>CM053773.1:80129135-80248727 GCA_028658325.1 Potorous gilbertii | reverse complement strand
GGGGAGAAAATTTTGGAACCCAAAATCTTGTGAAAATGAATGTAAAAAGTTAAATAAATTTAGTCTAAAAAAAAAAAATATTTTAAGTTTCAAATTTTTTTCTCTCCCTTCTCCTCCCCAAGATGGTAAACAATTTGATATAAGTTATATATGTACAAACATGTAAAACATACTTCCACAATGGTCATGTTGTAAAACAAGAAACACACCAAAAGGAAAAAACCATGAAAAAAATAAAGTGAAAATATATGCTTCCATTTGCATTCAGACTCCATCAGTTCTTTCTCTGGATGTGGATAGCATTTTCCATCTTGAGTCTTTTAAAATTGTCTTGGATCATTGTATTGCAGAGAAGAGCTAAGTCAATCATAGGAGATCATCATACAACGTTGCTGTTACTGTATACAACGTTCTTCTGATACAAGAACCAGTAAGACTTAAGATAAGCAAGACAAAAACATATCCGTAATTGCTCAAGATTAAAATTATTACCTTTCTATTGAAATGGAATATTCTATAGTCAGCAAACACTGTCTGAAGTTTCAGGACAGTGTGGCTTAATGGACAAAGAACTGGCCTCAGAATCAGAAAGACCAGAGTTGAAGTCTTAGCACATCTGACGCATGCTGGCTGTGACCATGTAAAAGTTACTGAACCCTAGGTTAATGGGTGTCAAATTCAAATAGAAGTGGGGCTACTGATTCATACATAAGGATCACTGCTGCCTGAACATGGATTTAGTTTGAGAGAAAAAGCAAAGAAGAAAAAGAGAAACCAATGACCAGACCTTCTTTCCTCTTGGCATACAATGTGTAATAAATAAATGCTTTTTCATTCATTCAGTCAGAAAGTCAGCAAAAATGTATTAAATGCTTACCATGTGTTAGGTACTATGCTAAGCACTAGGGATACAAAGAAAAGTAAAACCTGACCCTGTTCTCAGACAAAAAACACCCACTACAAGCAGAAAATAAAAATGTAGCAAACACCAAATAGTGTCCAGTCTCATAGCTTAAATTTTAAAAAAGAGAACTGCTCCTTTCCTTTATTACTTTACTGCTCATCACAGGATACTTAGACTTGCTGCATGGCAGTCTAAAAATAAAAAGTTTCTTCTTGGAACATGATTCTAGGAAGCTCTCCAATAAAAAAATAAAAGATGTATAAGTGATTGCACTCTCATAGTTCAATGATTTAAAGGGGGTGTCATGGAAATTAAAGAAACTACCAAAGTTGAGGAGAAACAATTCTGTAAACTTTAAGCAAAACTTTTTGAGATCAAAATCCAAAACTAAGTTAGAAATTCTCTTATAAAATCTCCACCTAAGTCTTCCCCATTTTCATACTACATCCATTTGCCACCAAAATAGCCATGAAGATAATTAGCTTTTAGAACCATGGATTGTCTACTAAAATAGTAATTAGCCTAATGTAAATTGTGACTAATAAATTCATAATTATTTGCATTTTAAGGTTTATATAATGAAGCTGTAATTATTTCCATTTTACAGAATAGTAAACTATAGTAATTAGCCCAAGTTTACACAGGTAAATCAAGTATTCAATTTGGAACTTGAACTTGAGTCTCTGGATTTCAATATCAGCACTTTTGGCAGGGCCATGGTATAGTTTATTTCAAATGTAATAAACCTACTCAGAGATTTCATGAGAATCAAATGAGATTTGTAAAATACTTTGTAAACCTTAAAGCAATATATGAATCCCAGGTATTACTACTATTAACAGACTTTACAAAACATTCCCTTCACCTCACCTCACAACCCCAAACCACCAGCAGAATACTAGATAAAATTTGTGAGAATTTAAAAAGATGAACGAAAATTCCTGAACAAAAAAAACAGGTGCTAGCAACATCAAAAAGTACCTGAAAACAAGAAAATTTAGCCTAACATGAATTTGGTATAACCATTGATGGTAAACCAGGTATTTTACAAATTATCAAGAATGATGAGAAGTGCAACATTCATTTATTTCACATATTCATTACTGAAGTGCTCAATGAGACATCCTCATGGACTTGGGATATTTTTCTGGACAAATAATGAAATGTATTTCCTTCCTCTTATTAGAGAGCTATATAGCTATAGCTCTAGAAAGTGTTTAAGGCATTGGTCAGTTTTGTTGAACCATTTTTCTTTCTAATAAGTTTAAATGAAGAGGCAAGAGGGACATTACATAGGAAATAACTAGAGTGTAAAAAAGGCATCAATAGAACAATAGATCTTTTCCTGCAATTCTTATTAGAATTTCTTCTGTCTGATATTTCTATAGTATAATAATTATCCCTTTCTACTTTGCTATACAGTTGATAAAATAATTTGTACATGTGTTGATTTTTACATTTATAACTCCATATAGTATAACTAGTAGTTCAAATGGAAATTTTAATTAATGCCATGAAGTGGCACCCAATGTGTAAATCCAGTTAACAAGTTCGGGGTAATACACGCCTTTGCATTCCAATACTACCCACAAAAAAGCTAACAATGAAAATAATCATAATATATATTTGTACTTTAGTTTATAAAGCAATTTCATATACATTGCATCGTTTGAACTTAAAAATAATCAGGTGAGGAAGGAAGGGGAATTATTATTGCTACTTTATAGATGGGGAAATCAAGGCAAAGTCTAAGTTAAGTTACAATTTCTTGTCTAACCCTTCTACCCAGGTCTTCGGAGTATAAGTCCTAAATGTTGAAATCAATTTTAATTTATATAATGGTTAAAGTTAAAATAATTAACTTAAAAGAAATAACATTTAATTTAGGCAAAATGTCAGACTATTGCTAATGGGGAAGATATAAGGGAAAAGATATATCCAGATAGTGAATTCCTGAATGATGAAGGAGTTAGTCAAACTGTCAAAAAGAAACCTATATTTTGGGACTGTCACTCTTAGGATCATAGCTCCAGAGGTAGAAGAGATCTTAGATATATAATGAAAAACCTAAGGCAAAAGACCTTAAGTAACTTACCCAAGGTCACAGAGCATGTCAGAGAGTAAGAATTTGAACTTGGGTCCCATGACTCGAGCTGCAGGGCCCCTTTCCACTGCACTGCTCAGAAAAATGAACCAAATCTGAGGCCTTATCTATTCAACAAAACAAACAGCCCACACCCAATGGAACTAAATCCAAACAGCACATTGACAAATAGTACTGATTTTTATAAATACATACTCCATTGATAAATTCAGTTAATTTATGTGAATGCATCACAATAATTTAATTTTTCCAGGATGAAGATAAAGAAAAAAATGATATTTTTAATTATGTCACTACAAAGCTACACTTGAAACCCCCATTAAACCGAAGAGCAAAAAGATTACTCAGCCTACAAAATATATTTTACAATTTTAATGTAGAAATTAATGTTGACTTCAATTTTTGATTTTAAGCAAAACTCATTTAGTGCTGTAGAAGTTAAAAAAAAAAAACTTTGCTCCAAAAAAATGCTACCCACTTATTAGATTTCAAAAGGAAACATGCTATTTTATTGTGTTTTAAAACAGTTTCTAGAAATACACTCGTAAAAAGAGAAAAGGCATATTTAACATATACTCAATCTTGAAAACTTGATCAATAAAGCTAATAATTAGAATTAATCCAAAATCATACCTTCCCCCCTGACATTAGCAGGAATTCTTCTAAGTCACGCCACAAACATAAAAATAAAAGTTAATCTTCATTGTTAAAATATCTATTATTTTAGCAAGCATACACACAATATATAAACATGCAAGTAAACAAAATGTTTCAGTTAAAAGGAGAATAATGTTGTAATATTCCTTTCACAACATTTCAGATTGCAGGGGTTACTGCTATTGGAATTACCTGTGTGAATACCAATTAGGAAACTTCACAGATCTTAAAATAGTGACAACTCATTAGAAATTTACTACCACCTATCCTACAAATTTATAGTATGTTTCAAACACAACCTTTACAAGGTCTTTCTCTAATTTGTTGATTTTTGGAAGGGGGAAGAAAGAGAATTATAAATATGAATGATTTATGCTGTCAAGATAAATCTTAAACTGGTTAGATCAAGGAAGAGTATCAAATGAGATGGAGATCTTACAGAGTTAATACATACATCTGAGATTATATCACAAAATATTCTCCCAATAAGCCTTCTTGGTCCATCTCTGCTGCTGTTTCTAAGGTTAATGTGTAACTAACTAGTCAAAAACTGCTACGATTTTTCTAAAAATGCAAAAGCAGAACTGAAATAGAAGCCATACTGTGACCTCTCTCTACAGACCTACAATAGTATTTGAAACCAGAATATAAAACTAAAGGGCATATGAGTTAAGTCTTCATTTTTAGTTGTTGATTTTCATGTACCTAAAAAGTGGCCTAGATCTTAACTTCAGAGACTTAATGAACATAATGAAACTTTAATTTCATCAACAAAATGAGGATATAAGACTACATGATAGAGATGCTTCCAATTTTGAAAAAAAAAATTATGAACTTGCAAAGCACTTAAATATATATGGAATGTGACTAAGGATGGACATAACAGGTTGCTTGGGCTGCCTGATTCTGTAAGACCGCCATCACAAACACTTTTTTTGGTGATTTCCATTGGCTTTGTGTTTATTCATTTAGTCAATTAAGAAATATTTGTCAAGTAGCCATTTATGCAAAACACTAAACTTTTGGAGACGTAAAATGGAATGAAAAATAGGTCTCAAACAAATAAGGCACTTACAAAAATGACAACAAATAAGGCAATCTGTGATTAACTGTCCTAAGTGTTTATAAACCCCTGAGACTGAAGTGGCCCAGAAATTGTATCTGAGCTTGGAGAAGGGAAAGAATAAAGCATCCTGAGTAGAATAAGCATATGTATAAATATCATAGTGTAGTGGAAGCGATGCTGGACATGAAGTTAGAGAAACAGTTTCTGCTACATGCTATACCTAAGTCACCTGAAGTAAATCAGTGAATTTCTCCAAGCCTCATGTTCTCACAGGAACATGATTTCTAAGTTCACTTTCTACTCTAAATGATCACATGACACAAAAGTAGAAAGAAGAATCTGTGTTCTGAGAATGTCAGGTGCTCTCTTTTGGCTGAAGCACAGGACACATATATAAGAAGAAACTGTAAAATGTCCCCAGTCATTGAAAGGTCTGAAAAGTTCATCAGGCTGGCTCCTTCTGGGCAATGCAGAGAAGCCTAGTCAGAACTTCAGAGACCAAGGACCCATACCATCTAAGACAATTAAACAGTAAATCCACACACAGTAAAGCCTTTTTCCTTTCTGCTCTTCCCCCTTAAACCAGAGAGAGAAGCAGTGAATAAAAAGCACCTGTCACAGGTTTCACCTCTCTCAAAGGGGGGGAATCTACAGGCTTGAGGCCATGTGTGGCCTTGTAGGTCCTTGGGTGTGGCCTTTCGACTGAATCCAAGTTTCACAGAACAAATCATCTTATTCAGGTCATTTATTTTATGAAGTGTGGATTTACTGGATAGACAGTCTGGCCAGTCATGAACTGGTGGCTGAAATCTTCTTGTAAAAATGACTCTCTGGTTACCAGTTTCTTCAAATACATCTGATCTGGCTTCTCCACCCTTCCTCACTCTTCCTCTCCTGCCCATTCATGGCACCCTAATAGCTCTAATCAGTACCTCCTGGGTACTCAGTGACTAGTTTTTGCCTTACAAACTAAAATGATTCCAAAACTTTCCTTTTCTTTGTTGTAAAATCAACAGTCCTTACTTTGATCACCCCAATATCTTTCAAGCAGCTATATTATGTATTATTTTGTCAGTTTTCACCTTTTGAGCCTAATAAAAATACAGGCAAATGAACTGCAAGACCACAATGAGTTCTTTCT
This sequence comes from Potorous gilbertii, assembly GCA_028658325.1. NCBI lineage: Eukaryota > Metazoa > Chordata > Mammalia > Diprotodontia > Potoroidae > Potorous > Potorous gilbertii. Next base: position 80,242,855 of record CM053773.1, on the reverse strand, counting down.
CAGTCTTCAACCCAATCCTCTATATCTAAAAAAATATGTTTCTTTACACTTACGGATGGTAAGTATTTGGCATATGAAAATTTATTTTTAGCTTCCTTCAGTCTCTAGTTATCCAAATATTCAAACATACCTTTTGCCCATAACTTAATTCTTATTTGTTTATAAGTTGATTTTCTGAGCCTTTAAGCAAATAAACTGCTAACGATCTATCTGAAAACTGGGTATTGTTACTGATTTTAGGAATTTTTTTTGAGCACAAGTTATTTCTCTGTCTATATCAGTCACCAAATTGTTGATCTATGAAAGAGGTAATACTTTATTTGCTCTTGGTTCATTTTTTCTTACTGTATGGAAATATACAGCTTCTTCCCCTCTGAGAACCCAAAGTGGTCACATCTTAAAGGCTAAGGAATAGCCACCTATGTATCTACATATACAAATGTGTGTATATGACATGCTTCTACTTCTGTTGCTATACACAGTCTATCCCACATATCTAGACACCATCATAAACTTCATTAATTTGTTGAAATAAAAGCTATGGAAAAATCTAAATAAATTAGTTAAGGCAACCAATATGGAGAGACTTATTTAGGATACTCATGTTTCTTCCTAATATATAGGATTGAAAATATATTTTCAAACAACTAAAGAGTCTTTCTCCATTGTGATGTTCTTTACCCTATTACACTATTTCCATAATCCCAAAGACTTTCCCCCTTTTTAACAAATAATTTTTGTCCCAGAAAAATATAGCTTAGACTTCAATAAAAAGTTCAATTGTATGTTTCAGTGAAGAAAGGAAAATATCCTCAAGATCCTCAAAATAATGTTTGCCATAAAATACAAAGTTCTTATTATGGACTGCCTGAAAAATGAATGCATTTTTCTCACCACTTTGTTAAAAAATATTTTTCCATACATTTAAGCAGAGAGGTATTTCATGGTCCTTTCAAAGTGTCTATTTTCAATAGGGGATTATCTCATTAAAATTTTTGTTATTCCCAAAAAGATCACCTTAAATGTTATATAAAGAAGAGATGGAATTCTTTCGTGAAATATTTCCTTCATCAAAATATTCTCAATGGAAAAAAACTTCTATATTGATAAACATTCCTTCTTCATATATGATAAACGAACTAATTTTTCTCTACTGAAATCTTTTCGTATTACAAGGAACAGGAAAGACATAAGGGAAAAGGGCAGACAAAAATAGAAGGGGAATATACTAATTTTGTTTTCACTGTTACCTTCAACTAAAGATTACTTGAGTGATAAATAAATATTCCACAAATAAAGAGGAAATGTACATCATTTTTAAACTATCATTTTACAAACAGCATTTCACCATTTGTTACCTTTCAGGTAGTCATATAAGGCAAGAATACTGCAAGAAACCTTAAAGTTCTAACCCTCTCATTTTACCAATGAGGAAACCAGAGTTCAGAAGTTGAAATGACTGGCTCAAATGTGATATATGGAGAATTTTTCTTTAGGCACATGAATTTAGACAAATTTTCTTTTGGAACTTTAACTCGGCTGTCATCACTGTTAACCTTCTAGTGAAATACATTGCAGAGTGAGATGTATTTAATATCAAAATAAAAGATCCCAGATAGCAACAACACAAAGAACAGGAAAAATGGAGACAAAGTCTTACTTTCTATATTCAGATATTAGAAAAGGTGCTTTCTCACCAGGAGGCATCTCTGATTATGAAAATCATACCTGTAGATATTCAATAAACAACCACAAGAATGTTTCTATTGCAGAAGAAAAGTATTATTATTTAAAATAGCATGGATGGGGCATGAAAATTCCATGTGCATAAGGAACTGATGCTGACGAATATTCAACTAAATGACACAAAAAAATTTTTAAAAGTCTGAACCTGGGAACCTGGACATCCCATTTGTGTTAATGCACAAATTACTGTGAACCCACACTGAGACACACGCGCGCACGCGCGTACACGCACGCGCACACACACACACACACACACACACACAATATGAGAACTGGAAGGGACCTCAGCAATCCTCAGAGGTGGGGAACCTGTGGCCTTCAGGGCACATGTGGCCCTCCCCTGGAGGTTCTCAAGTGCCTACACTTAACTAGTGTAGTTAAGTGTGTACACTGTTTAACTAGAGGTACAATTTTAAACCTTTTTTTACACTTATAGTACTTTGACAATAAACATATAATAGATTCTAACATGTATCAAAAGACAATTATATGAGTAGGAAAAACAAAAAAAAAATTTCAAAGACTAAGAAAATTAATATAACAGAAAGAAATTCTAAGGATTGCAAGACACACAATTTGTTTTTTAAATTCCCAATCCCACTTTCAACATTCTATCTTCATCCAATTAATTTAGCATACCAATACCAGATGACTCAAATGGGGATGTGAGCTCATAACTGTGACTGTCAATTCTTTGTCAAATTGGGATCTACGTATCAAACTGGTTAGGTTCTAGTTTCTCTCCTCAAGTCACTTTCTTGGATCACTCCTTTAACCATATTCATTTTCTGCTCAGGATACATGCAAAAGATTAAATGATGTTAATCACAGGAATCCTTTGTTCCAAAACTCATATTACAACTTCCTTACCTTTGTACAAATGAACTAAGGCAACAAATAATAAAGTGATTATGGAGTATTATTCTGATATAAGTGGCAGAAGCCTAGATTAGAATACAATTCCCAGTCCAGACCTTTAACCTCAAGCTGTTAGGCAGTTCCTCTGTGGTGCATTTAGAGTAGGTCTCATGGGATGGGCAAACATGCACAGGCTGTGGTTAGCATCTCTGGGGAAATACCTACATTGATATTAACTCCATCGTTTCATCGGAGTACACACTATTTAAAGTTTACTCAAACTTCTCATATGGCATTTAAATTTTGAGTATCTTCAAACCTAAAATTGGCAAAGATTATACAAATTTCTATCAAACCACTATATGTTTTTTTTTTTTTGGACTACAAAGCTCTCTCAATCACTTAATTTATCAAAAATTTCTACGAAAAATACTTGAGTCATTTTTAATATTTGTTTTGCTTCTCAATAAAATATTAATTCTACATTATCTCCTTCATAATAGAAAAGTTTCAAAGACCAAATTCTTCTTTTCTACCACTAATTTGTATTTTTAAACAAAATCTAGAATATTGTTATGGGCCAGTTTTCCCAAGTCAATTTTTATATCAAACTTGATATTTCATATACTAATACACAAATTAAGCTAGAACTCTAAAGTTGATTCATTAAACGATTCATAAAATTAGACATTTGCAAAGACACAATTATAGACAGCACTTTAATTTCAAATGAGTGTAATGTCCCTGCTTCTTAATTCGGTCCAATTTAAACTTAATTACACAATCCCCCCAAAAAGACAATTTAACATTTACAAATATAATGGTAAATAGAAAGAGTGACATAATTAATACAAATACTTATAATTATCTTTTATAGATTAGTAAAATCAGTAGTACATATTACCTTCAAAACCAAAAGTACAATACTCTTTAAAATCCATAATTAGAAACAGAATTTTCTGAACTTTTGGACTTCCCAAAAGAATTCACTTTGAGAGAGATATAGAAGACAGAGTGGAATCACCTTGGATGCTGACCAACAATACAATAATTTTTCATCCTTACAGATAACAAATAATTAAGATTACTCAAGACATATGTACATATAGATATATAATTGTATATTGATTGGTTTAGCTTTTAGCATACCATTAATGTATTGAATTTTTCTATGCCAAGATAGTATTTTTTTTAAATTGTACCAACAGACCATTAGCATTGAGTGAATTTATTTTCCCCAACAGTGCTAAAGATATGCAAAATTTTCATTTTTCAGAGTTGCATAGTAAATGATTAACACCAGCTCTGCTCATTATCTCGCTTAACAAAAACTTCTCTAAAAACAAATAAATCAAAAATGCCTCCAACATTCTCGAATAAATAAATTACAGACCTGTTCAGTGGCAGCAATGATATTTTAAAAAGCTTGTGCAAGCTCATTGTACAATTTTATTACAAAACTGCAATTTATAACAAAACTGTCCACTTTTTCATTCTAGGAACAGTTTTACTAGCAGAAGCAGCTTCTGAAAGACTAAGAAACTTTATAATAACAACCTATCTAGGAAGTGTTAACCCTGTGTTCCAACAAGTAACATTCATTGCTAATTAGGAGCTGATACTCTTCATAAGAATACTTTTAGGGGCAAAGACAATTTTTCTCTTATAATGAGAATTTAAGGATAAAGACATTTAATGGGAGTAATAACTATACAATCAGAGACCAGTTATATGAACATTTGTATACATATAAAAAGTATACTTCTTGTTAAAATATATATTTGGAAAGGTTTTAATAAATAACCTCTATTTTAATTTCTACATCAATTTAGCTTAAATTTAACTTGTCCCACTGAAACCAAACATTATAAGTACAATCAATGAAATGAATTATGGCATCAAAGCAATGATATAAAATCATACTGTACCTGATGATTTTCATAAATAATGAATCTTAGGTAATCCCTTAGTGGTATCAGTGCTTTATAATAATAAGCTATAATACGGGTTATCAAAGTATCAAAGTTAACTGTTTTCAATTAATGATATAATAAAACTCCATTATTTTAAAAGGAAAGTCACAAAAAGTCAATGTATTCCAGGAGTCCAGATAGATCACTGATTAATAAACCCAAAGAACTTTCAACTGAGAATGCCAGTATCTAACAGTAAGGTTCCAATAACTAAACCTATTTCTCACCAGAGCTTCAAATAAAAAAATATTTTCCTTGATCAATGCCAAAATGGATGACAAAAGTGCCTCATACTTGCAGTTTCATATTAATAATGCCACCACTTAAAAATATTACCTGAATACAGAATTAAGAAGTGATTTTACTAATTCATCACGACGCAAAACAAATTTCCCTGAAATACATAATAAAATTAAGACAGGTTTTGTATTGCTAAAAGCCAAAAGATTTTCCTTAGTATTAAAAAACACAGCATGTAAATTAAGGTGACTGAAACATGCTTTAATCTAGCAGAGTAATATGGTAGCTATTCATCACCTGAAGTCATAAAACACTAGGTCTTGTCCTTAGCATATTCTAATGAAGCCTATCATGCAAATGAGAGTGACCTTTTCTGTGTGTTCTGCAAGTTCACATTTATTCGAGGAGTATATATAGTTTGCCAATACAAACTAGCCCAAAGACTGCGTAATTACTGTAATCAATTAGTAGTTAGTGTCGCTCTGCTCATTTTCAGCTAATGTCAGCTAAGCCATTTTTGAAAGAGTCCCCCTTGACAACAGCATTTCTGTTTTGTTATGTTGTAAGAAAGGCAAGATGATCCTCAAACTTTCCAATATGGCAGCAGGGTGAGAGCCCTCTAAATTACCTTTACTTAAGATTCAAAACAAGACTCTGAAGTTTATAATAAACCAAGATTCTTAGGGAAACTTGAATATCCTTAAAATGACATTGAAGTTTTCTGCCTGTAAAATTAAACATTAATATTTAAATATTTAAATGAAGGACACTCTCCTGTGAGACAGTTCAGAGCATGTGAGGAAGACTTCGTAGAACTTGGGCACTCTCTTCAACGGATGAGTAAACAGGCCATACCCTCTGCTCAGCAACAGTCTATTTTGTAGACAGTTATGGATAGGAAACATTACTGGAGCTGGTAATTAAAGTAAAAACTAATACTGTCTCAGAGATGGGGAATTTTGTACAGGAAAATCATTTATCATGCCTTACAGGTCTCACAACTGAAATGAATTATCTCCTTATTTAGCACATATCCATTTTAGGCTACTATATTTACTAAGCTGAAATGAAGGCCACTAACTGATTTTAATTTCATTATCTATTAGGCATAAGGAAAAAAAATGGAGCGTGAAAATCCTATACATGCATTTTCTATATCGACAGGAAATGCAGGAATCAGATCTCATGATTCTCGTTGCCTAGGAAAGTGCTCTCTGCACATAGTAGGTGTTTGTTGTTTTTTTAATTGAATAGAAATATGGGATTTAAAATTGGGAATAAACTTTGATAACAAAAAGCTTTTTCATCACTTTTTTAAAAGACTCTGAAAATGTGTAAGTTTTTTTTTTCCTTCCTATGATGGCTGCTTTGAAAAAACAAACAAAAGGCTTCTAAACACAGGCTGAAAAAATGTTTCATAGCTTTTCCTGAAATTAGAAGCATTGGTTTGATACCAACTTAGGTTTTATCACTGTCCTTGGCTAATATTTACTTTTGAATTGACTAAATACTTGGCAATTAAGAGAAAACAAATTAAATGAACAAGAAAATGAGGATTGTTCTTAAGAAGGAGAAGGAAAGACTCATAATCTGAAGTTATTCAGAATAATATATATATATATATATATATATATATATATATATATATATCAATGTAAATTATTCTTAAATTTAACAAGAACTCTCAAATCCAAGAAACCTACAAAAAATAGAAAGCTGAGAATAAAGAAACTGAATATGGATCTTGTTTATACATATACATACACATACATATTTAACCCTTCTTAAAAATGCACAACATATACAATACCAAAGGTGTTTTCTGACTTTTCCTTTTCCCTGAGCTCAATCAATTAAGGTTGATTATAATCAAAATAAAAATTCAATAGCTGGAAGTGCCCAAAGTCATTTCTTACGTATATTCATTCTACTCTCTAATGTTACAAATTATAGAGCAAGATATAGCTATAAGTTTTGTTGTTGTTCTGTCATTTCAGTCATGTCTGACTCTTTGTGACCCCATTTACAGTTTTCTTGGCAAAGATACTGGAGTAGTTTGCTTTTTCCTTCTCTAGCTCATTTTACATATGAGGAAACTAAGGCAAACAGGATTATTAAGTGACTTGCCCAGGCTACCATAGCTAGTAAGTATCTGGGGCCTCATTTGAACTCAGGTCTTCCTGATTCCAGGCCTTATGTATGCATTATCCACTTTTCCACCTTGCTGCCCCACCTATAACTTTACTTCTATTTTAATTGCAAAATAACTGCTAAAATGTATTTTGGCTTTATAATAATATAATTTTTCTTTATAAAACAAATTTTCTTGGCACCTTGCACACATTGACTCATTTGAATCTCACAGCACTGGAAAATTACTATACCCATTTTACAAATGAAAATATGAGGCTGTCTGAAGGATTAAATGACATGCCTAGAGTTACAAAATGGATAGAACTCTTGTCCAGAAATGACCCATGTTCAAATCCTGTCTCCTAAAAGCTGTGTAGCCTTGGTCAAGTGACATAATTTGTTTTACTCAGTCTCCTAAATAATAAAATTGAAATAAGTGCATCTACCTCCCTGTGTTGTTGTAAGAACCAAATGAAATAATATTTATAAAGTATTTAGCACAGTGCCTTGCACATAGTAGATGGTATATAGTGTTCAAAGTTGAATATAAACCTAGGTCTTTCTACTCCAAGTTTATTTTTCTAACCATTAGACATTTAGAAAATACATTCTGACCAAGAGATCATAAAAATGGGAAAGGGTCCCACATGTACAAAAATATTTATAGAAGCTCTCTTTGTGGTGGCCAAAAATTGGAAATCAAGAGAATGCCATTGCGGAATGGCTAAATAAATTGTAGTATATGAATGTAATGGAATACTACTGTGCTCTAAGAAATGATGAATAGGAAGACTTTAGAGAGGCCTGGAAGGACTTATATGATCTGATGCTGAACAAAAGGAGCAGAACCAGGAGTACTTTGTACACAGCAACAACCACAGTGTGCAAGGAATTTTTTGGTAGACTTAGCATTTCATTGCAATGCAAGGACTTAAATAATTCCCAGTGGTCTCTTAAGGCAAAATGTCTTCCACATCCAGAGAAAGAACTATGGAATTCAATCACAAAATGAAGCTGATCATTTTCTTTTATATTTTATTTTGTTTTGGTTTATGGTTTCTCCCATTCATTTTAATTCTTCTATGCAACATGACTAAGGTAAAAATGTATTTAATAGGAACATATGTGTAGAACTTATATAAAACTGTATGCCCTCTCAGGGAGAGAGTAGGTAGGTAGAGGGAAAGGGGGGTAGGGAGGGGGAAAAAAAATCTAAGATATAGGTAAGTGATTGTAGAACACTGAAAACAAATAAAATAAGAAGAAGAAGAAGAAAGCAAAATACATTCCAGGATCTCTATGTCCATTATAACTGTTAGCTAGTAAGATACTTACTAAGTAAGTGAAAATTTGCAAGAAAAATTTTTAATGACTAAATATGTTTTCCCTCTAGAACTTAACATTAGCAGAACAATAAATATATAGTCAAAAGTTTAACTTGAAGGACAATAAGGACTCAGGCTAATCCTTGGCAGTTTAGGTATACCAAGTCAATAAACATTTTCACTTCTCAACTGAAAAATATTATGCTTTAAGACAAGAAATTAAATTATGCTTTTAAAATTAAAAATAACTCTAAGATAATTTGGTGACTAAGCAAGGGATCACTTGCTAATAGATGTCAGAATCTGAAAATCATACCTAGAGAAAAGATTTTTCAAAAAAAAAAAAAAGATAAAGGCATATCACAACAGAAAGAAACTGCCAGAATAGTTATCACATATAACTTCTAACAGTATTAGAAGGCTGATTGAGATACAGATACCTTTTCAAGTACAAGAAGCAGAAGTACGGACTTAAAAAAAGAAAAATCTTTTTTAAAGTATTTGTTTCCATGGTGATTTTGAAGGGGGAAAGAGCAATCAAGTAGCAATAAGTGGAGTGACATTGAAGATTTATTGGTTTACTTCTGCATACTGCTGGAACCAGTCACCTCATGCAGCGTCCAACACGTACAACTTGTCGATACTGACACTGAGCCGAACAGCAGGAAGATAGCTCTTTTCATTCTTGTCAGACCGTGAACTGATGGGGCCTCTGACAGTTACTGAGAGGGGACAACAGGAAACAAGATGAGTAGAGGGGGAGAAAAATAACCAGTACATTTGAAGGGCCTAAGGCTTCTCAAAGATAACCATGGAAGCACTGGACAAGGCCTTGACTCATATCAAAGATGCAGTCGCCTGACTCACATTAAAGAAAAGGCTAACGTGAAATGTTTCAGAAAAGAGAACACTGACTGAGCATAGCTGATCGACTGCACGATGATGCCTTTATGTTAAACACTCACGACAACTTGTGACTGTAGTGCTGTTACAACACTAATTGCCCATGAAAGCTGACCTGCAGCAAAGCAGCAGAGTTCAGTTTCGATAGGCCTGGCTCAAGACTACTAACATAATTGTGGATGACAGAAGACATCCACACATCAAAAAGCTCTGAATTTGGGGGACATGCTTATATGATACTACAAAAGAATATATCATGGACTCTTTTCCTTTCAAGATAAAGCAAAAACTCAACACTGGTCCTTGGAGATATTTTTAAAGATTTTTCGGTGTTGTTTTTCAAAGTATTTAGGAAATTCCAAATGATCAATGTTCCACAAGGATTCTGTACTCTTCCTGTTCATGATTTTATCTATTTAAAACTGATTTAAAGATAAAGAGAAATTTTACTCAATAACTTTAAATGCATTTCAACTCTACATGATCACTTTACCAGAGTAACCATTTATTCTGCTTCTAGTCAGAATAACCCTTTATTCTAATTCATTCTGGCTTAACTCGGCAAACACCAAGCAATAAGTTTGGCAATATTACCCACTATTTCAGTAGTGTCACCTCGGTGAATAATATTAGGCGATCCTGCCAATAACTGTTATCTCTAATAAAGCATCATCAGAAAGAGATATAAAACCAGTCTAACAAGGAAAAATTAAAAGGGAAGATTCAGAATAACAAACTTCATTACTATAAAGTAGAATAAAAACAAACTCTAAATGTAAAGTATCTTTAAAAGAGGGCCTAAAGAATAATATTAAATTTCTAATCATGTGCACTACTGAATGATTTAATAGTGCTAAAGTATTTCAAATTGTTGAGAGTGCTTAGTTTAGAAGTAGAGATTTGAGCATGTATTACATATTGTAATTTACAATTATTGCAGTTTTCAATTTTTTAAGCTAATGAAGTGCATAAAACACCTTTCTAATGCAGTAATTTAAAACTGCATTAAGTGATTTTATATTACCTTTCTTATTTTATCTTATTAAAACAAGGCAGGAAAACTAATATTTTAATTAATAATGTTTAATGGTTAAACTTTTACACTAAAGAGAGAGAAAACGCAAGGTAAACTAAATAAATTCAAAAATTCAACTCTGATCAAATGGTAATCTTGTTAAAAGGCTGAAAAGTTTCAGTGTTTACATTGATCTAAATATAAAAATGGTTTAAATAAATTTATTAAAAATTGAACTACTTGCATCATTCAATGGCTTTCAAAATTTCCTACTTTAAATATTGAAGAGATTTTAAAATGTAACACATATACATCCTTAAAGTACCTAAAATATTTCAAGTACACATATAAAAATATGAAGAAAGCTAAAGCAATGAAAAGTAATAAAATTACTCAAAAAAAACTCAAGACATTTTTTTTAACTCAGTAGGGAAAAATAGTACAGGAAAAAATTTCATAAGCACATTAAACAGAAAATGAAAGCAATATGGTTGTTGACCTACAACTACTATCCAGCATTTTATAACCAATTCTCGATTATCAACTGCTGCATTATTGGAATCAGGGTTTATCCAAGGTAAATCTCACTTTCAAATCTGATCATCAGCACTTTTATTAATTACTGTACATCTCTGTCTATTAATGTTGCTTAGAAAGAGATCAGTATCTCCATCTATTGACAGTTAACACCTACTCTATTTAATTGCTGACTTTGTGGTCTCTCTAAGCTAAATTAACTATTCTTTGCAGGTGGCTAGGAAGCCCCTGGAAACCAGTTCAGGGGAACAGGCAGTGAGCAGCTGTTCACGCAGATCTTAAAAGAATGCTGGGGGAAAAACTATGTATTTCCACAAGTGAGTAGATTACAATAAAATTGAAATAATAACTCAAGTGGGGGATAGAAAAATCATGAAAAATAATAGTCCTTAGCAATCCAGTTTCTTTTTAGTCATGTGTTTAAAACGGGGTTTCATTATGTGATGCACAGGATCAAAGAATTCACAGGTGGAAAGAATTTGGAAAATCACTAAGTTCAACAACTTCACTTTCACATGAAAAAATTAAGGCTCCAAGATTTACATACGGCCTTAGCATCACAGAGTCTAATTTCACTAGTATTCTTTCCACTAAAAGAATATCATATATCATATTTACATGTAATTATAAAAGAAAGTGAGAAATTCCAAAAATAAAAAAATTATTATACGAATATATAGTTTTCACTGTGGTGACAAAGAATTGCAAACTGAGAGGGTGTCCGTCAATTGGGGAATGTCTAAATAAGTTTTGTAATATGAATATTAGGAAAAGTACATTCTTATAAGAAAAGATGAACAGGATGGTTGCAGAGATACCAGAAGACTTCTATGAACTGAAGCAGTGTGAAGCGAGCAGATCCACAAAAATTTATACGATAACAACACTGCGGTAAAGACAAACAACTTTAAAAGACTTGGGAACTCTGATCTACACAATGATCAACCAGAAGTCTCATGATAAAGCATGCTACCACTTCCTGATAAAGAGCTGGTAAGAGTGCAAAGGAGTACAGAGTGTGTGTGTGTGTGTGTGAGAGAGACAGAGAGAGAGACAGAGACAGAGACTGAGAGACAGAGACTGAGAGACAGAGACTGAGAGAGAGAGAAGAAATAAACACACACGGTAAGCTGTTGCTTAACAACACATGTTTACAATAATGGCTTTTTTCTCAGGGGTAAAGAGAGGTGGGAGGCTGAGAATGTAAACCTGAAAATAAAGTAAAACAAAATCATATATTTTTTTAAAGAAATGATTACATGCTAAAGAAATCACAATTGGTCAGGGATGAAGGTCCATTTCTAGTTCCACTTAGGCCACTAAATTAGTTGTGTTACCTTAATCAAGTTTGTTTCTTTGGGTTGTTTTTCTTTTTAACTATCTGGGTCTTCTCATTCACAAAATGATAGAACTGGATGCCGTAATTGCTCAGGTCCACTCTAAGTCTAAAACTTTGTGATTTTTCCCTAGTTTTACTCACTTAAATTATAACATATAATAAAATGAATAAAACTATCACTTGCTATGCAAGTCCCAAAAAGACACAAAATTTTACCAAAAAAAGATCCCTTTCTTTCAAAGAGTTTACAGTTCATTAAGGATATTACAGTTCACTAAGAATATGACACCTAAACAGATAACTATAACACCATAATACATGAAAAATGTATTAGACAAAAAAAAAAAAAAACAACGTTCAGGGAAATATCAAGGAAGCTTTCAGTGAGTAACTAATCCTTGAAGTGAATTTTAGAAGATGGGCAGAAACACAACAGAAGACAGAGGTGGGGAACAATGGATAATGAACACATGTAGTCAGCTACTTGATTGTATTCAAAATTTTATTCACATGTAGAGTACACAGAGGAAAATAATGTTAGAAAAAGCTAGAAAATTATTGCAATATCAGGCTGTAGAGAGGACCTTGAATATCAAGAACATATCTGTTCTCAATTTGGTAGGCAACAAGGAGCTACTAAGAATTTTTAAATTGAGTGATATGAGCATATCAATGAAAAAAAGATTAATCTGGCAGAGATAATGAGAAAGATTTAAATGGTAAAGGAAGCTATTTACACTAAGAGTTTATTGCAATAGTCCAAGTGGGTGGCAATGCCTTTCCTGCATTAAATTGGTAGCAAAGGGAAGAAATAAAAATACTGACACTATAAATCACCAAAACTTGGTGACAGTATCAACCAACCAAAGAATACTGTGCTAAAGCTCTGGAATGAGGATAAGATTATCAGAGCAAAGGAGACAGCAAATCTGAAGAAAACACCAAGATTTTTAAATTGGGAGAGAAGAAAAAGTAACCTCAGAATGAGCAGTAAATTTGGAAGAACTATTCAACACAAGCGCCATCACATGTTTACGGTATGCCAAGCACTATCTATTGTCTTAATCAAGAGGTAACAAAAAAACCTTATGCCCTAAAGGATCTTAATTGTATTAAGGGAAAAAACTTTATGTACGCATGTACGTTTGTCTCACTTTTCTCATCCATAAAATGATCTGGAGAAGGAAATGGCAATCCACTCCCGTGTCTTTGCCAAGAAAGTCCCAAGTGGGATCATGAAGAGTCAGATAAGACTAAAAACAAATGAACAACAATATATTTATAAATACACAAGGCTATATACAGACATATACATATACATAAGCATACATACATGTAGATGGATAGAAAGACAAGTAGAATATTCATAAGTAATTTTATATTCAGGGATTCTGAAAACTAATAAGAGGATCCGGAAAAGTCTGTCATAACAGACACACTTGAGCTTTTACCTTGGAAAAGACTAGGGCTTCAAAGAAGTAGCGATGTGCGAAGAAAACACCCATATCCAATACAGAGGACAGAAAGGCCAAAGACACAGAGATGAGGACAATGAGTAGGTCACCTTGGATAAAAGGAAGAATGTATAAAAGGGAATAATAAGCTGGGAAAGTCAGGCTAAAGCCAGGATATGAAAGGTGTCAGGTGATTAACAGAAATTTTTATTTTATTAAACCAGGGACAACAAAGATCCAGTGGCCCTTCCAGATCAGAGGAATGATATGATAACACACAGATGTGAAAGTGTGAAGTTCAAGCTAAAGGTGAGACATTCAAGAAGACATACACTATAAGCAACCAGAGCTCAAAAGAAAGATCACAGCTAAAAGATAAAGTGCTGAACACCAGCAGATGTTGACCATCAAGGATAACTGATTAGAAAACTCAGTTACTTCTATTCCCAATGGTAACGTGTACTTTTGCCCAAATCCTTTGGTTCATAGGAGTCAATTAAATGTGGAGAGTCTGTTTTCAGGTCATTTCAAGTTTGAATTTCCTAAGTTCTGAATTTTACTCAAAGGAAGGAGTCAGTGTATCATTTACTAAGGATAGTGATACAGATTTTATTTAGACCACCAAGTGACAGTGGAGAGAGCACTGGACCTGGAGTCAGGAAGACCAGGGATTAAATGTGCAGTCAGATACTTACTAGTTGTATGACCCTAGTCAACTTGCTTAATATTTGTTAGCCTCAGTTTCATCTTCTGTAAAATGGGGGTGTGAAGATAAAATGAGATATTTTGTAAAATGCTCTGAAAACCTTAAAGCACTATAAATAAAAGCTAGCTATCACTGTTATTAGTCAAATGTTTTCAATGGTGCCTTTAATCTTAGAATTATAATTTATATCTGTAGCTACCCCTTAGCTACAACAAATGAACAGCAAATATAGTTAATACGTATTGTTTTAATTATCTTAGACTGTAGCTACAGTCTTGATTTAAGATAAATGTACTTAACAAATTTTTCACCATTTACCAAGATATTCAGGAATCAATCACTGGACATAACAAGTGGAATTCTACTTAGATTCAAGTCTATTCCATTCAACAAGCACTGAGTAAAAGACTACGACATATACAGCACTTTGGTAGATAACAAGACAGAATGAAAAACAGTGCCTCATATAGTTTACAATCTACCTTTAAATATCTTTCATATATTTGAAGATTAATAAGACTTAGAAGGGAAATGATGATATCTAATATGCTGAGTTCATTCTGTCATTAACCAAGACCTAAAAAGTTCACAGATGAATTAAGTGAAGCAGCCAGGAACTAAACCCAAATCCTATCACTTTCCCCTTAAGCCATGCCTAAAAAGTACAGAAAAGTGAATTAAGAGATATTAATTATTCCAGCCTACTGTTTTCCCCCAACAAAATGTGATTTCTTAGATAGCAAAAATTTTTTTTTTAATTCTTTCTCTTCACAGTGTTTGTTACAGTGTCTTGAACATATTAGTTGGTTGTTGAAGTTTTGTGGAATTCAATAATGCATAAATAACATTTGTGGATAACATAAGCCAATTAATAACAATTTGGTAGTGGCTCAGACGGTGCTTTTTT
Source organism: Potorous gilbertii (assembly GCA_028658325.1). Classification (NCBI taxonomy): domain Eukaryota; kingdom Metazoa; phylum Chordata; class Mammalia; order Diprotodontia; family Potoroidae; genus Potorous; species Potorous gilbertii. Next base: position 80,227,719 of record CM053773.1, on the reverse strand, counting down.
GTAATCACAGAAAACTCTAAATTTTTAAGGAATGCTAGCATTTGCTAAGACCTTGCTGTCTCTATAATTGTTCAAAGATTACTGGGCAATGAAATCAGACATACACACATTCCTTGGAATAAATATGTCATATTTTAAAAGAAAAGTATTTCATTCTTCTCTCCAGGGTTCAGGAATAAAGCAATGAAGAGTGAGCTAGAAAAGTATTAATTTCAACAAAAACATCCTAATTATCTAAAAAGTAGGTAAATGATACTTACAATAATTTAGAATTAAATACTCTACTGAAAGTTTACTATATTTAATCTGACAAAATTTAAGTAAAATTTACTAACGTTAGAAAAATGTTGTCCAAAAGAATCTTTCATTGTTGATAGGTAAAGAGCACAAATGACTCTTATGGGACGTTTTTTGTTCTCTATTCTCTCACTGCTTTTTCCTTAAAACCAATAGCTCAAAAAGCTCATTTAAGTCTTCTCCTCACAATGCATCTATGTTGGGAAAATTTTTGACATAATACATCATTTCTTCTATAATCCTAAAGGACACTTTGTAGAACTGTACAAAAGGAACAAATTTATAATGGCTTTACAGACTAATAATAATTTTAGTCAAAGGTCAAAGTTGCCAGTGGTCTCTAAAGAATAGCACAGCATCAAGACCAGGGTAATGGTTAAACTCCATTACATGTAATCAATGTTGAACAAGTACACCACTAAAGGGCAAGGCCAAGAAATAGTTACTGATGACAGCAAAACTAAAAGTAGCAGCAAACCTGACCACAAATGAGGTGAATATAGATTTAGAAAAGACACCAAAGCCTTATGAAAGGGGAGTTACTCATCCTGATAACTATAGAACACAAAGCAGCAATTACTCCTTCTCTCCTGGTGGGGAGAAGAGCACAGCCTATGAATGTCAGAATTTATGGGGTAAACGATTTGTCATGAAACAAGGTCTACAAGCAGGACAGGCAATTCAGACATTTTAATATCGACTGGTAAAGGAAAGATATCTGTGTTCTAAACAACATCTGAATAAGCGGTGGTGAGAGTATTAAATAACATAAAAAATATATACAATTCTCTCAATCTGAAAATAGTTTTTCATCTATAAACACTACTTAGTGAAAAGGACATAAAGTGTTTATATTGTTGGCCTCTCCGTCTCTCTCGCTCTCCTCCCCTTTCCCCCCTTTATACCTCCTCATCATAAAATTAGAGGTTAAGAATCTTAGAGTTAGAGGGATATTAGAGATTATCTAATCTAATATTCTGACTTTATCGATGAAGAAACAGATTTAAACAGGTGGAATGATTGGTTCAAGGACACACAAAAAGAGGTAAGACCAAGGGCAATTCCTCAATAAGGAAGTGGTCAAAGGAAATTTACAAACATTTCTCAAAAGAAGAATTGAGAACTATTAACACACCCATTAAAGAAAGCTCCAAATAACTAGTAAAAAGAGAAACAGAAAACCAATCAAGTTTTCTTACCTAGACAGCAAAGTAGTAAAAAGTTCAAAAGATGGGAATAGTCATTGTTGGAGGGATGGTTGTAGAAAAACAGTCATATTAATGCATTTTTGGTGGAGCTGTGAATTACCAAATACCCATTTGGGAAAACAATCTGAAATTATTCAAATAAAATTACTCAAAATGGCAATACACTTTAAGATTCCACTGCTAGGAATACATTTCAAGAGGAACATGAATAACAGGAAATACCTCATATGCATAAAATTAATTAAAACAGTGGTTTCTGGGGTAGCAAACAAGGCGGGGGGGGGGGGGGCAGGTGATATATGCTCATCTACTACAGATTGGCGATACAAATTGAGGTACATGAATTTGAGGGAATATTATTGTATCATAAGAACAAACATGATAAATACAGAGAAATATAGAAAAGCTAACTGGCACTAATGCAAACTGAAATATGCAGAGCCAAAAAAACAAAAGCATACACATAATGCTATAACAATAGAAATGGAAAGAGCAATCACCACTGAACAATCAAAACTGAAAGTTGTGAAAAAAAGAACAAGTATGGCTCTAAAGAGGATATATTAGAAGACAATTTTCCATACTCCTCTGAAAAAGTGGGGAGCCCGTGGATTTGAAGCTTTACACATAACGTCAGACTTTTTCAATGCATCAGTTTTACAGAATTTTGAAATTTTCTTCCTCTGTTCTTTCTTTAAAAAACATCTTGTTGTAAGGTACATAAGGAAAGCTGAGTTGATACAAAAAACAATTTAACAATATAAAAAATCATTTAGATGCGTCTCTTTTAAGCAAAGAATCATCTAGTCCTACCACCTAGTCTGTCTTTTATTTGCAAAATGAGAACCACCAAAACATACCAGACAAGTATTTATCATGCATATGAATGAAGAAATCCAATGAATGGAAACCTCCTTTTACAGTGGAACCTTTGGGTCCACTCACTTTGAACGGGTTCAAAAATAAGCTAGAGGAGATTCAGGCACTCAAATGGAAAAAAAAATTATATCCTAATCTCTCCCTTAAATGTAGTGCTTTCTTCAAATGTATCTTTTTTTTTCAAATCATTATTCTGACAAGAGACACCCAGACTTCACCAGACTCTGCCACAGTTAGGAGCTCTTGCTTCAGAGTAGCCTCTTCCAATTTCGATAGCAAAAGCCTAATCTTTTTCCTGCGTAAAAATGACTAGTTTAATTAATGATCTATCAAATACAGAAAAAGAAGGTTGTCACATGCCCTGTCACTTCTGGTCCAACCTAAAATACACCCCCAGGTCCACCAACCAAACCTCTCGACATTAACTGAAGTCTGTTCACCAGCCCTGATTTCTGTCTTCTCGACACCCAATACGAAAGTTCATTAATGTCTTCCCTGAAACGTAGCTCCCAAACAGAACAAAATAATACAGGAATGGTCTGCTGAGGGCACCGTGCTATGATATGAAAAAAAACTCAAATCCTGGTAGGTACCTAATAAATCTGTTTAAGTGATTTGTTGACTACATTGATATTAGTAGATAGATCTCATGAATGAATGCATGAATGAACAAAATGGCGGAAAGCATGCATTAACCCTTTACTATGTGCCAAATACTGCTCTAAGCACTTGGGATACAAAACAAAATTGCTACAACCTCTACCCTTAATTATACAGTGTTCAGTTCTCTACCTACCTTTCTGACACAATCTGATTTTTTTGCCCATGAATTCTTACCTCAGCTTTCCTTTCTATTTGATGACATCTCCTTTCCTGTTTCTTAGAGGTGATTCTAATGCCAATATTAGATACTAAGCATGGAGTTGACACTTGTCTTGCAGAACTAATGCATGGCTTAGAACAACAGACTCATCTACTTTCTAGAAGAAATCAGTTTCAATTTTAAAACTACTGAAATACAGTGGGAGAAAAAAGTACATGCACTACTCATGAATAGAACCAGATGGACAGAAAACCCAACAATTCAAGGTATTTTGTACAAATGTAGGATTTTCAACTTAAAAGATTAAATTCAAGTAGCTATAATCTAATAAGTACTCAGAAAAAAATGATCAATTTGTTACCCAGATCTGTTTTCTAAGAGATGTCAAAACTGCAAAACAATATAGTAATTTTCAAGTTTTTCTGACCAATTATTACTATAAAGCTACTATATTCTACTGTATTCCTCAAAAAACCAAAAAAAAAAAAATCTATAAGTTATCTCTGTAAAATATTCATCCATGTGGATGGAAGTGGCATTTCACAGGAAGCAATCTAACAATCATTTTTAAAGTATCTTCAAATGTGCTTGATAAATCTGTGTTATAGATACAGATAGAGAAATAAACCAGAAAGATCACTGCTTGTCCCTCAGAATGCAGCCAACAGAGCTAAAGGCCAGTGAGTTGGTGCAGCATCAGGTTTCAGGATCAATGGATGGCATAGATGGTGGCAAAGATGTATCAGCACAAGCCAGAGGCAAAAATATGGCCTACCTGCAAGAGACTCTGAGACTCACCCCATCCTTTGCCCATCTTCTGTTGGGAGTCCTGAGGAACTGATTACAAGGGGGCTCTTGATAGATGCTCCTTCCTTTGTTGCTCAGTCATGTGTGTCAGTTTGGCAGGCAGATCTCAGTTTACAACAAGGAGTGGCACTGGAATGCTACATATGCTTAAATAGACCCTTCTATCTCAACCATCCACCCCTAACAATAATTATAGTATAATCCATGAGTCACCGATTGCTGTCTCAATGCTGAACTCACTTGGGCCCTTAGTCTTGAACATTTTTAGCACACCTGCCCAGAACCACTATATTCTCCCAGGAGCCTATCCCATACATCCTGAGTCCCCTCTCGGCCCTAGATTGCAGTCTAGCAAGACAGGGCTTGTGTCAGGGAGTGTCCATTCCATAAGACCTGTTTCTTTGGGACTAGAATTAGAAAGTGCTGAGGGAACAATGGAGAGAGGAAAGGAGGAACAAAAGAGAGGTAAGGAAAGGAAAGAAGGAAGGAGGGAAGGAAGAAGAAAGGAAGAAAAAGGAAGAAAGGAAAGAGGGAGGAAGGAAGGAAGACAAGGAAGGAAGGAAGGAAGGGAAGTGCCTCACCAAACAACCACTTAATACTCAAGTATTAAGTTCAAAATAAGCTAGCCAGGAGTATAACTGTTTAACATCGAATATTGGAAGATAATGCATAATAGACAAAGAAATTCAATAGTATGGTGATTTCCTATTCCATTTGAAACATAAAAGGTATGGTCTTGAATTAGCCATCTGTGAAAATTATGTTACACATACATACAAGTAGAAATATCTCTCTGGTATCACAACACTGCTATTGTTATGCATCTTAATATTTTGACCTATTGCTGTGCTTTTCAATTTTATTTCCAAAGGTAAAGTTATTAAATAGTTTCCAGGAATAGAATTTCCAGGCTGAGACATAAATTATTGGCTCTAATGATTCAGACTTGGTGGTCAGTTCTATAATGTTTAACATAGTGTGTACCTATTGTGTGAGATATTAGCTAGAATAGTTCTCTTATTTAATGAGATGATCCATCATGATGCCTTGTAATTAGACTATATATACGTTTTAGCCCTGTTCACTGGGCACGCAGGAGAACAGCAGTCTATTTGGATCAAGGAAGATGATAATCTATGAACCCTCAGGTAGGTAATGATGAGATGGGATAGTAAAATAGGGGAGGGGAAGATAGGGAATTTAGTCAGTGTCACTGAACTAGAAAATAACTATAAATAAGAACATACTGTATATAATGTATTACCACCCCTGGTTGAGAACAGTGGTTGAAAACAGACTGTCTAAAAGAGAAAACAAAACCAAAAAGCCTTCCAAATGACAGTTTTTAAACACTGTTAACACCAAGGGATGATAAAAGAATTGTGGGAATAACAGAAACCTCTAAAATCATATTACTTAGGAAGGTTATCATATTATAGAGTTCAATACCATTTTGCTTTCTAGAAAGCTAAATTTAATACTGTTACAAAGATATTACAAATACTCTTTAGCTATGCAAAACAATATATACAAAAGTGTACTTTATAGATAAAATCAAGCACACACACACTTTTGACAAAGATCTAAGAAGAAAAGTCATGTGAGAAAGCAGGTGACTAGATTATCTCATTAAATGCTGAAAACATTTTGTAACAGAGGCTCAATTTATCTCAGCTTGCCAGCTAAAATTAAACAGACTTTGAAATTTCCAGAAATATACATGGTACCCAGGCACAAATTAAGTCTAAAGTAAAAATACATTTATACCATATTCACACATAAAAATCAACCAAGCCGTTTCAGATAGCTAAAATGTGATAACAAGTATGAAATCACTTAAGAAAATATATAAGTATAAAACTTCCTAAAAATCATGAAATCATAGGCTCTCAGAGATCAGCATATTCAAGAGATAAATCTTGTTCAAGAAATAAATCCTCACCTCTACAAAATCGTCCAGTCTCTTTCTCAGACGCTCCAGCAATAGGGAAGTGACTGCCTCATGAGTCTATTCCAACTGTTGAGATGCTTAGTGCAGCCAAAACCAACCTGTTTATAATTTGTCCAATCAGACTAAATCTAATCCCTGTTTCTTATTATTTATTATTTTTCACACATTTTACTACAGGTATCATGTCATGGCCCACCTCGTCTTTGCCCATTCCCATTTTCTCTTCTCTCCAGGCCAAACATCTGCGATTCCTTCATTATCAAATGTCATTTCAAGTCACTATCCAAGTTACCCAACAAACTTCAGTTTCTCAGAGCCCTCCTTCACAAAGTACCACAGTTTCCAAAGAATTAAAGTCATAATTATCCAAAGGACAAGAGAGAACACATGGCCTGCATAAGAGAAGAATCATAATAGATTTAGAAATATGAATGAATGGAAAAGTGGTTGAGGTAGACAGGTGAAGGATAATAAAAAAATAGCCTAAGAGTGTGCATATTATATACACAATGTCAAGAAATCAAGAGCCCCAAGAGATCATAGAAATGGGAAAGGGGCCCACATGTACAAAAATATTTATAGCAACTCTTTGTGGTGGCCAAAAACTGGAAATCAAGGGGATGCCCATCAATTGGGGAATGGCTGAATAAATTGTGGTATATGAATGTAATGGAATACTATTGCACTATAATAAATGATGAACAGGAAGACTTCAGAGAGACCTGGAAAGATTTATATGAAGTGATGCTGAGTGAAAGGAGCAGAACCAGAAGAATTTTGTGCACAGCAACAACCACAGTGTACAAGAGTTTTTTCTGGTAGACTTGGAACTTCACTGCAATGCAAGGACTGAAAAAAATCACCAATGGTCTTTTGAGGCAAAATGCCTTCCACATCTAGAGAAAGAACTATGAATTCAATCGCAGAATGTAACTGATCATTTTCTTTTGTGCTACATTTTGGTTTGCTATATGATTTCTCCCATTTTAATTCTTCTACACAGCATGACTATAATGAAAATGTATTTAATAGGAATATTTGTGTAGAACCTATATAAAATTTTACACCATCTTGGTGGGGTGGGAAGGTAGGGGGAAACATCCAAGTTATATGGTAGTAATTGTAGACCACCGAAAATAAATAAAATTAATAAGATTTAAAAAAAAGAAATCAACAGGAAGACACTCTAGTATCCAGTACACAAGAGGGTAAGGACAATAGCTGTACAAGAAAAGAAAGCAAACATCATTCCACATTAATGAGATCACACAGCTATCAAACTGTCATTATTTGTCATAATTTATAATTATAATTCACAAAGCACAAGTCTTGTGCCTTGCTACTACATGGAATTACCATGGGTTCTTGGAGGTTATGCCAACAGAGCGCAAGCATGAGCAAGGTCCTGCCAAGCAGGAAATAAAGTCAAATGTGAGCCTGATAAGTTGTATGTCTCCCTTTCAAGGAGCAACCTAGTTAGGTTCAGAGATACTCAATAGATTTGATTTGAATGATGAACCTGTAAGCCACAGCAACTCTCTACCAAGTCATGAATGAGTCTATAAATCCAAACTGATAGGAGAGTCTACAAAGACCAAATCCCTGATACCTGAAATACCAACACAGCACTTCTAAGGCACATGTATGCTACTGCTAACTCCATCAGTACTGAAATAAATTCAGTTGTCTGATCAAAGGACAATTAATTAATATGTTTCACTTGCTTTTCCATTTCAGCTTTTCTCTGTGCCTATTATCTTCCTATCATCTTCCTATACACATCTAGAACCACTGTTGAAGATGAAATGAATAGGCAGCTTAGAATAATCTGACTGATATTCAAGATCTCGACAACAAAAACAAAACAAAAATTACTGGCGACAAATTTTTTTCTTGGTTTGTGGTACTTTTTTTAAAGGGAGGTCAAATTTTGTAGATATATAAACAGAAAAAAAGTTCTCTAGATTATGGGACATCCTCTACAGAAAATTTATGTAACTTTTTAGAGGGCATATGGGATATAATTTTTTAAAACTTTAGTTTCATTTCTAAAATTTTTCATGCCAGAGTGTTTGTCATTAGATCTTTAAGTAGGAAAACCTCTTGGAAGAGGTTTTCTCTAATAAAACCATTATAATCTGGTTAGCCTAAAGTTATGATTATATTCAAAGTTGTTGTAAATATATCATGTTTGCATACTTTTTGAGCTATACAATACAGGAAAAAATTACAAGGAAGACTATGTACAAATGAAAATAAAAGGCCAGTAAATGGCTAGTTCAGAAATACACCAAATTCTTTATTTACTATGCGAATTTAAAGCACACAAGTACACATATTCTAGAACTTTTGTCACTTTTTTTGGAGTTCTCTCTAAGACTTAGAATAAGTATAAAAATAATCACAAAATTCTATAGAAATATTATCTTATATAGAGAAGATATCTGTCTTCTGACTTTTGTAAACCATACCATCATTTCAATTCAGGAGAGGGCATGCTAACACATAGCAAGAATGAGAGGTGATATAAAGACAATACAAGCACTCCTATAATATTAAAATAAAAACAGTTGCAGAGGCTGCCCTGCAGTGCCCAGGAAGGATCCTATATGGAGAGCTGAAAGAGGTATGAATAAGATCTTTGGTTCTTGATACCTAATCAGCCTGAAGAAGTTCTTGCCTAGGCCTCTGCTCTGCAGCCCTTGGCCCTGGAAGCAGCTCACAGAATCGGGCCAAAACTTAAACATTCAAGGAAAGTAGGTGGTGCAGCTGATAACGAGCAGCCCTGGGAGTGAAGAAAAATTTAGTTCAAATCTAATCTCAGACACTAACTGTGTGCTGTGTGATCCTGGGCAAGTTTAATTGACCTCCTTGTGCCTCAGTTTTCCTCTTCGTCACATGGGGACAGTAATGTTACTGTCGTCTTCACAGAGTTACTCTAAGGATCAAATAAGTTAACATATGAAATACTCTGTAAACCTTAAAGCACTGAATATATGATAGATAATAGTGTTAGCATTATAATTATTAACAAAACCTGCCTACTTGAATGCCTGGCTTCAAAACTACAAGTTCACTTCCCACTTCAGGGCACCTGTGATTTAAGTATGGCTCGCACTTCAGTCGATTCATCCAGGGAACAAGTACATTTTAAAACTGCAGCATCTTTAGCAGAAAGAGCCCTGCAGCAGTAATCAGAGGGCCTGAGTTAAAATGTCACCTCTGTTTCTTACTGGCTCTGTAATACTGGCCAAGTCCCATCATCTTCGTCTCTAAAACGAGAGAGTTGGATTCAGTGATCTACCAGACCTCTTCCAGTTCTAAATCGATGATCCTAAATATAACATAAATATGAACTGAAAACCACTTCTTTTGCATATGTGCATATGTTCCCAAAGAATCAAGTGAAGCTCTGCTACTCCCATATACTTTATTCTTTAATTTCCCTTCACTAGTAGTTCTTGAAAAGAAGTTTAACATTAGCCTCAATTTTGTCATCTGTACCATAGAGGTAATAATCTTTGGCACATACCTCATTAAGTTGTAAAAATTAGAGCTATCATGTTTAAAGAATTTTGAGTTTGTACTTTCCCTTTGAAGATTTAGTCTGTGGTGTTGTATTGAGAGACCAGAGAGGGGCACATATTCTACTAAGTCTAAATGAATTTACTGGGTGACAATGAATTGAGTAAAGATTTGATAGCCTACCAAAAACATTTAAAACATAAAGGTCTTTGTCAGTGAAATCTCAATTGGGTAACAAAACAAACAGGTCCAAGGACCAAATTGCAATCATTTTGAAGTAAGGAAGGACATATAGTCTTGTCCAAAAACCAATTACTGAAGAAAAACTCACCACTCAGATCCTATCTTGTGCAATGCCAAGATTCCTTCATATGTACATGTTTTTTCTTTCAAAAATATTTATTGATGATTTTTTTGAGACTTGGGACAAAATCTTGGGTTGATCTTGTATCCATCACAATACCAGACTGAGAAATATATGCTCAAGGATGCTAAAAAATAAAGACTCTACCAGAAGCAACAGAATATGATTAGCCCTGGCATACTGGGAGAGTGACACTCGTGATACTGGTTTAGTACTCTCACTAATAATGGGAATCATAAACAGTCTGAAAATAAATATTCTGTGATGGTCTGGTCAAAAATGTTTACCCTACAAATTTTCTCTGATCACCTGGCTTTTTACTCTATTCTACAAATGCTAAATGTTTGAGTAAGCTTTTCAAGGGAAGAAGAAATGTATAAGTAGTGTAGAGCACACAAGCTTTTTATTCAGGGTATACTAATGGCCATACCACCATAATGTGAGGCAATATGCCTAAAAGAAAGAGTACTGGCCATGGAAATGAATTGAAAACAGACTACAGATCTCACATCTAGTACATACTAGTTGTGTGACCTTAGGGAAGAAACAATCTCTAGAACTTCACTTGCCTCAGTAAAAAGGAGATAGTCTCTCTTATAACAAGTTAGCAAAATAAGAAAAGACATCTACATTGTGATATTTTCTATGCCTCCCAGATGGGGAGAAGATGGAAAAGAGAACTCAGGGACAAGATGACCTAGGTTCAAATCTTGTCTCTGCTATACAGTGACTTAACAACCTTAGAAAAGTAATGTAGGTTCTTAGTGACTCAATCAACTCTGAAAATTTAAGTTGCAGAGAAGGTGCTGAACTGTATCAATGTCCGTTGGTAGATGTTCCTTACTAGAAATTCCCAACCCTGAAGAAATCACAGTAGAGGGGCATATGTGTGCAGATAGGTAGCTCATTGAGTAGAATATTGGGCCTGGACTTAAGAAGACCTGAATTCAAATGTGGTTTCAAATCCTGCTGGGTGGTCCTGGCTAAGCTCCTCACCTCAGTTTCCTCATCTGCAAAATGAGGTCAAATAACTGAACCTGCATTGCAGAGCTGTTATGAGGACCAAATGAAATTGCAAAGCATTTAGGACAGTGTCTGGCAACATAGTGGGCACTATATAAATGTGAATTATTAATATTATCATTACAACTTTTCCATTAATTTTGTCTTCAATTTAGTTCTATTTTAATTAAAATTTGGTAACAAAAAACCAAGCACAGAACTACTTTTGGGGGGAAGGGGCAGGGTAAGAGGCTGCACATGATGTAGAAACAGCATAATGTAATAAAAGGTCACATGACATAATGGAAAGGGAACTGAATTTATATAGAGAGAACTGTAACTCTAATACCTTTTACTTGCGTGGGCAGATTGGGCAATTTCTCTGATCTCAGTTTTCTAACCTATACAATGAGAATAGTAGACAAGATGATCATGAAGATCCATTCCTCTTCTGATTCCTATGATCTTAGGCTGTTAAAAGATAAAGGTCATGTGCTATCAAGAAGGTAATACTACTTAGAAGGAAAAAGTAACTTTCCTAATGATATGCAAAACCTATCTCATCCAGCCAGAAAGTTTATCAGGCAACTACATCAAACCCAGCAAAGCTTTGCTTTCTAGACCTCGATGCCCTTACACAAAATAACGAAGCGTGAAATGAACAGAACAAAGAGAACACTGTATACAGTCACAGCAATACTGTTTAAAAAACAACTTTGAGCAAATAAGTCATTCTGACTATCATAAATACCCAAATTAGCTACTAAAGACACGTGAAGGAAGACACTATCTTATCTGCACCCAGGGAAAAAAACGATAAATAGAAATATGTATAGAATGATTTTAAATAGATAAATATATATATAATGTATACAAAAGTGTGTATACATATATGTGTAATATATACATATATGAATACATACACATATTTGTATCTGATGGTAGCCATCCCTATAGCAGTACACTGCGAAAAAAATTTACATGATAACTATTATATATTTAAAAGGAATAGCAAGTGGTTCATAATAAATCTGCAGTTTCATATGCAATCATTTTTATTATAAAATATTATGGAAAACATTTGTTTTATTTACTTTAAAAAGTAAGATGAAGGGATTATATTCCAAGGTCTCAATCAGGTGTAGATTTATAATGCTAAAATAAATCTGAGAAACTAGAGACAACAACAAAAAAAGGTTTTTAATCAGTCAAAAACAAATATGTCACCAAGTGTATATACCAGAGTTCATATGTAATTTATTGAAGGAAGAGATCCACACAGCACGTCACTTGCCCTGTCCTTATTTCATACTCATTTTTGATTTTCTATTTTTCTCGAAAAAAATTGAAAGGAATTAGAGTAACTGCTCAAAACCAAAAAGCACACCATTAAAACCAATGACAAGAGAGAACAAAGAAAGAAAGAAAAATTACGATAAGATAGACACAACAACACAAAAAATCACAGCACCCTGGGAGCATTTAGTTAGGTACAAATAGCCCTATATACCTAAACATATCCTAAATTCAACATCACATTAAAGGACAATAAATAAAATTACCACAATTGATCATATAAGACAGAAACCCTAATGTAAGAATGACAGAAGAAATGCCAGTCTTAAAGAAGGAAGGAATACCCAAAGTTATCTAAGCAAACAGCTTTATTTTATGGATAAAAAACTGACTTACAGACTCAGTGAAGTAAATTTAGCAAACATTGTGAAGCTAGTAAAATGACATGACAAAGCTTGAAATCAAGTTATCTATACTCGCCTTTACCATTTTTATCTATTAAAAAAAATTTTTTTTTTACATTTTGAGTTCTAAATTCTCTCCCTTTCTCTAGCTACTCCCCCACCCTTGAGAAGGGAAGGTATATGATATCAATTATACATGTGAGGTCATCAGAAATGTATTTCTATATTAGCCATGTGGCAAAACAAACAAAAACAAAGAAAAACAGAAAATGAAAAAAGTTCTCTCTTCATGATCCTTTAGACCCGATCTGGGGTCACTATATTGATAAGAGTAGCTATGTTCTTCACAAGCTGATGGTGATTACAATATTGCTATCATTTACAATGTTCTCCTGGTTCTGCTCACTTCACTTTGCATCAGTTCACACATATCTTCCCAGATTTTTCTGAAGCCATCCTGCTCATCATTTCTCAGAGCACAATGGTATTCCATAACAATTGTATACCACAACTTGTTCAGCCGCCACAAAAAGAGTTGCTATAAATATTTTTGTAGATATAATTCTTTTCTGTTTTCTTTAATCTCTTTGATATACACTCCTAGTAGTGGTATTACTAGGTCAAAGGGAACACAGTTTTTAAGAAAACAAGTTATACAACTCCCAAAACAGTACAATCCCTAAAAACAAATAATTACTCTACGCCGTTAAGAAATAGGCATGTTGGAATATATTCCTGAGAAAACAGGTCAATGTTTTATACAATTTCAAAAGATTTTTACATCTCCTCCCATCTTCTCCAGCAACTGCTCCAGCAAATTTATTCCTTCTTCCTATTTTTCAATCCACTAATTCCCTGTTGTTCAGTCATTTTCAGTTGTGTCTAACTCTTCATAACCCCATTTGGGATTTTTCTGGCAAAGATACTAGAATGGCATTCCATTTCTTTCTCTAGGTTATTTTACAGATAAAGAAACTGAGGTCGAGATGAGTCTCCCTGACTCCAAACATGGCACTCTATTCACTGCACACCACCAAGCTACCCATTAGCTCCTTTCTTGCTGCTTATAAAGACAAGCAAGCCTCCTTTGTCTTTCAAAAACCTACCAGGTTCTACCACGCCCTCAAACTATCATCATATATCACTCCTGCCTTCCTCAGCCAACTTCCTACCAAAAAAAAACTCCCCAAAAAACCTGCCTAGATTTGTTGCCTCCACTTCTCCTCTCAATGACTTCTCAATCCTTTACAATCTGGCTTTTGATCAGATCAAGGAACTGAAACCCCACTATCAAAAGACAACAATGACTACTCAATTGCTAAATCTGACTGCTTTTCTTCAATCCTGGTTCTCCCCTTGAATTAATCTTACACCCTTGACTATCCTTTCCTCCTAAATATTCTTTCCTCTCAGTTTTCAAAATAGTGTTCTCTCCTCAGTCTGCTCTGCTGGCACATTATCCATGTCACACTCCTGAGGTAGGTATATCTCAAGGGATTTTTCTCATTTGGTGACCTCATCAGCTCACAGCGGCTTAACTATCATCTCTATAGATCAGTCCAAGTTCTGAATATACAGCTTAAGTTGATTTCTCGAACTCCAGTTTCACATCAATATCTGTCTTTGGGACATTCTAAACACAATGTCCCATAGGTACTCCAAATTCAACAGTGTCCAAAACTCATTATCTTTCCTTTAATGTCCATTCCTCTTTGAAACTTCCCAATAAAGTTCAGGCCCTACTATACTTCCAGTCATGTAGGTTTGCAACCTCAGTATCCTCCTCAGTTCCTTACTCTTTCCCTATGTATCCAAACAACTACCAATCTTGTCATTTCTACGGCACCTCTTCTAATATCAATTTTCTATCCCCTTTTCTCTACCAACATGGATAATTAAAACTGCTTCTCAATTGATTTCCTCCCTATCACTGTCTCCTCAATCCACTGCTACCAAAATGGTTTTCTTAATTCACAATTCCTGATACATACACCACTTTTCCTACTCAATACACTCCAGTGTGACTCCCACTTGCCCCTAGAAATAAATATAAATACCAGTTTATTATTTAAAGCCTTTCACATCCTGGCACCAATCTATTTTTTCCAGCCTTATTACAAATTAGGTGCCTTCAACTATTCTATAGTTCAATAAAACTAGGCTTTTCTTTCGTTTCCTGTCACATTCCTCCGGTTTTTGACCTTTACACTACACCCAATGCGGGTAATGCATATTCTTCAAAATTCAGTTCAGCTGCCACCTTCCTCACAAAGACTTCCTGATTCCTAGAACTGCAACTGCTCTCTCCTCCCTAAATAAAGTCCTATGGTATCTTTTTGCATAGCTTTTGTATGTATTTATACATGTACATGCTGCCTCCCCTAATAGAACGTAAGCTCCCTGAAGGAAGAAACTATGTCTCCTTTGTCTTTATAGTCGGAGCCCCAAGGACTATTAGAAGTAACTTAGCAAAAGCTTGCCAACTGACTGATCGAAGGCAGCATGGCATTGTAGAACGGGCACCAGAGTTGGAATTAAGAAGAACTAGAGTCAAATCCTCCTCCAAACACTTAATAGCAGTGTAATCCTAGGCAAGTCACTTAACCTCTGTGCTTCAGTTTTATTATCTGTAAAATAAGGAAGTTGAACTTGGTGGCCTCTCAGGTATAAATTTATGATTATCTGAATGATCCAAAATGATTAAAATAAAAGCAATACTGGTATTTAAAGTCATAAGCCCTCAGGTATCTGGAAAACTCAGGCATTCAAAATGACTCATTCTAAATATTCAAAAATATTCTTTTCAGGAAAAAGCAAACATAAATAAAGTAGATCAACTTTTCTATACAATCTTGTTACATTCCATTTGTCAAGATTGTTTCTTTCCCTTCTCCACCAAAACAAAGAACTGAATTTAGGAAAAACACTTCAAAACACTATCACCTATCATAAGAAAACGAAGTACTGGTAAACTGTACTTTCAGGAGGTGCACATTATCCAATCCACATATAAGATAGAACTAATTTGCATAAGAAATTCTAGCCTTATCATAAAACCTTTGTGTAATTTTTTTAAATCCTCAATTTTGAAATAAAGTTGAAAGTATCGTGTCAGAACAAAGTGAAAGAGGTATCATTAGACTTCAAATCTGACAAACAAGAAAGGCATAAACAAGTGTCAGGATAATTAAAAAGGCATTGTTCATTTTTTAGAAAGAAAAAAAGAATTGCACAAAAAGTATTAAGCTAACAAAGCAAGAGCAAATATGAGTAGAAAAAAATGACAGTTATCTGCAAAATTCATAAATGTGTCTTTTGTATAACCATAATCATCATATTTTATGCTGTCATTTTACATTTAATTGCTCACCCTGGTACTTTTCTTCATAGAAGCCATCAGTACCCCACAGAGTCAGATGCTGAATTGCAAAAAAACATACTGTGACCATGGACTTATACGAAAGTTACTTTGCTGAGCTGTGGTGTATGACAAGTTAATTTTTGCAATTACACTTTTTCCAACAATAAATGAAACTGCAGGTCATTATGATTCCATATCATTAAAAAGGAGAAAATACTCTCCATCGTACAGTACCCAAGGCTGATTTTTTATTACAGTTGACATGTAAAAGTAACTTTTCAAACAGCTTTTTCTCGATATAAGTTAATGGAAAAAGTACCACCTCAGCTGAAATATGTAAACATATTAATAGTAGAGGCCTAACTATGGTGTATGAATGTTAACGCACAATGCCAAACCATTACATGCCTACTAGGAAATGTCCCGTACTGAACGTCGTATTTCAATTGTTACTATTAGTTCTGCTATATTATGCTAAATGTAAAGTGTTCTTGGGATAAGGCTACTCACTAACACGGAAAAGGGAATGACTCCTGCACAATCATTTATCTGCAGGGTATAAATTGCTCTAAATTCAAAATTCTTACAGTGACCCTCACTGTCATATCCCTAGCGCAATCAAACAGTAGGAGCTTGCATACTGTTATAAGGCATATACTATTCTTCCATAGCGCCCTGTATACATGCTATATGATAGTACATTAAAATCTAAGGCCTAAGGGACTTACATGTTTGTCTGTTCGTTTACTGGATGAATGAATGAACTCTGAAGGGCTTTGAGAGCAGGGAGAATGGAAGGTCACAAGTTAATAAATCACAAGTATTCCAAATCCCACACTATGTGAAAGTTGGATCAAAGAAGATTTTAACATGAGAAATTACTCATTTTTCATTAGCTGAAATATTAATTAAATCAACAACTCAGTGATTATAGAATATGTGCTACTATAATATATGAAAGTAAAAACTTGACATCTTATATTCATTGAGTAAATTTGGTAACTGTTGATTAGGAGCATGACACATCTACTACAAAGTTTTAGTAAATAATTAGTGTAGCTAAGCCACTTCCTAATAACTGTTTATGAAGGACATTAACTGAGGGAACTAGGGTAGTGTTCATGGAGTTTTAGGTCTGGCGATGACCTTAGAGTGTCATCTAATCTAGTCTCTTCATTTTATATTAAGAAAAATGTAATGAGTTTTAAGAGAATTTCTAAGAACTAAGGCTGGAATTCAAGTTCATAGGGTCACAGAACTTAAAGGGATCTGAAAGAACATCTACTTTAATATGTTCATTTTAAAAAGTAGGAAATCAAAAAAAAAATTTTTTTTAATTCCCAGTATCACACAGCAAGGTAGAAGCAGATATTTAGATCCAGGTCCATCAGTTCCAACTCTAGTAATATTCCTGAACCTCAATCCGTGTTCTTTCCACTTTGGAATCCTGTCTATAATTATCATCATTGAATAGAGCTAACCTAGGAAAAGAAAACACTTGAAAGAATTTATAGCTTACCTTCAAGTTTTAAACAAAGATTTATTCCAACCTCTCATGCCATTTTTAAAAATTCCTTGTCCATCTTTCTATCCTAATACATATCTATTTCTTAAGTTCACAAATATGTTTAGCTGAATATGCCATAATCCCTCCATGGCAGGGAAGAAGGAGAGAAAAAGAAGATGGATAAAGAGGGGGAAGGGCAGGCAGAATCAATTAAATGTCAAATCACAGAAATGGTGAGAGCAGCCAACATAAGATATGTCCTTTCCAGAACAAATTATAGTTTTAAGACACAGAGATTATAGTTCCGATATAACTGAGAGACACAGGAAGGCAAAAGCCCCAATCCCTCAATCTCATGAATCTTCAGGCTATCACTACACAAGCACTTTCCTATATACCTACGAACAGATCTCTATGTCTTCCTTGATCCTTCCATTGTGTGTCTCTTCCTTTTCATCACTTTATATATAAAGAAACTAATGTTGCTATTCTGTCATTTACTTACTTTCCTCAAGACTTTGTTTTCTGGATTCCATCTTCACCACTCAAATTGAAATCCTCCTCAAAATGAATCCCTTAAAGGCAGATTCTAAGGCCTTTTGTAGTTATCATCATCCTTAACCTCACAGTAATTTTTACCACTGGTGAACAGCGCCTTTTTCTAAATATATTCTCTTCACTTCTAATTCTACAATCTTCTAATTCTATTCTTACAATTCAAACAACTCTGTCACAGTCTCTTTTATTAGTTAACCTCTAGAATCCCTTTAATGTTCTTTAAGGCACTGTCTTTAACTTTCTTCTCTCTATATATTCTTGTCCCTTGGCAATGTCATTCACTCATCACTTTCAATTATCTCTTCTATAGATCTATATCCCCAACCATATGTCCTTAGGTTTCAATCAACAACCTCCAAATGCACATATTACCAGGATTTCAAAACCAAATTTATCACCTTCCTCCAGTACACATTACCTCCTAAGCTCCCTGTTTACCTCAGTAACCATTTCCAAGTAACCCATCACTTAAAAACTTGCCTTTTATCTTTAATTTTTTCCCTCACCCTCCCTCCCAACATCCAACCAGATGACAAATTCTATGAATTCTATTCCTGAAATATCTCTTGAATCTAACCCCCTCATTCCTCTCTATTTCCATTATCACCACCACCTTGGAAACCCTCTTTAGCACTCATGGGTATCACTGCAAGTTCATAACTGGTCCAACTCTCTAATATCTCTCACTTCTGATCCATCTCTCTCATGTTCCTGCCACGTTAATCTTCCTTATGTAGATATCTAATAATGTCACACATCTGCTCAAAATACCTCTGGAGTTTCCAATTATTATCTGGCTCAAGTTGAAATTTCTTAGATTAGCATTCAATTCCTTTAGAATCAGGCATTACCTTACTTTTTATGTTTTCTCAAACTATACCACTGTATTTGCGCTATTTGCCACACTTAACTATCAGCTGCTCCCTCATACATATTCTACACTATCTTTGTGATTTTATTCATATAGTTTCCTTTGCTTAAAATGTCTTCTTCCATTTTCACCTGTTGAAACCTTAGAAATCCACTGGCAATTCTTTGACTAAATGGATGAAAGGAAAGGTAGACATTTCCAGAAACATTATGGGGAAAAGTGATGAGTCTGTGGAGTGAATTTACTCAGACTCAATCTAGATACTAACAAGAATGGAAGAGTTTCTGAAAAGAAAACTATATATTGGTGGTCTCAAAAAATCTGAATCAAAGCATCATTCAAGAATTTTATGTTTTCACAATTAAAATATAATGGTTTTCTAATTATTAGAGTTTTCCTCATTACTGTCTACAAAAACCTAGTAGACCACCTACTAGCAATCTTCCTTCAATCTGCTCTATTAGTAATTTTAAGTCAATATCAAGTAACTACTACTCTATTATCCAAAACTGACAAAAAAGTATTTCTTAGTGAGTTGGAATTCTTGCATATCTTCATTTTTAAGCTGTTTACAGTATCAGCATTGCTACTGAGGTGGATGGTAATACAATCTCAGAAAAAATAATTTAAAAGATTAATTTGTTCCATTTTAAATACTTTTCCTTCTAGGAACATACATATAAATATATATATGTGTGTGTGTGTGTGTGTGTGTGTATACATACACACAAACTTATAGGAAAAAACATGATGCTTGTTGATAGTGATATAAAACAAGATTATTACAAAAAACCAATTATATCTTTTCATTTTCTTTTCCTTAATTAAAGCAAAAGGCATCATCACTATCTTTCTCAGCAGTAATCATGTGGAAGCTATATAACACAGATACAGTAATTAACTTAACCTTATCACTTAACTGTACTGGGTCACTGAAGTGAAGGGCAGTATCAAAGATGAGAATCAATGCTTTAATACTAACATTCTAGAGCAGTTCAAAGATTGAATAATGCCATCTGAAATGGACAGGCTTTGTTCCTCTTTGCTTTGGAAGATAAATGTTCCAGTTCATAACTTTAATATGGCAGCTTAACCATTTAATAATTGTACATTAAAATATTATCAATATTATGAACATGTAACTACAAAATTACTTGTCAAAGTAATCAGATATTACAGATTTTGTGCTTAAGTGCAACATAGGAGGCATTTTAGTCTTGTATATGTGAAAAGAACATAGACCACAGACTTTTTTAAAAAAATACGGGGCTGTATGTTATCTGTTCATAATAATGAAAAACAAATTTTGAAATTCAAGAAAAAACAATATTCAAAACTGCATATCTAATCATGTACAGCTTAGCAAATTTTCATCTGATCTTCAAGCCTAATTCAGCCTAACAGGCTAATTTTTAAACAACATAAAATTTTTAATGCATTCAATCACAGCAATTTGTTTCATTTTTATTTATCACATATCCAAGTACTTCAGAATACACAGCAGTCTTCATTTGAATGTACATAGCCTTAAGTCATCTATTCATTGTTGCTAGTTAGATTTTAGCACATTTGTTACTTTCCTAAAGGATCAAAAATTCTGTTGCCAAGATAGTATTTTGAGTCCTTTCACTTTCACCAAGTCAGACACTAAATCATAAGGGACGATTATCAGCAAATTCTCTCCGACAGGCCCTAAGCCTGCTGAGGTAATGCAGCTGACAAACTTTGATGCGCCATGCCTGGGCACATTATGTTCACGTAGTGTGTACATCTGGGCACCCTTTATGGCGATGCAGCAAACAGCCAATCATTTATTCCACTCTAATTAGCACACATGTAAATCCTCACCAATCAAGCGACTCACAGGGTTCCTGTTGTGGCAGCCATACAGCAAACTGGCAGGACATATGAACAAAGTAGAAGAAGCAACTATTGAGTTTGATATGAACCTGCCGTCACACCACGGCTGGTTTCCCTCAGTTCTGACCATAACCGGCTCTCCCCTTCAAAACCCATCACTGAACCACAAGAGAAAAAGGTCAACAGGCAAACTGCTGATTGGCTTGTATTTTTTTCTATTAGCTTCAGGAATATACCTAAAGCAACAATGCACTTCTCTTAACTACCAGGACAACTACAGTCCGAACAAAAAGTCAGGCTTTAGTTTCAAATATCCCACATTGAGAAATTGAATGAGAACTTTAAACAATCACTATGTTAACTTTTCTATAATTTGCTGTGGTACAAAAGTGCTCATCAGGTGTCAACAACCACTTCTTTTCAATTCTCTTATAACTAATTGCAGCTGAAGATTTAGCATCTCATGTAGGTTAGTAAAATATACCTTGTATATGAATCACAACTCCAACAAATAATAACCTATGTTTGAAATTAAATAAGCAGTCTTGTTTTACCAAACACTCAACTTAGTTCTTTCTTGAGTCATTTTTGGTGTTATGGGAGGGAGGAGGTCCTGGGGAAGGGAAAGTGCCCATGCATCTGCTCCTTATTTGTCAACAGTAAGATATACATCAGTTCAGAAAAGTTTTCAAACTGTAGAGAACAGAATATCATAACACTGACATTTAATAAGTATATTGTTCCTTACTGAATAATAGATATATGATGTTTTTTCCTAAAAATCTCAACTTTTTTTGTATTACTTGAATACTCATTTACCTTGATAGAACCAACTGTATCATAAAATTAATCAAGCAAATGATTTGAAATGCTTTAAGTAACACTATCAAATTCAATTATTATAGTTATTGGCAGTAAAAGAAACAAATTGAAGTAATTAAAATGATAGACAGATAAGGAAGATTGAAAACTTCTGAAATAACTAGCATTTCCTCTGAGGATAAGCAATTAGTTTGTGCAAAAATTATCTTATATAAGTTCTTTTGTTACCAATGTTACCTATGTTCATTACTTTTAACTGCATACATTCTTTTATCACATCATAGTTCATAAATGAAAGTCTTGCCTTGTAAAAGACATTAAGTAACTTACTCAAGATTACACTGCTGGTTTGTAGAAGAACCATTAGTAGAACATAGGTATTCTACATATTTGTAATTAGATGAATAATGGAGAATGATACTATGGTATCACCATTTAGAAAACATTGAAAAAGATAGTTTCTTTTTTTCTAACACAATGTAAAATAAACATATGGAGATTTAATTAAAATGAACAAGAAATAATTTGTTATTTATCTTGAATAAAAGTGCATAAGGTAAAGCAAATTTATTAAGAAAAGGATGGAGTTATTTGGAGATGGATTCCGCGGAAATATCAGATGCATTAGATTCCATTTTAAGAGACAGTGATAGAGGGTAGTCAGCTAAACACATAACCAAGCATACTAGAAACAGAAAAGTTGAAAGCTCCTACTATTAAAGGGAATGGCAGTTTTCATGGAAACTAGGTGACAGGCAAACTCCAAAGAGTAACAAGTCAATTAGCGTACTTAGTGATAAAAGACATTCCACTTCTCAATCCTAAACCTTTGCATATTCTGTGGCTGCATGCCTACAGTGCATTTCCCCCTCTTCACATCTAGCTCTTCAAATCCCTGACTTCCTTCAAAGCTCACCATGTGTTAACCTCGCCTAGCCTTAGTTTCCTTGTTGATATAATTGCAAATTCAGGTGTGGCTATATGAGAAAATAAACACGTAGAGGTCTGCATAATTGGTTTTGATGGGTATACTATTCCTGTATTAAATGTGATGAGTATATGATTCCAGGAGATTCACTCTAAAACAAAATCAAGGAAGCAACTGGGCCAGATCTCGCCAAAAGGAGACAACATTTCTACACTGTCTCTAGCTTGAAGTATGTTGTCAGTTAAATCATAAGATGCTCAGGAGGCAATATATTAGCACTTACACCACAGCATGGCTAGGAAGATCAAATGAGATAATATATGTAAAATGCTCTGTAAACCTCAACAAGTCACATAAATGATAGTTTGTATTACATGAAACCTATCAGAGGAATTGCACCCAGTGGTTAAGGCTTTCGCCAACCTGAATATGCCTTGTAACTTTTTCTGAATATTTTTGCATTTACTGATAAATAAATAAGCACATTGTTTCCTTCAATAAAACATAACCATCCTGAGAGGAAGGACTGGTTTTTTTGTCTTTGCATTCCCCAACCTCTACCACAGATGAGGCATATAAATAAATGTTGGTTGAATAACTGATGTCACTGGCAGAATACTACTTTAGCAAAATGGAATAAAATGTTTTCATCTATTTACCTAGAGTAGACACATAAGCATTACACATATATGTATTTTAAAATAATGGAATGACTAAAGAGGAAGATTTTATTAATCTAGTCAAGCTCTAGTATTATAAAATAACTTATCTCACAAATAGTTTAATTCTCTCAACAGTAGTGGTCAAGAAGCACAGGACCATATTAAACAGATGGTTGCAACCATCAATATGATCATTTTCAGTGATTGTGCCTTCTAAAATAAAGGAGAAAAATCCATGTATCCATATAAATATGCCAACAAACATAAAATCTTCCAAGCCATGAAATGTGGAGCTTTTCTACAAATTTCCAAAACAAAGCTCATGCAAACAAAATACTAGGAGAGAAGTAAGGAGACAGATATTACAGGATAAGAGAATATAAAATACACTAACAGTAAAAGACTAACAGAGGCAGGGAGTAGGTGGGGGGAATATCTAGGAGTCAATTATCAAATCTAAAATATGTACACTTAGTAAACATATAATGACTATGTAAACAGCATATTAGAACTGTGTATATTGTATAGATATTACATATATGCACATATATAATGCCTGATTTTTTTTAAAAAAGAAAGGTTAGCTGAATGCAGCTAAGTATTACAGTTTAAGTTTCAGAATTTAAATTTGGTTTTATAGTTTTCAGTGTTAAAATTTTACTTGTATTTGTTTTGTCCACTAAATCTCAAAAATAAGTTTTATAAGTCACTAAATAAAATTGGATTAAAACAGTTACTGAATTATTCATCAATTCTAATTATTCAATAAGAAATCAATCAAATTATATTTAGTTGCTGACATAAACTATCTCAGATAATTTAGTGTAAACATAGCACCATATTCAAAATAGAGACATGTTTGTTGATCTACAAATTGTTACTATGCCTTTGTGTTGTATATGCAGGAGATTTGTTCTCACCTCCAAAGGGAAGTTCACAACTGACATCAAAAGCATTTTTGACCTATTTCTTTTAATTTTCAAATTGTCAAAATGTCCAGTATTTGCTTCCTTCCTATTTATAAGACTCAGCCCATTAATTTTTAAACATGCTTTTTACCTTATTAAATCACTAATAAAATGGAAGTATATATCACTTCACCAAAACAACATTATTCTATGTTTTAATATAACTTAAGGATGAAACCAGTTATTTTCCCAACTAGGAAAATTATTTATTTATTCCTACAACTTAAAAGCACATTTATAAACACAGCAATCAACTTCAAAAAATAATTTAAAATGAATACCTAATTAAAAATAAAGTATAAAATATTTTAAGGAAATAACATACCAATTTGGACTATGAACAAAATACTCAAATGTATCCCCTAATATTTCAACCAACTTTCCAAGGCCATTGGGTATTTCAATAATCATTCCCTAAAAGAATCTCAATATGAATCTTTTCTTACTTACAGCAAGAAGTCTTTTTGATACACACTAGGGCTTTTTTTTCTTAATTTATCCAATAATCCAGTGAACATTTATTTAGGGCCCACTATGACTCTGACACTGGAATAAGCACTGACTACTACAGTTAATAAAAAGAAAGACAGCCCCCTGTTCTTAAAGAGCTTACAATCTAACAACTCACAAAAGAAAGCAAGAGTTGGAAAGAGGACACCAAGAAGTACCTGGCACAGAGGCTTCTTACTCCTTCGAGCTAAAACCAGACAAAAAAAGGAGATGCAAAAGGGAGTGATAAATAATTTACATAATAAACTCACTGGTAGTAACAAGTACTAGAATTCAAATATGAAAATAAAACCAAAAATAAGGAGAATACCTAGAAAATAAATGAAACAAACAAAAAAGAATCAAGAAATTGCAAGTATGTTAGACCAGTCCCTACACTTCTGCTAAATGCCAATTTTCACTCCACTCTTAAAAGATGAATATACTAACTTTACCATAGTAGCATCCACACTGCTGTTCTTTTGGTCCTGTTTTCTTCCTTCTGCATCATTTTATGTGTCTTCCCAGATTTATTTGTTAATTCTTTCAATTCACCATTCTGATGGTGTGACAAAATTCCATTATACTTTTTAACATTCAATTTGTTCAATCATTTACGAATTATTGGACATAGTTTATTCCCAGAGTTTTACCAGTAAAAATATTACTGCTAAGCATATATCTGAGGAGATACTTCTTTTATTTTTTCTGTAGATGATGTCTGGATAAATCTACCCAATTGACAGTTTGGCCAAAAGGAAAACTTATTTGTGTAATTCTGATTGTACAATTCTATATCACTTTCCAAATGATATGTGAACTCACCATTCCAGTAGCATTCCTATTTAACCAATGCTGCACAAGCACTGACTTTTGTTTTTTGTCAATTTGAGTGTATTAAGTAAAATCTAAGTGATTTCAATTTACATGACTGTTTTTCCAGGCACTATGTTAGAGACTATGCACTGTCATCTGATCTCATGGTCTAACCTGTTTTTTAAAATATATATACTTTTGCCTAATATGCTACACATGTTTTCCTTTCAGTCTGAGAACAGATCAATCAATCAACCAAAGTTTGTGGAAAAATTACCACATGGAATCTATTTGTTTATGTACCATGGGAGACATCAAAATTATAATCCAGTTTGAGAATTCAAGGCATAAATACATGAAAAATTAAATACAAATGTGATTCTTATTAATGAAATAAATAAAAATTCTGAGATTTTAGAAATCAAAAGAATTCAGATTTCTAACTATACAACATAGGGTTAGGTTATGTATGACCTTCCACTGTTCTCTTGATGTTTAATGGATGTGTCTTATTTCTTCAAATATATTATATCTTCAAGAGCTGAAAACACACTTTTATCACACATACATGTATATATATATATATATATATATATATATATATATATATATATACACATCACAATAACAATATCGTATAAATGTGGTAAGATGACAATAATCACTCACATACATGAGGTACCTTATACTTTGCAATATTTTCCTCAAAACAACCTTAGTATTCCACAGAGGATACATATTCTCACAGAGAGAATAACAGCTTTGTTTTACGGATGAGGGAAAAGACAAGGTTGAATTGCTCAAGGTCACACAAACAATAAGATGAAAGGCAAACAAGGGTTACTAACTCAATAAATCAATAAAGTTATCAAGACCCTACTCTATGCTATTTACTGCGTTGGGAGCTAGGGATTGAAAGAAGAAAAAGTAAAATATCCGTGCCCTCAAGAAGCTTACATTCTATTAGGAAAACGACAGGCACACATAAAGCTTATATATCCAACAATAGCATAACATAATGTGGTGAAAGTAAAAGTATATGGTGAAGAATTCTGGAAATCAGGAAGACCCAATGCTGACATATCCTGGCTGTGTGACCATGAGAAACTCTGAATATCCCAGGCAAAACTGTAAGGCTTCATATTGCTGAGGTGTCAGTGCGAATGGATAGAGTTCCTCCTTAACGCTAAAGAAATCATACATCTAACGAGATGTGTGTATGTGTATTTGTGTATATATACATAATGGATACAGAGTAATAAAGGGAAGAGGAGAGACTCTAATAACTAGTGCACCCAAGTCAGCACTCTTGCTAACAAATCACTTAGCACAGAGTTCTAGTATGTAGTAGCTTCAGAATAAATTTCAGTTAGCTCCATATAGCAAGGGCCCTGTACCACCTGAGTTAAGTGGAATCACTGTTTCATGCCAAAAGATTTCAGAATAGTCCCTAGCAGTGAAACAACAGTTAATGGGTACTGGCTGCTTTAAATGAATTTAAGTTCTAAGAAACCCTGAAATATAACAGGAACTAACTATAGCATGTCAAAGGGAAGCTTTTCTTTTAGCTCAGTTAAGATTTGCATAACTTCATAATCAGAGATCAAATATTGCTGACTATTTTTAGGATGCATAGGTGTAAACACTCCTGAAGAAGTGCTACAATGAGTTCCAAATTACTATCTAGCTATTGTGCAATTAATAAATACAAGCAGATTACTTTTGAAAGATTTTCCTCAGACCAGGAAAACATATTTATGGAATTAATAGGAATATCACTAAGAGGAATTAAATAGTAGGGATTGGACTACAAGATTTAGAAGTTCCTTTACACTCATAAATTAAAAACCTATTATTTAAGGCAATCACCAAAATAGTTTAAAAAGAAATAAAACATATTAAAGATGTCACAGTATAATACATGATGCCATAATGAATAAATGCAAGCATTTGAATAGTAGTATTAACTCTCTTTGTAACTATGAATGAAAAGAAACAGTTCATGAAGAACTGATCTTGCAGACAGTGAGTTCAAACCCCCCTGTAATACACAGTGACTGTATAATCCTATTCAAGTCACTTAGCCTTTTGGTAACCAAAGCAAGTTTGCACAGAAAGTGAGAATATTTATCCTCAGAGGAAGTTTCTTCACTTGGGGCTACCTATAACGATAAAAATCCAAGGTTGAAAATACAAATAATGACCACAGTAATACATTTTTAAATTTGGAAAAACACAGGCAGACAATCTGGAATCAAGAATAGAATGCAAGACCAGTTATCAAGAACTGGATTCAAATCCCACCCTGTATACTGAGCACATAATACCACCAAGCAATTATCTTAATACCTTAAATTACTGAAAACTTTGCTGGTCTACACTGAGGGATAGAATCCTCATACCAAAAGTACCCAATTCTTAAAAAATCACAGCTCCAGACTATAAGTGAATAACTAAACAGATTTGAAGAGATGATAAAAACCAAACAACCTACCTGTATTAAGATTCTTTTCAACTATATATGATATATATTAATGGACATACCATGGATTGAAAAAATTTGTAACGGAAAAGAAAACCAGTTTGATTTGTTCATTTCAGAGTGTCTCAAAATAATTATTTATAAAGTATTTGAATATGGATAATTACTTTCATTATAATTATAGGAATACAGTTTTAAGAGTTACAGAAAAAGGAAAAATATAAGTTTCCCCACTTTTTAGTCCATTTACACCCTGCCAAAGCTGCTAGCAATAAAGAACTCCTACTGCCAAACAAACATTGCAATTCCAAATGACTGGACTGATAATAGGGAGGTAATGACAATAAATATTATAATCTTTCATGTACGGAATATCCTCCCTTCTTATTCCACTTGTCTCAATACCTTTTAAAGGCTCAACTCAAGTATATGTCCTATTATAAGCTTTCCCTGATTCCTTCAGGTTAAAGTGTATTCCCCATCCCCTCAAAATATCATAGAGCATTCTCCTTTGTCCTATAACTCTATCTCATATTATACTCATCTCTGCAGATACTTTCTCCCCACAAGCTCTTTGAAATTGAAACTATTTTCCATGTTTACAAACAGTAATCATTCAATAACTAATGAATTTTATTTGAATAGAACTAAACAATGAAAATATAATAAACAGATTCCTTTTTTTAAAAACATGCTTAATTAATGGACATGAAAATCAAACATATGAAATGAAAAGGGAAAAAATTCTGATTCCATCCAAGTTCTTTGACATATAATCTTCAAAATACATATTAAATGTAAGGAGTATATTAAATTTAATAAGGGATATCATGTTATCTATGACATATATTAAATTTAATAGTAAAAAATACTCTTGTATTTATACCCTATTGAAGATCTTGTTGTTTAATTCTGAGTATCTGTAAATGATTTATTGATGCTCTTTTCATTATTACTGTAAGATTTTTGGCTCTTTTTCTAAACAAATACTTCTCTCAAGTTCTACTTAGATACTTCTTAAAACATGGAGATAACCAAAGATTCTCAAAAACCATGTAGATTAGAAGCCCTAGGAGTTCATATCAGGGTGACAATGTTGCAAGTCCAAGGATAGACCTGTTTATACTCACTAGCCTTGGTAAATTACAAAGAAATTAATTACTGTAATCACTGTAACTCATGAAAACCATTCACAAAAATAGATAAGAGATTTGATGAACTAGTGGTAGAACTAGCAAAACTGATGAAATCGGGGTACCTATAATATAAAAAGTACTTAATAACTGTTTATTGATTGCTATACAAATCCAGTACAAGCTCTGACAGGTTCTGATATGATAGAAGGAAGCAAGTATGGTCCAAGAAAAAAAGATATATCTATTTTCTCTATCTCAGTGCCCTAATACATACATACACACACACACACACACACACACACACGCACACACACACACACACACACACACACACACGCACGCGCGCACACATAAATATAAAATGGGAAATACAATATACCCTATGTCCTTAGTTTGTCATAGAAAATCAAATAAAAACAGAAAAGTTCACCACTAATATTCTATCAACTTATTGATGAACTCCTTGGCCATCACTGCCAAAGAAATAAAGAAAAATACAAAATGGTCCACAATCTTACACAATCCACTCCTATTCCTACAATGACAATGGAGAAAAGGATAAAAGAAATGGAATGAAGAAAAGGAACAAAGATACCAAGGATCACATAGTTTTTATCAAAATGGCACTCTAAATTTGATGTTCTTATCTACTGAACAATGAATGAACAGAGAAAGTACAAGAAGAATTGAATAAATTAATTTTGACTTCTTTGTGTAAATGAAAAGAGAAGGCAAGACAGGGCAGGTAAGAGTAGGTACAGCCAAACTAGGTTGACCACAAAGTAGGTGCTCGGTAAATTCAGACTGCCCCTGTATCACCAAGATGAGTAAGGACTAGAAAAGCCCGATAACATGAACACTGAATACAGCTAACTAACCACCAAGACACATTTATGATTCACTGGCTCAAACGTTTAGCAACGTTGGTTAGCAAACTCCTACCTTTCTTACTCTCCAAATACTAGTCATATTGAATACTCAAATGCCTAAGAGGAAACAAACCTCACATTCTCCCTTTGAGAGACAGTCATCACTGTCCATTCTCTCATCCCCATTGAATTCAATCCTACCCTTCAAATGACACACTCTAGCTTTACTTTCCCCTTCAACTGGGCTCCCCATAATTTTCACTCCAAGATTAGCAATGTTCTCTTTATTTTAGACTTCTTATATTCCTTGCACTATCTGACTTAAAAAAAACTAGCTCCCTTTTCCCTCAGATAACAATGCATCTGTGACCATCCTTGTTCATTACTAATTCAAACTTTCCTCATAGGTGACCGTATACTAGTCAGGGAAGCAACTCAGCATACTCCATAGGTCAGAAACCATTTTTCCCCTGTGAGGACACACAATCCAAATTTGTCGTCCAATCCAGATTTAGGGTGTGGATCACAGGTCATTCTCTCCTTTCTAAAGGAATTCAGTTCCTAGGGGGACAGTCGGAGAGGAAAGAGTGGACACCAACTAGCATGAGCTTGCCCGCCATAAAAACATGAAAAAGCAGAGCAACTCAGGCAAGGGAAAACACTGAGACAACAGGTTCTCTGCAGCTGCCCAAAAGCAGAGGGACTCAGAGAATATCAACAGAAGCAGAAAAAAGCTGAGAACAAGAGCTCAAGTAACTTGATGGTTCATGCCCAACTCTCTTAGCCCCTTGACCGTGCCCCTGGAGCCAGTCCCACTATGCTCTCACCTCCTCCTGTGGTGCTTCCAGGTCCTAGAACTGATGGCATTCCCTCTGCCCAGTGTCTGCAGTGGGTTCCTTCTGTGCATCCCTCCACCCAGGCAGCTTTGCTCTCCTCCTGGGCATTCCTGGAAGTAAGGGGATTATCCTCTCCCAGTGGTTTATATTCCTATGGGGCTTACCTCAGAGTATTAAAAGTAGCTTTGAAGAAAAAAAAAAGGAATTCAGTTCTTAGCTCACAGTAATATGCCCAACTCTACCTCTTATAATAGGATACTTCCTCATAGATATTAATGTTTCCTTTAATACCACTGACTCCAACTTCGTCAATCTACTCAACCGCCATGACCTACTATTCTTCTCCATTCTCATGCTATGATAGTCATGACATCTTGCACAAGTGTTCCCCTTCCTCATGATTGAAAACTCTCAACAGTTCTTTTATCTGATCATAACCGCCTATAAAAATCTATGAAATGGCTTTCCAAGTAAACCATCACATCATCAGCAAACAGGGAGAGTGTTGTATCTTCTTTGTCTAACTTTAATCCTTTCATTCCTTTCTTTTGTATTATTGCTGTTGCTAGCATTTCTAGAACTACGAAATATTAGAAGGGAGAGTAGGAAACTCATGCCTACTTTCTCAAGTATAAAAGATTTATAAATACAGGTTTACACATCATCAAGGGCATCCTAGATGAGTGTAGTAGAACAGGACAGAATTTCATCATCACTATCATTTAGAACTCTGGACAGCATTCTCTTCTTTTTCTCCTTTTCTCCTCTGTTCTCAGCTAAAGCTGGGGCCCTTTTCCCAAGGTCAATCACTCTTCTTGTGACTTTTGAATCCATGCCCTCCTATCTACTCTAGCAGCTGCAATTATCCCAGGTCCCCCTAATTTTCAAACTCTCCCAATTCATTAGCTCCTTCCCTGTTACTTACAAATATGCATGATTTTTACTTCACTAAGCACTACTATTCTCTCATACTATGTCTCCCTTCTGTCAGAGTCAAAAACTTAGGAAAAGGTTACCGATATACTATTTTCTTCCCTATTTCCTCCTCTACTTTTCAATTTCTTACAATCTGCCTTCCATGCTTTACCTAAGATTACCAGCAATCTTTTTATTGCTCATAACAATGGCCTCTTCTCAGTCTTCATCTTTCTTAATCTCTCTGCAGAAACTGACTTTATTGATTACCCCTTTCTCCTGGATCTTCTACCTTCCCTGACTTTGTGTAATATATCTTATCTACTAATTCTCCTACCAGTCTAATTGTTCCTTCTCTGTCTCCCTTGCAGGACCATTATTCACATGTCCTATGTATGAATGCTTCCCAGGGCTTTGCCTTCTTCTTTTTCTACAGCCTATAACTCAGTGATCTCATCATTTCCCAAAGGTTCAAGGAACATCTCTATGCAAAGACTCCCAGATCTATATATCCTACCCTCATCTTTCTCCTGAGCTCTGGCTCTAATCAACATCAGCCTATTAGTTATTCCCAATTGAATGATATACAGGTTTTACAAACTCAAGAAATGCAAAACAAAATTATCATTTGCCCCTCAAATACATCTTTCTTTCCATTTTCTCTATTTCTGTCAAAAATATCACCAATTTCACAAACTAACAAGTCAACTCTGATCTTTCATTTTCACTTAATGTATCGAAATGATTTCATTAAAGTTCCTTTCTTTCTCTTGTATGATTACTCACCTTGGCAGAGCAAATTACCCTTCACTACAAGCCTATCTCTTTTGCATTTTGTAATACCATATTCCAAGTTTTGCTCTCATTTCTAGCAGAAGCTAAAAGGCATTCTATGATCCTGACGATGGTCCCTTGGTAATTTTATAACTTCTTGCTGAATGCCTCCAGTAATTATTTTCTTTGATGTGGGAACTCTGTATTTTGGCTATGAAGTTTCTGGAACTTTTCCTTTCCAAATTCCATTTAGGAGATAATAAGTGAATTCTATCTTTAGTTTGCTCTCTGGATCAAACAGACATGAGCAATTTTCATTTATGATTTCTTTAAATATTGTGTCTAGGCTTTTACTTACTCATGGGCTTCTAGGAGAGAATGATTCTTAAATTTATCTCTCCTTACTTCTTTCCAACGTTACCTGTTTTTATATGAAATAACTTATTTTTTCAAATTTGTCATTTTGTTCTAATTTCTGTCTCATAGAGGATTCAATTTCTATATGGCCAATTCTAGTTTTCATAGGGTCGTTTCTTACATAAGTTTTACCACTTTATCTTCTAAGCTATATTCCTTCCAATTCTATCCTCCAGGTATTTTCTTTCCTCATTTTTTATTTTTTGCTTCATTTCGTCTGCTATTCATGAAGTCCTTGTAGAAAGTCTATTTCTTTCTGTTATGTTTGTGCTTCAAAGTGTTAGGGGATTACTCACTTATTTTTTTGAGAAATCATGAAAATCCCAATAATTTTTCATACTAGTCAGTGTTTTCTTTTATTTATCAATCTTTGCACAGCTTTAAGTTTCTGAACTGGGGTTCTGTGCCAAAACAAGGCTCTACCATTAGTTGCTCTTTAGGGTGGGTCAAGTGGCCTTGCTTAATCTGGCTGCAGGTCTTCTCCAGTTCTTGAAAGTACCACCACCTCATAGGGTGTTGTTCAGTGTTCAGGGTGTTATATTTTTCAAGACCATCTCTGGCATCCCAGGATGGAGGGTTCAGAAACCTCAGATCACAGAGTTGTAGGCTGTAGAGAAAGAAGAAGGCAAAGCCCTGGGAAGCATTCATACATAGGACATGTGAATAATGGTCCTGCAAGGGAGACAGAGAAGGAACAATTAGACTGGTAGGAGAATTAGTAGATAAGATATATTCCAATCTGAGCTCTTTATCTTCACAAAGCCTGTTACCCAGTACTGTTATCCAGTATTTCCAAGACACCCTCCTCCGGCTCCTACAATGCTGGGGGTTTCTCAGGGAAGCCTTCCACTCATACAGTATTCTGGCAGACTGTTCATGTCTCTGATGGATCTCTAGTTATGCTGGGAGGCTCCTCGTGTGGGCACTAGCATTGCTGGTGGATCTGTTTTCTTTTGGCTTTGAGATTCTGGTTAATGTCCTGTGTTATTCTAGTGTGGAAGAGGTCATGTATTACACTTTAAATATATGCATGTAGACATTGGATTTCTTGATCACTATTCAGTCTGTTGAGAAGATCAGGGTTTTGTTGATGTAAGGTTGTGGTTGATTGCGTTTGTCCATTTTTGAAGAGGACCATGACATCAGGGATATGATGACATGATTTGCAGTTGACTTTGATTTGAGTGAGTAAGGGCTGTGCAAGGTCACCAGTCTCATTTTCTCCTCCAGAGCCATCTGGGTCCAGTTACCAGATATTCACCAGGACAACTAGAGATGATGCAGGATGCAATGGGTGACTCTGGCCCTTTTAGACTAAGTCCTTTTTAGGTACTCAGTTAGAGTGAGGTAACGCCCATTCATTGAATAGGACTCTTTAAGAAGTGAGTCAAGGGATGGCCCCTTTAATTAGAAAAAGAAAAAAAATAAGCTGGGAGGGGAAGACCCTCAGAGTTGCTGTACTAAAGAGAAACAGTTACCATTGGCATTCACTCTAAGCCAGGAGGCAGTGTGCTTTGCTCCTACCTACTGTGGTCCAATCTATGAGTTTCCAAGTGAACTGGATTCAAGGTTTCTTTCTTCTATCACAAAACCTTAAAGTTGGTGTAAGCATGTAGAAGCAAAGCTCACTGCCTCCTGGTCAAGCAGCCATCTCAGCTATAAGTCGTCTTTTTCCCTTCTAGATTCTGCAATGTTTTGCAATCTAGTCCTTACACCACCACTCAACTAAAATTGTTCTCTCCAATATTATCTATAATGTTAAATGCTTAATATAATGGCCTTCTATG
This sequence comes from Potorous gilbertii, assembly GCA_028658325.1. NCBI lineage: Eukaryota > Metazoa > Chordata > Mammalia > Diprotodontia > Potoroidae > Potorous > Potorous gilbertii. The sequence continues at coordinate 80,193,105 of CM053773.1, read as the reverse complement.
CAGGTTTCACCCTTATGAAGTTTGTAACACCCTATTAACCACTGCTTCCTCTGTCAAAATTCTCTCCTTCCTAGATGCTTTAAAGACACTGTTCTTTCTTAATCCTCCTGCTTCTCAGTCTCTTGCTGAATCATCAAAAAAATTTAGCCCCTCTCCCCCATATATGAGTATGCCCCCCACGGCAATGTCCTGGACCCTCTCCTCTCCCTTTTGGGACTCTCTTTAGAGTTCCAGAACTCAATTACCATCTCTATGCAAATGATGTTTATGTAAATACACATATTTATATAAATATATGGTGAACTTTAAATGAAGAATTCTAAAATAAAGACAAGAATCTGACTAGGACCCATCATTAATGAGACAAAATGGAAAGTGTTTAATTTAGAGTAAGAAGACAGAGATTTGAATCCTGGCTCTTTGACTTAATTATTGTCTATGTGACAAGTCTCTGAATCGCTCTGGGCTTCACTTTTTTCACACATACAAAAGATAGCTGGATTAGATCAACTCTGAGCTCCCTTAAATGCTAGTAATAAGAATCTACTGTCCTACTAAATTGTTTTGTACTATCCTACTAAATTGACTCTGTACATGTATTATTATTTACTTGTTTATGAACATGTTGTGTCCATTGCCCCATCCCACCCCTCTTACCACTACCCTAAGAGATACAAATGTTCTTGAAGAGCACTCTTGCATTTTGTCTTTATAACTGTAATGCCCAACACTCAAAGGGCATCCACGCACAATAGACATTTGTTAACTGTTTGTTAATTGCAACAACACTACTTATCCATGGCCCTTATCCAAAATGAGGCTTCTCTCTTCTTGAAATCTATCCCAACTTATGTAGGTACTTAGGGTTTTTCCAAGGCAATTAATTCTTCATAAATTTCACTTATTTATCTTCAAAGAAGGAATTTGTGATTATATGTGTGTTATCTACACATACACATATATGTGCATATACATACCCACATGTATGTACAAACAATCCTCAGGTGAAACCACTTGTCAAAGTGACCCTTTAGTTTATATACAGATTTTATGAAACTGGACTTTTTTAAACCAGCTTATCTAAAGTAAATTATACAGGGAAACATCACTATTGCTGCTTCTACTTTTAATAGAACAAGAAACTTTTCCCTAGACAACATCTGTCTGAAGTTCAAAGGGCTTTGTGTTTCTTAATATACATCTGGAGAAAATTCCTGAAGTGTAAAATTTCAATAATCACCATTTGAATAAACCTATATCACTTTCACTTGATTAATGCAAAAAAGCCTTTATAATACCAGTATTAGGCAACTTTAGGACTTGTCAATTAAGAACATTTATGCATTATTGACTTGTACATTATAACACAAATGTATCATATGTGGAGGTATGCTATTGCATTAATTGAAAAAAATTGGATTTTTCCTTCAAATGTGACTTTTTGCATTATCAAGGTTTTTAAGCTGTGATAAGTTCTGTAAGCAATGGAAACCTTAAGCCATTGATTTATGTCTTAATACAGACATGCTGAACTCTTCAAAAGAAAGACTCCAAAACAGCATGCACTGCAGATTGGGATTCAAACATGAAATAAAAGTTAAAATGTTAGCATTTTTTCTTCACTATATTGTAATATATTAATTGTTGGTCTTGGTAATATAGTTTATTAGTTTTGCATAATTTAAGTTTTAATTCATCGTTTAATTTTTAATTAAGTACTTTTTTTCAAGATGAGCTTTCTAGTAAAATTTTAGTTAGTTGCTAAACACAGTATACATAAAACAATTCTCTGGCAGGATATACAGCAGTGCCATATTCTATATAATTTCTCAATGATCACAATTATAAAGGAAATCATTTTCATTTATATTCTGAAAAACTAACAGGGATTTTAATGTATCATTAACATTTAAATAATTTAAGCTTGGAAACTATGGCTGAACAACTAAAGACCTGATTCATAACAGCAAAACCTAATCACCTCCTTCACAAGAGAACTCTGTTGTGTTGTAGTCAAAAAATAGCATTGCTTTTTAGGATATTGCACTCTGCATTAAAAGCTAATTTGTGTTTTATTTTCCTGGGCAAACTACTGGGACCCATATTGTAGTAAGTATCAAGGAATAAAACATTCTCCTCATGGGAGAGGGAGAGAATGTTGCCCACCTATTATAACATCTAAAACTTAATGTGAATTAAGGGGTATCAGAGAAGGCTGATGAGGGAAGCTTTAACTTACATGTCAACTTATGAGTTTGGGTACATATCCTATTAAATTTTAAAGTTATCCTATCAACTGCTATGTTGCATAGTTCTACCCTTAAGTTGCCTCTAATGCCTCTAAAGCTCTTCAAAGCAACACAGTCATTAACACAGTATTGTGTCGCATCAACTGCAGAGGATTTTATGTCTTTTTTTTTTTAAGAAAGCCACATTACAATAAACTTTTGTGGGTTATTAGCTTTATTCAATGTATTTCTTTCTAGTTTCACTTTAATTCATTTTTACACATTATGTACCCTCAGTAAAAGCGAAAGCATATTAGAAAGACTGCACTTGGGAACTTGAAGGTATTATAAGAAGATGAACTAGCAAGAATGCTAAGACAGATAATAGGTAATCTTTAACTGCTAGCATTTATGTAGTCCCTACCATGAGCCAGGCAATTTGCTAAGCAATTTCTTTGATCCTCAACACAACCCCAGGAGCTAAGTGCTATGGTAGGATAGTTCTCCCCTGAATGATATTGTGAATGACAGAATTCTGATTTCTTTATACCTCTGACACATACTGTACTCAGTAAAGTTACAACCTATCAGTATTCCACTCTACCATGGGCAGAGAGGTTTTCAACTCACACTGGTAAAAGTTCCTACACCAAGGAAATCAGAGGTCTAGTTCTATAAGTATGCTAATTTACAACTCATGAACATTCAAAATATATTTATTTCCAAATCACTGAATCTTTATGCACCTCTTTACCCATATTACCACTTTATTAATTAAGAAAATCAAGAAAAATTCTTTCTCCGTGGGTGTACATGTGGATTTTTTTTTTAGAAGGGGCATCCATACCTACCAAACAATGATTCCATGATGCTTTTTTAAAACATTAAATTCATATTTGAAAGTGAGCTAAATAAGATCAATAACAATAATTTCTTAAAGTGCTCTTGATTGTGATAAAAACTCAATTTATGTGAGGAAAACTTGCAGCATTAAAATAAAATATACTTCGTCTTTGCCAGAAAAAAGAAAAAAAATTAAATGAACAAAGAAGCAGCTAGCATCCAGCTAATTACTAGTAGCTTAGAGCAGGGGAAAAGAAGAGTTAGCAATAACGAAGAGGAAGATGAAGAAGATAATGAATGCAGTGCTTTACACATTACAATGTGCCCTCCATACAGTAATCTGGTAAGGAAAATGTACTGTGAGCCTCATTATACAGATAATGAAACTAAGACACATTTTTAAGTAGTTATCTGATCTGCCAATATCTCATATTAAGTATGAGTCAGAATAATAACTAGAAGCTAGATCAACTGATAACAGTTGTTTTACACTCAGACCAATGTTAACCCTCTCTCAGATGTTTCTGTACCAATTGCTTTATCTTGGCTGCTTTACCATATACCATGGGCTAGTTTTGCTTTTTGCTTGATTTGGTTTGGTTTGGTGAGGAGGCAGGGCAAATACTGGTCATCAAGTTAAATACAGTTAACTACAAATGAACACCCAACAACAGACAATGCTGCTTTGAGGTTCTGAATGACGTCCTACGGCTACTCCAACTTTGCTAAACACATTACAACAATTTGGTGAGACTAGTAGATGCTTGGTGCTGCTTCTTCTCTTCAAGTCCTGAAGTTCTAAATCTACAACTGAAAAACAAAGGAACTTTAAACTGAAGGTCCATCACTTATGAATCACTTCGTTAATCACATTAAAAAACAAGAAAATGATATTAAAATAAAAATTTCACATTAGTGAAGACAACAAATTTATTGTGTTAGTCACAATATGTACTTCCTGTGTGCCAGGAATTGTGCTAGGTGCTAAGAATAAAAAAGAAAGGAAAAATATAAGATCTCCTGCACTCAAGGAGCTCATATTTAATGGAAGAGATATATAAAAACTAGGTAGATACATAATACATATGTAATAAATGGGAAGCAATCTCAGAGGAAGGCTGTACTAGCAGACAGAAATGAGGAAAGCAACTGCCAAAGCCTGAAACTGGACCTGGGATTTAAGCTGAGTCATGAAGAAAATGAGAACAGAGGTGATGGGGCAGCACGTATTAAGCATGGGAGACAGCGAATGCAAAGGCAAAAAGGTGGGAGGTGTCGTATTATGTTCAAGAAAATCTAAGTAAGCTGACATGGCTACCCAGTAGAGTTTGTGAAATGGGGTAAGATATAACAAGACTTGGAAAGGCAGAAAGGAGCCAGATTCTGAAGAGCTTTAAATGTTATACAGAAGACTTTCTAGGTGATCCTGGAGACAGAAACTAGAGTTCAAGGAGCAGAGGGTGACATGGTGAGGCTCAGACTTTATAAATCACCTTGACAGATAAGTGGAGGATGAAAGAATAGGGAGAGACACGAGGCAGGAAGAAGAATTAAAAGGTTATTGTAATAATATATCGTATACAAATTATTATCAAAAACAGAAATGTCATATTGCTAGAATATTCTTATGAATTAAATATATTCAATGCTTAAACCAGGGAAGCATAAAACACAGAAAGAAAACTATATACTAATACCACAAATGAACATCAATTTCTGAATCTATTGATAATTATGTGACTTTTTCTTTTTTAAATATGATTATGCTTATTGTTTTTCTAATTTTGAGTTATTCTTGAATCCCTAATATACAAATCCAATTTGGTCAAAATAAATTATTTCTTGTATTTTACAGTCTGTTTGACAGAATTTTGTCTAATTTTGTTTTTCAGTTGTCAGGATTTTGTTTAAAAATTTCTAGACTTTGGGTGGCAGAGCCAAGATGGCAGAGTAGAAAGACACATATACTCTAGTGCTTCCCCCCACAGCCCACAAAACAGCTGTTAAAAATGACTCTCAAAAAACTCTAGAGTAGCAGAAGCCACAGAACAACAGAATGAAAGAGGTTTCCAGCCAAAGGTAACCTGGAAGGCCAAAAGGAAAGGTCTATCTCACAGGATGCTGAGGTGAGCAAGGCCTGGCCCTGGCCACTCAGCACTGGGAGGAACAGGACCTGAACAGACCTCCAGGAGAGAATGTCCAGCAGGGAGCGTCCCGGAACCCTCAATCCACAAGCAACAAAGAAACCTCCAAAGGTTAGTGTGGGAGGGCTTTAGAACAATTCCCCCAGCACTGGCCCCAGGCAGAGGCAGCAGGCAGCTATGTGAAAGCAGCCTGGGTCCATTATCCAGGCAGCTCAGCTTAAAGCCTTAAAGCAGCTGATCTGAATCTCAGCCCTCAGTGGCGGCCTTGCCCCCACCCAAAGCCCCTGGGGGAATAGAGTAGTTGATCTGAATCTCAGCCTTGAACACAGTACTGGGAAGAGGAGAAGCACTAGGACCCTCCTCTTGACAAATGATTCAGAAGTCAAGTAACTGGCTGGGAAAATGCCCAAAAAATGGAAAAAAATAAGATCATAGAAGGTAACTTTTTGGTGAACAGGTGTCTCCTTCCATGCTTTCAGATGAGGAAGAACAAGGCACACTGTCAGAAGAAGTCAAGGCCTCTGCCTCTAGTACCTCCAAAATGAATATGAAATGGGCTCAGGCCATAGAAGAGCTTGAAAAGCTTGTCAGCAGCCTGCTAAAGAAGAACCAAAAAAATGCTGAGGAAAATAACACCTTTAAAAATAGGCTAACTCAATTGGAAAAAGAGGTCCAAAAAGCCAGTGAGGAGAAAGAGGCTGTAAAAAGCAGAATTAGCCAAATGGAAAGAAAGAAAGTTCAAAAGCTCACTGAACAAAATAGTTCTTTAAAAGAGAGAATCGAGTTCAGGGAAACTAATGGCTATATGATAAACTAGGAAGTTAGAAAACAAAACTAAAAGTTTGAAAAAATAGAAGATAATGTGAAGCATCTCATAGGAAAAACAACTGACCTGGAAAATAGATCCAGGAGAGACAATTTAAAAATTATGGGACTACCTGAAAGCTATGACCAAAAAAAGAGGCTAGATATTATCTTCCATGAAATTATCAAGGAAAACTGCCCTGATATTCTAGAACCAGAGGGCAAAAATAAATATTGAAAGAATCCACAGATTACCTCCTGAAAGAGACCCAAACAGAGAAACTCCTAGAAATATTGTGGCCAAATTCCAGAGTTCCCAGGTCAAGGAGAAAATATTGCAGGCAGTTAGAAAGAAACAATTCGAGTATTGGGGAAATACAATCAGGATATGAAGGGAAGAGATTAGATAATGGGGAATAAAAAACAGTGGAACTGAGTAAAATACTAATCAATAAACTAGAAAGCCTTGATTAGTTAAGGAAGAACTCAATGTCTTAAAAAAATGACTGGGAAAACTGCATGGTAGCAATTAGGCTTAGACCAACATCTTATACCATAATCCTAATATACATTCTAAAAGATTATATGACTGTAATAATAAAGACCATACTACTAAAAATCTGGAAGAGAAATAGCTGTAGGAGGGAGATATTCTTAACCAAACAAAAGATGGGATTAATTACAAAAGAAAAAAAAGATAACTTTGATTATATGAAATTAAAAAGCTTTTACAGTGACAAAGTTAATGCACCTATAAAAAGATATAAAGTAGTAGAAAGGCAGGAAAATCTTCATAGGAAATTTCAGAGTTTGTTATCATACGCACATTATCATAATTATTCCCAAAAGATCAAAAGATATAAACAAAAGAATTGCAAAGTGATGTTTCATCTCAAGCCCTGAAAAATTGATAAAGACAGCAATGCTAAAGGGGTTGCAGAAAGAAAGGTACACTAGTGCATTCTGGGGAGATTTGTGAATTGGTAAAATCATTTTGAAAAGCAATTTGGAATTATGCAAATAAATTTGTTAGCATATGCATATCTTCTGACCCAGAGATTCCACTATTGGGCTAATACCTTCAGGAAACTATTGATAAGAAGAAAGTCCCTATATACTCCCAAATATTTATACAAGTACTATTTGTGATTGTAAAAAAGTGTAAACAAAGGAGATGCCTATCAGTTGGGCAATGGCTTACAAACTGTGGGGAATGAATGTACTGGAATATTACTGTGGTACAAGAAATGATTATGTGATGAACATAGAGAGTCAAGAGAAAATGTGCTTGAATGGATACAGAACCAATACGATATATACAATGACTATAAGACTGTAAATGAAAAACACACATGCATGCATGCACACAAACCCCAAAACAAACAAAAAAAGGCAAACGCTGTAAAATTATAAAGAACAAAGATAGCTTGAAAGAAAAGATAAGAAACGATAATCCCAACCTACCCCTTCATGGAGCTGGAAAGTCCACAGGTGTTACATGCCACACATGTTTTGGGGGTTTTTCAAACAACTGACTAATTATGCTAATTTATTCCTCTTCTTTTCTTGTCTTAAAAAATATTTGTTATGTGTGATGGCTCTCTGAAATGGGGGGAAAAGGAATACTGGGAGATACCATGCTAATGTCATAAACAAAAGACATTAATAAAAACTTCTTTTCAAAAAAATAATCCACAAAAGAAATAAGGAAAGTCTAAACCAGGGTGGGAGCTGAGTATAGAGAAGATGTATCAGTCAGTCAATAAACATTTATTAAGTATCTACTATGTGCCATTTACTGTGCTAGGTACTAAAGATTCCAACAGCCCCACCCCCCAAAAAAAGGCAAAAAACAGTCCCTGCCCTCAAGGAGCTTAGGATCTAACCAGGGAGACATAATGCAAACTAATATACTAAATAATCTATATACAGGATGATTAAGAAATAATTAAAAGAGGGAAAGTATAAGAATTAAAAGGGTTGGAGACACCTGAAATATTGCTTCCAGAAGAAGATGGGATTTTAGTTGGGACTTAAAGGAAGCCAGGGAAGCTAGAAGGAACAAACTGGGAAGGAAAGCATTCCAGGCATCGTAGATAGAGAAAATACCAAGAAAAGAGATGGAATTGTGGAATTGTGGAAAGCCAGGAGGCCAGTGTCACTGGATTGAAGAGTATGCATTAAGAAGTAAGAGGATTAGAAAGTAAAAGGAGCCTAGCTTATGAAGGACTTTGAATGCCAAATTGGCAGTCAGAGAGGATTTTATGTTTGACACTGTGGGCAATAGGTAGTCAGTACAGTTAAATGATTAGGGGATTCACCTGGTCAGACCTATGCTTTAGGAAAATCACTTTGCTAGGTGAATGGTGGATGGCTTGGAGTAGAAAGAGATTTGAGGAAGACAAACCTACTAAAAGGCTATAGTAAAAGTCCAGTTATGAGGTGATAAGGGCCTGAATGATAATGGTGAAAATGTCACAGTAGAGAATAGGGCACATTCAAAAAATGCTAGAGAAGTAAAATCAATATTGTTTGGCAATAAATTGGATGTGGGGAGTAAGAAATAGTGAGGAATCAAGGATGACACCTAGGTTGTGAAAGTGACACATTGAGAGGATACTGTTGCCCTCTATGATTATAGGGAAGTTAGGAAGAGAAAGAATTTGGGGAAAAGATAATAAGTTCTACTTTGGACATAGTGAGTTTAATATGTCTACTAAAGATCCAGTAGGAGAGGTAAAAACAAGAGAAAAAATATGAAAGATGTACTAGTGAGAAAGTTGAGTAGGCTGTAAACCTGAATGACCAGACACATGATAGGGAGATTGGCAAGAAGGGGAGGCTTTGGGGGAAAAGATATTGAGTTCTGTTTTGAACATATTGAATTTGAGATATCTAAGAAACTTCTAGTTTGAGATGGAAAAGAGGCAATTGGTGCTATACAAATGTAACTCAAGAGACTATCGATCTAGAAATTAGTAGCATAGAGAAAACTCAACTCATGGAGGCAGATGAGATTATTAAGTAACAGAACATAGCAAAAAGACAATAAAGTCCAGTACACAGGATTAATGATACCAAAGATTACTCAGCAAAAACATAGATGAAAACTAGCAAAGGAAACTTAATACTAGATTGGATAGATGGAGTGGAAGAAATAAAAGAGATGTGTGACCAAAATTTATAGGACAGAGTATCCAGGTGAAGGAGCTAGTCAACAGAGTCAAATATTAGTGGTCAAGAAGGATTAAGACTGAAAAAGATGCCCATGGACTTGGGGATGAAGAGTTCACTGGTAATGTTAGAGAGGGTACTTTCAGTTGAATGGTAAGGTCAAAAGCCAAACTGAAGAGGATTTGAAGAAAGCAGGAAGACACTGATTTTGTAACAATATTCCTATAATGTAGTTTTATTCTCATTTTGCATCACATAAACTAAGACTCATTCAGTCCATTCAAGGAGAAAATGATAAGCAAGTTAGTATCCTAGACCAAGCAGAGCATTTGGAGGCACTTGAAATAAGAAGGTGATTAAATGAGATACCATCTCTGCCCTCATCAATCTCAAAATTTTCAAGATTCATTATTTTCCCTAAAAACATTCATGAATCCTTACTGAATAATCCACCTCTGCATCAAAGAAATGTTTTTATCAGACAAAATCTAACCGACTTCTAGAATACTATACAATAGAGGCATTTACCAAAATTAAATCACTTGGGCAATCTTGTTCCCATTCAATAATACATTATATTTATGTTAGCCAAATGAAGGTAAAAGAAAATATAAGATCTAAAATATATGCATAACTCCAAATTACTTTAGATAAAAATAGATCATCTTGCAATATCTATAAATTTAAAAAAGGAAGATTTTCAGTATTTTCTAAATTAGGTGGTGCAATGGATAGCCTGGTCAGGCCTGGTTTCAGAAAGACATCTAAGTTCAAATCTGGCCTCAGACATTTATGGTTATGTGCCCTAGGCAGGTCACTTAACCCTTTTTGCCTCGCTTTCGGCATGTGTCAAATGAGTTAGAAAAAGGAATGACAAACTACTCCAGTATCTTTGCAAAGAAAACCCCCAAATGGAGTCACAAAGAGGTGGACATGACTTCAAGACTAAACAAGAAGAAAGGAAAACAAGAACACTTTTTAAAATGTATTTTAATCCAAACCTAACACTAAATAAAATAAGCATTTTCATTGGCATATGAGAACAGAAAAAAAAAGAGAACTCTACCTGACTGCAGATCAATATTCTGTATAAGCTGCTTTTCTTTTAAAGTATATCCTAAATTCAACTTGTAGTTTTCCAAGCAACCTTGCTTGTGCTTCTTTCTGGGCTCCCTTCTGTTCTCTTCCTGGCATTTTTTTTTTCAAGAAAGCCCAATAGCATTTCCTTTCTTCTTTGCTGTTATCTTATGCCTTAGAGACCCCAGACTCCCAGCCTCCCCAGTGCAGATGATTCTCAGCTCTACTTATTCATCCCTAACTTCTCTTTTGATTTCCAGTCTTGCTGCTCCAGAAGCCTACTAGATATCTCAAAGTGGATGTCCTCTAGCATCTTATACTCAACATGTCCAAAACTGAACTCATCTTTCCCTGCTAGCCTTCTTTTCCACATAAATTCCCTCTTACTGTAAAGATCACTGCTATGCTAATCTCCCAGTCATCCAAGTTCACAAACTAGACAGCATCCTGAACTCTTTGTTCTCTATATCCAATCTGTCACCAAAACATGCTGAAATAACCTGTCATGTCCCTTCTACACTATCCTTTTCTCCTCTAACACAGCACCACCCTAGGCCCAAGCCTGCATCACCTCACACCCTAGAAGCTTACAACCCCCTTTAAATAAAATTTATTCAGTGCCCCCATGGAAATCTTTTTTTAATCCTTTAACATTTTTAAATATTCATGAAAAAATAAAATTTTTTTGAAATGACATCTTAAATGTAATAATTTATTAAAAATTTGGGAGTTTTTTTCTTGCATTGAAATTTTGATGATACAATATTGGATCATGTAACTGCGTAGAAGTCATTAAATACATGCCAATGCATGCTGGACAATGTGATACCCTCACCTGCTAATACTTGCTTCTAAAGATCAGTCAGTAGACCTGATGACTGCATTTTGTGTGTTTATTTGGACAATAATGTGATCACTACAACTTTAACTCTGTTACACAACAGGTGAAACATGTACAAATGGTTTTTAAAATTTTTCTTCTCTTCTCTTCTTTCCTTATGCTTTCACTGCCCCCTTATTTTTATTCCCTCAATTGCACCAGAGGCTATCATGCCTCCCCCCCCACCATCATCCCAGTGCTCCCTCACGGGGTGGTACCCACTTCAGGAACCTCTGTTGTCGGTGACTACTTCAAAAGCCTTTTGGTTAGTCGCTCTGCCTCAAGTCTCTCCCCACTCCAACATAGGTCTGCTCGTGTCATCCATTTCTTCAATAAACTCTGATGGATCCCTATTACTTCTTAAGATCAAATATAAAATCCTCTGACTGGATTTTGAAGCCCTTCATAACTTGACTCCTTCTTCCCTTCCGAGTCCTCTTACACTTTATTTCTCTCCATATATTTTATTTAGGTGCTCTATGATCCAATGACAATGGGTTCTTTGCTATTCCTCCATTTGCTAACTCTGTTCTTTTTCATTGGCTGTCCATCATGGAAATGCTCTTTTTTCATCTCTGTCTCCTAGTTTCCCTGGCTTCTTTCAAGCCCCAGTAAAAACTCCACCTTTTAAAGGATTCTTTCCAGATCCCCCTTAATTCTAAAGCCTTCCCCCTTTGTGATTATTTCCAATTTAGCCTATCTACATGTAGCATGTACACTGTTTTTGCAATGTTGTCTCCACCATTAGACTATTCCTATTCTTGACTTTTTTCTTTATAATCTCCAGTATTTTGCAGTGAATGATACATAGGAGGTAATTAATAAATGCTTTCTGAATGAATTACACTTGACTTGTTAGTAATTACTACTAAGTATTCTTTTTAGTAAAAGTTGAAAAAAAATTATATGAAAATAGCATTTGAAGGATAAGTTTACTGATACAGTCTGTTCTGATAAAACAGAATCTCAACACAGTTTTTTAAAAAGTATGATAATTGATTAACTGAAAAAAGGATGTATCATTTAAGTAGAATGGAATTAATATTGACCCTTATATGTGAGAAGCTTTTTCTTAATCCCTTCATGTTAGTATTTATACAACCTTTTATGGATTACATGCAGTACACTGTGTGATCCTCACAACAATTCTATGAGGTGAAATCACGCATTACTGTTCCTTTTTACAGACTAGAAATCTAAGATTCAGAGAGCTTAAGTAAAGCTAATAGGTGGCAGAGCTGGGAAATCTACCTAAGTCAAAGGAGCTTGTAAAGCATTTTCTTTCTTTTGTAATAGAGTTGCCCCATAGCCCCAACTTTATGTGACACTAGACTGATGACCAAGATAAAAATTCCTGTCACTTGAGTGAAAAAGAATTATGAGTGACTAAAACTTCTAGGGGTTTTTCCTGAGTGAGGCGCAGAATTTGAAATCAAATGACTTGGGTTAAAATTGGCCAAGTTACTTATTTCCCTGGCACTCAGTTTCTACCTCCGTATAATAAGAGGACAGTACTCTTCAAGTTTCTGGCATTGTTTAGGGGAAACTTATTAGGATGCCCAGATAGTCTGCATGTACATTTATGTCATATTTTATTTAATGATCAACAGAATGACATTTTTATGTTAGTAGGAGAAATTCATGAGCCCAAAAGGTATTCTTTTGTTCACCATTTTTACCATTTTATAAAACATAATATCTAATCAAATTCCATAGTGGATAAAAAGGGAAGTTAAAAATCTGTCCACATAAAGTGGAAAGGCTATAGAAAACTGATCATGCTGAGAAAACATTAGCCTTAATTGTTTTCTCTTTTACTCAATAGCCAAATGTCTAAAATATTTCTAATGTGATTTTTTTTTAAAGATCTTTAAATTCCATGTGGTTCAATTATTCTTTTCTAATTTTGCCTTATGGTATAAATTTTTCTTCGGATAAAAAGCAGTTTGGGAAGCATGGTGTCATAAAGAATGGATAATTGAAGGTCAGCTTTGGAATCAGGAAGCTTGGGAGGTCAATTCTTGTCTCTCAGTGCCCTCCAAACACATCTTAAACTGTAAGATATAAACGAGTTATTAAAGTGCATCGATGGAAAGAACTTCCATACAAGAAGTACCTTAAAGAAAAGAAATCAAAGGTCCAGATTTTTTAAAAGATTCCTAAATTTGGTTTTTCTACACAATTTGCATTTCTATGCACTCATTTAAAAACAATTTTTTAAGCACATCAAATGACTGCTTGTCTTGTGAAGTCATCAAAGACAAACTACAAGTAGTTAACAAACAACCTGTTAACAATGACAATTGTATTTGTTTTGCTCTACTAGTCTAGGCAAACTTAGGACAGGTAACTTACTTCCTCTCTCTTTTTATAGAACTACTCCTTTCTACACAGGCCCCATAATACTATGCCAAGTCTTCCAAAGTTTGTCCTACTCCCTAGGACCTCCTCCTTACATCCTGTACACAGCCATATGTCAACATCAGAACTTAACCAACCTCTTTAACTAAAAAAAAATTGGCAATAATGGGTAACCATTCTCAGAGTAATATAGTAATATTACAATTTAATAGCAACTACAGTAATGTATTATTATCTCGGTGTAACACTGTAGCAAAAAAATAAATAAATAAATAACCTTAAGCAGATTTAAAAGAGTTTCGATCCAGAAATAAGGATACCACTGTAGTCTGCTGTTCAGACTATATCTGAACTATTAAATTCTGAGGGCTACATTTTAGGAAAGACTGGAAGGCATCTAGAGAATCAAATTGCTGAAGGGCCTAGAGTTCATCCTCTAAGAGGTTTATTTGAAGAGCCTAAGGTGGCTAGCAAGAAAAAGAGAAGACCCAAAGGGTAGGGAAGGAAGCGGGGAAAGAGAGACAAGGGCAGAAGAGATAGCTTAAAGTTCTAAAAGTTCTGTATATGGAAGAAGGATTAAATTATTTCTGCCTTATCTCTAAGTACAGAATCTGGGTAAAGGCAAATATAGGGCTGAAGATCTTTAAAAAAAAAAGTTTCCTATCCATTAGAACTATCCAACAGTGGAATGAGGTGTCTTTGCAGTAGAAGGTTGTCCCTCTAGGACTATGTGGTAGAAGGGTCAATTTTTTTTCTGGTGTGGATTACCCTAACTTTCCCACTGAGACTCCTTCTGACTCTGAAAGTTTATGTGCTTATGTGAGTCCCAATGAGTGAATTACAGGCAATTTAAGAACAAAGAAGTTAATTGTCTTCTGCAGTGTCACACAATTAAGTGGCTAGAAAACGGAAGGGATCAGAATTAGAATCTAGCCTTTCTGAGACATTAAGTCATACACATAAAATACATGAAAGAAAAAGATTTTATTACCAAATCACGAGCCTTGTTTATTCCCAAAAGTGAAATGCAGTGTGCACTTTCAGAACAAAACATGACATATGAGGACACCATAATTGTGATATGATGATACAGGATAAAGAATGTAGTCCTCATTCTGCATTCACTAGCTCTACAAAAAATTCTGAAAACAGTATGCATTACTTTAAAAGTGATTGTTTCCACAGAAATACAAAGATAAACAGGCAGACTGCCGAAGTTTTCCAATTTAAAAATTGACAGAGCTACTCCTAGCTCTTAAATATAGGCTTCCATATCACAGTACCTGGGATGAAATTCTGTTATAAAATAATACAGCACCTAGCCAAAGTGCATCACCTAAAGACACTATCATCTGCAAAACAGTTTCAAATTGTAGACCTCAATAAACACACATATTCAAGTTACGAACAATCAACTCAGATTAAACAGGTCAGAGTAGACAATTATTTTGAAATCCTTTTAACTCTAGGGCTAATGCCCCAGAAAACATTTAAAATAATATCATAAATACTTGACTACCTAAGATCCAAATATCAAAATATATTAGATAAAACAGCATGTCATATATTATATAACATTATAATGTCACATGCACATAGGATCAAAATAATTCCTGACATCCTACCTAATTGTAAAAAATTACTTAGCACTACTATTAGCACCACCTTCCATTTCCTACCTACTTTAATGAGTTGGATTCATGAAAATTATGTGATATAATGGAAGGAAGCAACAGATTTTCTGTATCATTGCAATGGTTATATAATATCCCTTTCAACAGGTTAAAAACCATATATTGTAGCAGTAATATTAAATGGTCAAAATTCTTAAGTAAATTATACATGCTAAAAATATTGTTAACTGTAGATACCTCAATTGGGGAAAATTGAAATAAGAAATATTGGATTTAAACAGAAGGAGCTATTTGCTTTACAAGAAGCTTTTTTTTTTTTTAATCCAAAGGATTCACAATAGGACACTTCTAAAAGTCCAGCTCACCTAGAGTATTTAAAAGGTAATTCAATTTTTAAAATTCTGATTGGCACACATTTAAAGAGCAAATATGTTATATTAAAAGATGTACATCTGTGTTTTTAAAAACATCAACAACTGTAATAGTTTGGATGAACTTCACTGAAAAATACTGTAAAGATATTTAAATGTAAAGAATAAGGTATTACTATGTAAATAAGAATTGCCATGGAAAACAACAGAACAAAATACAATGAAGTGAACCAATTGAATAATTTTGATCTAGCAACATTTTTTGTTTTGTCTATAACACTGAAGGAAATAAATGGGATATAGAGAAAGTCTCTCATTACTTTCTGTTTTATCAAAAGAGTGGGCTATAACGAGGATATGCACAGTCAACAGAGAATACTCACATGTTTATAAAATTAACTTGCTTGGATTACTTCACATGAGAAACTTAACTTAATAGTTTTAATCATAACCATAAGTCCTTGTTCCCATGCATTAATAATGTTCAGGAAATGAGGCATAGTTTGGTATCAACTTCCATGCTAGTTATGTGCCATATATGAATTCTAGAAAATATTAATAAAACTATATTAAGACTTTTGAAAAAAAATAAAATAGGAATCTGTGAAACATGATTGTAATTAGAACAAGTATATTTTTAAGTAATATAAATATTTGGGCATATTTGATAATTTGAAAAAAATGCTTCAAATATGAATTTTCTTCCTTATTTTAACCTTTCCCCACACTGCCACTACTACCACCCACACACTCAGCCCCACTGTGCCCTTTGCCACTTTTAAAAACTGTTACTTTTTTTTTTTACTGTTGCTTTCTGGGCTATTATTGAGCAGTAGAAATTCATAAACCTTAGTAGAACTACACTGCAAGGTATCCTGATAAACTTCAAATGAATCTGTAGTATATACAGATACTTGAATACAATAATACTGAGCAGAATACTTGTGTTTCCCAAACCTACTTCTTAGAGTGAATACATTTTGAAAATTCTTCTATCCTTTCATTGCATTTCTGCATATAGTACAAAGTTTCACAGAGGAAAAAAAATAAATGAATGAAAAACAACTAAGACATAAGCTCATATTAGATCTATCCTCACAGTCACTCACCTATATATGAAAAAATGTCCTCATTGGATATATCAATGATCCAATGATCCAACTTAAAAGGAAAAACTGGAAAAGAGGGGAAAGTCATAAGTTACTTTCTTCTCATTCTATGCAATCAAAATGTTAAAAGTTTTAATGATCTAAAAAAAATACCTCTTTTTAAAAGAATTAATGAAAGAGCAGGTCAGTTCTATTATCCTTTTAAATTAATTTTAAAAATCCTGATCTTTTAAAATTCAGAAGAATAATGTATATGTAAAGTATTCTATAATTACTACAAAAGTATTAATTAACAGTTCACAGATACATAAGTAGTTAGATGAGGGAATAAGCCATCTACTGACTATAAATATAAGTTAGAAAAATCATTTTCTTGGCATTTTTGTAACTGCATGATGTTAGATGGGTCATAACATTAGTACTTTCCTTTGAAAACCTAATAATTATTAACCTTTTTAATTTTTAAGCTGACTATTGACTTTGTAATAAACGGATATAAGTTCAATCTTATAGTCAATGGCAAATCTAAAATTTTTTTGAGTCATACTGACCATTAACATTAATTTACAGACATATTCTGAGACTTGGCTTTAACAGTACTATGAATTATCTCACTGCTTAAGATGTTATATAATGTCACAATTCCTCACAAGTTAAACAGATATAACTTGTTACCTTCTTGGATGTCATGGACTACTAAATAACATTAGTGACTTGACATCCTTAAAAATCACTACGGCTCTAGTGCACTAAGTAGCATAAACTCTCAAAACTACATATAACATTTTTCTTCAAGACTTTGAAAAGTCAGTCTCTACCAGTTTAGGGTCCAGTCCTTTGATTATGCTTTCCCATCAATATCCCATTAAAAAATCTACTCAACATGCTCGAGTAGTGCATTTTGTTATATCAATTTCTTTCTGAAGGGTATCAGTGCCACTCTGGCAGCTTAACTATCACCCCATGGTCTCAATAAATAACAAGTTCTTTCTGATAAATAAAAACTTTCTGATAAAAAAATCCACTTCTTTTTTATCATGGTAACTTATAGGCAATACATATAAGATAAATATTACCAAAGATAGTATGTGGGATGTGACAGAATCCAGATGAACATTTCTATAAAGGAATTCACTGGAGGATTTAAAATGTTGACTTACTTAAAAAACCTACCTAGGTTAGAATGCATGCTTTGACTCATTAAAATTTCTACTTGTTCATTCGCTGATCCAATATAACTTCAAATTAAGAAGATTTATTAAGAACAATATCAATTTTTTTGTACTACACATTAATAAAAATCACCATATCTCACACAGAGCTGAGACAAATAGTAGGAATGAAAGCATGTTTTTAAGTTACAATAAGAACTTGTGCCATATCCTAAAAGCAATGATTCCCAAATCCACTTTCCATTTACATTTAGCTTCTGTTCTAGGCATGAGCAAAGTTCAACCAGTGCTGTGATTAATCATGTTCTGGACCACACAACCAAGTTTCATATAGATTAATTCTAGTAAATTGAAATGAACAAACATTTATTAAGCACCTATTATAAGCAGAACACTATTTTAAGTACTAAAAGATACTAAACTTTCAGATATGACAAAATTTCTAGCCTCAAAAGCCTCAATCTAAGAATATGACACATACACAAAGAACAATAAGTATATATCAGAGTTTTAAGTCAAATGCCAATGTTGTTATTTATCAATGCATCATTTCTGAGTGTGAAGATTTTAGAGAGTTGCACTAAAGAGGTTACAACCAAGTTGGCATAGATAAGAGGGATGGGAATGCAATGTGAGAGGGTTAGGGGAATGGGGCATTTATTACAGGCATAAGCAATAAACAGTATGAGCAATGGTAAAAAGGGATCAAAGTATAGGGTAAATAAAAGGCATTATCACTACAGAGAAGAATATGGGAAGGAGGGTAATATGACACAAGGTAGAATAATGCCAAATTAAGAAGGGCCTATATGCTAAACTAAAGCATCTAAATTTTAGGAATCAGCTGAAGGGTTTTGAAAAAAGAAGTGACAAAAACCAATCTAAATATAGGTAAGATTAGCCAGGCCCCAGACTGAGGGTTAAAAATGGAGCAAAGAAATTATGGAGGCAGAAAGACTCATTAAGAGGCTACTGTAATATTTCGCTGTTACTTGTTTGTCCTTAGTTTTCAAAGAGATCCATGACATCAAAGGGTGATGTCTTGATATTTTTCTCCAGTCATGGAAGTCCAGTGGCAAGACAAGATAGCTGGCAATGGCCTGAGAGGCAGTGCTGACGTTGGAGTCTGATGTCTAACCAAGCACTAAGCCCTCCACAGTGCCTGCTTTAGCACCTTCATGGCTACTGGAACAAATTGTTCTTATCTGTCCACTCTGCTGGGGGACGTCTTCATGTCCTTGGAAGAGTCACTCCCCTAATTCACTGATGGGTTTGGCCCATCTGCTGAGGTCGTTTACGTTTGTCTGAGCACAGATTCTTGGAGCCACAGGTCAGTGTTGAGTGCCAAGTAGATACCAAAGGAAGATGAGCAGCCCTGGAAAGGGCTCAGCAAGCCCTCACAACACAGGTCCTAGTCCTCCTTAAATACCCAAACATTAACATAAGACTTAATACTGAAAGGGATATGAGAGATTATTTGTCAGTTCAACAATTATTGAGGAAACTGAAGACTAGAAAAGTTAAGTGACTTCTCCACAGTTATAGAAGTGGTAATAAGGTAGTGGTGATAGAAAGATGGAAGCAGATGCCAACAATGCTGTACATAGAGATTCAAATGGAGTTAAAGTTTTCAAAAAGAGCAAATTATATTGCCTCTGACAGTGCCTAGAGGATAGCCAAGTGGCAATGTCTTCAAAACAACTGAAGACAGGAGTTCCAAAGAGAGATTATGGTTGTAAACACATTTTGAGGACTCATCAGCAAGGATATTATATTTGAAATCATGTGAGTAATAAAGGTGATCATGAGAAAAGATGACAACCATGAAAAGAACTTTGAAGGAAGATCTATATAAGGTATTGGAAAAAATACAAAGACCCAGAGAAACAGGGAAAGTACAATTAAGAGAGTCTAAAAGAAATCCAGGAATGTGGTATCTCTGAAGCTAAAGCAAAACGGTGAGCTTACAAGGAATAGACTAACAGTTCAAGAAGGATATTGGCAAGTTTCCTCGAGAGGAGGAAAAGCAAGATCTTTAAGCTGCACGAGTTCACAGGATCAGGAAAAAGAACTGGATGTGTTTGGCCTGGAGAAGAGAAGATGAAAGGGTGATATAGTGACTATCTTTAGAGAGTGCAATGGCTATCATGTGGAAGAAAAATTAGACTTTTTCTCTGCTTAGCCTCAAGTCAGAATTAGGAGCAATGGGCAGAATTTAGAGAGACAAATTTAGGCTTGGTATCAGGAAAACATTCCTAACAATTAGAACTATGTAAAAGTAGAATGGGTCCCAACTGTCTTCATCCCTCTTTAAAGTGTACTCCTGACTCTCACAGACTTTATATACAATGCCCCAGAAATCTTTCTGCCCTAGAAGCTCACTCCATACCTGGAAGTACTCCTCCAACTATGTGGCCTCCTCTTGTCTCCTCCAGGAACCTCCAATTTAAGGAGGCCCCCTGGTTCAGCCATGTCTTCACTCCACTCCAAGATGCCTCCTGACTCTCTTAGGCTTTCTCTACAAAGACTCCAGTACTTGGTGCCTCCTTTTCAGCTTCCTTTTACCGATTATCAATCCCATAGAACATAAGCTTCTTGAGGGCAGACACTGACTTATCTTTATTACATATATTAATCTCATCATTTACCACAATGCCAAGTATACAATAAGCTCTTATACATGTATTAGGCACTTACTACATGTCAGGCATTGTGCTGTTTTATCTCACTTAATTCTTCCAACAACCCTGGGAAGTGGGTCCTACTATTACCCCCATCTTATAGTTAAGGAAGACATTAAGTTACTTACCCATCTGAATTTGAACTTAAGTCTTCCAGGCTCTGTGCCCATCTACTGTACTACTAGTTGCCTCAATAAATGTTTGTTGACTCTGGAAGTGGTAGGATCCCCATCCTTCACTGAAAATCTTAATATAGAGGCTGGAGGAACACTTGTTGGGGAGACTAGTTAATGATTCCTTTTAGAGTTAGAAGAGATTTCAGAAGTCATTGGGTTCAACTCTAAAATTCTGTGATTCTGTGACAACTGTTAAATATTTCAGAGACCTCTGGAAACAAGACCAAGAAGTCATTGGGTTTTACAGTCAAGACGTCTATGAAACTACATATAAGAAGAATTACATATCTTAGACTTAGTCAAATTAGAAAAAAGTTGAAGTTGCAAAAGGCAAATTTAGGCTTGATATCAGTATTAACAGTGTGAAAAACTTCAGAAATCTCAGGTGGATGAGGAATGAGGATTCATTGTATTTTACAATAAAGAAGCAAGTTTTCATATAATACCAATGGTAGAAGTCAAATCTGTCCCATATTTTGAAGTATAGTCATGTGCAGTTACTTGAGAATTGCCTTACTCTTCATTTAAACTACAGCTACAGACACCTGTGACCCACTAGATGAAGTTCCTCTAAGGAAATAGATCACTAGGGTTTTTTCATTCCCAGTTCATGAACATTTATCAATGCTTCCTCCTGAGGTCATAGTAATACAATGACCCATATTTTTTTTTCATTAGTACAGATTAGTACTGTCATACAGTCATGACTGGCATGCTGTTGCTAACTAAAGTTATTTCACAATACATTACTAACAATATCAGACTTCACCCTGACATCATGATATCATCATAGAGTAACTAATTTAATGATCCTTCACCCAAGATCCAGTAAGATCAGAATCCCCACATCTTAATACTCCACTCAATTCAGTCTCAACCAGACCTCTCTCCTCTGTAGTTAGCCTCACAGAATTACTCAATCCAACTTGCTCTTGAGTTGAAGTAATGCATGTCTTACCCTCTATCCAGGAACAAATATCTCAGTATCGCTCTTCTGGCAGTAAATATCCCCACCCCAGTTCCAATAATGGTTTTTGAGTTGCAATGTTTTTGTAGATACAATTTGATTTGGAATATTGATAAAATGTTAGATGGAGCATGTCTGCATAAAGAAATACTGGTTTCTACCCCAAATTATGACTAGGAATTTTTCTGATTACAAAAGTTGAGTTTATAATCAGAAATTTTTTTTTAATTTCCTGATCATGCAATTCCATTTCAAACTACTGACAATTTATATTAACAGTTCCATAATCTACACCTCTCCAGCTTGATAGTGTCTGTCAGAACCTGAGCTCTGCTGGCATCAGCTTAGAGAAACTAGGGTCAAGTCTGTGCCATAATGAAGCAATCAGTGGAAACTAAGTGGCAATCCCGTAGACTCTGCATGTTCAAGGAGTTAATATACCAGTTGAATCGCTTGATAGGACAAATTATGATATAAAACCAGATGTGGGAAAGCCAGAGAAATTCTTATAGTTATGGAAACTGAGAAAGAAAAAAATACAGTATTGGTCTTAAATGGAAGGGATTAGAGAGTTGAAGGACACATGGAAATCTTTAATTTTAATGATACAATGCAATAATCAATTTTGGGGTAAAAATACTTATGATAAATAATGACAGAAAATAACCAATAACTCATATTAGTGCACACTTCAAATATCACAGAAGTAGTTAAAAAAATCATCTGATTATTAATCACACTATCTATTCAGCATATTTCTCAGTCATGTTTATACATGGGAATTATAATTACAAGGAGGGCTGTTTTAAAGAACTATGATATGCACTTCACATTTTACATACTGCTTTCTTTGGATACCAACAACAACCCTGGGAGAGAGGTAAGGCATACATTATACATTAATGTAGACTCTGAGGCTCAAAAATGTTAAATTATTTTCCCAAACTGGTAAGTAAAGAATACAAACTCAAACAAAAGTCTTCTGACTCCAAATGTACTGCTTTTTTAAATAACAGTAAGGAATATAAAAATGTGAAACTGATCACTCATATCACTAAAAGATTCTTTAACTTGCAAAGGAGCTATCAAAGGTTTCCTTTAAATGGAATTACCTTAATGCATTAAACTGTTGCTTGATTTGCAAAAATTCTACTACACACAACTGTAATTTAGATTCTTTAATTTTCAGAAACACACGCTGCATGACCGTACAGTATACACCTATCTAGACCTTACTATCATCATTCTCATTCTAAGCCAAAAAACCTTCCCTCTCCCCATTTAAATTGTTCAAGAAAAAGAAATAAAATTTTAGATGTTCAATACTAATAATTAACAATGAGACATATAATTCAATCAAAAACATTTTTAAATAGTGTACAATATGATATTTTATAAGGATCACTAAGTTGCTGTCTTTATTATTTACATTTTCAACTGGTATTCTTTAAAACAAAAAGTTTTTGTCCTCTTAAGAATGTTCCTTGTAAGGCAATTTTAAAACTGACAGTTACATCAACACATAGGCATCATCATATGTAGGTACAGGAATTGAATTAAATGGAATGAAATATAAAGAGACCTAAAAACTTCTGAAAAGTCAATAGGGAAAAATCTTATGTACTATTAATCAGAGTGCTCCCAAATAATTATTTCTTACATATTTTAAGATCTAGAGAAACTTACTCAAACTGGTTTAAAGCAAAAGAATAAGTTTTGAACCTAATATATAGCATCACAGAAAACATTATAGCATTAATCACCATAGTTCAATGATTTCCCCAACCAAAATATCAAAGCAAAATAGCTGTCAAAGACATAAATTAAATCAATTTCAAATTGAACAGAAAATTATTTCCTATTTTCCAAAGGTACTGATTTGGAGTGATCTTAAACCTCTGGAAAAGAATTCCTCAATTTTCAAAAATTCTGAAGCCTAATTACAAGTAATTATAGCTTTTCATTTTCAACATGATGAAATAATTTGATTCTTTTTACAAGAGGTCTGGTTTAGCTCAAAATAGACAAGTGCTTCTGCACTGAGTTAGTACACAAAGACAATAAGGATCATTCTCAATAGAATCAGGGCTACATGTTGGCCATAAATCATAAATGCTATATTGAAGCAAGAATAGTTTGTGTGTTCTACAAATGCCATTCACTCGTTCACACATGAGAGAGACAAAGTAAATAGAACACTGATAGTTGTGCCTTTAAAATAAGAATAGCATTGGGGGAGGGAAACACCACCACATAATCATGATCTTAAAATTCACTTGAAAAGTGTGCTTCTGATAGAAAACACTGGGAAACAAAAGCCTTGCTGATAATCTATTTAGATACAGCCTCTCTCTATAAACTATCCAGTAGTGAATAATATCTAAATTTTAGTTGTTGCTCAGCTCTGATAACTTCTTATTTTAAAATAATCTGATTTAAGGAAAATAAAATGTAACAAGCCATGAAGTATGTTCTTAATTTTTTCAAATGTGCACAATAAAAAAAAATTAAATCCAAGAGTTAAGTCCAGAGTCCCTGATACTTATGTTTGCAGCGCTGCACATTTTTTCCATCTCTTGCTTTCCCAAGTGCCCCTCTGCTGATGACTCTCATTGTCACTGATTTCTTTCATGCTATTAGAACAGTCTCCAATAAACTACACTTTCTACCTTGATCTTACACACCTGGT
This sequence comes from Potorous gilbertii, assembly GCA_028658325.1. Classification (NCBI taxonomy): domain Eukaryota; kingdom Metazoa; phylum Chordata; class Mammalia; order Diprotodontia; family Potoroidae; genus Potorous; species Potorous gilbertii. Next base: position 80,168,795 of record CM053773.1, on the reverse strand, counting down.
CACAATTACACTTTTGGAATGCTAAACTATTAGTTTTAGTGAGGTCACACCAATACCAACTACCCAAACAACTCTCAAAAAAAGATACCTAGCTCTGTATGTACACTCAGGCATCTGTAAAGGAATCCAGCATTCATTTCTTTAATACTATTTCCAAATTTCCCACATAAAAATGATAATGTGATCATACTATTGACAAATATGAAAGTTATAAGAATGCTTATTATAATGTTGGTCTATCCAATATAGTTTAGGGTTGTTTTGCTAAGAGCCAAGGAGAATTAGGATATATTGAAACATGGAGTTTCATTTGTAAAAGGTAAAACCAGACTTCCATGGGGAAGTTATACTGATCAAACAACATTTTTTTTCAATCTTGTTTAAAGAAAACTATTAGTAAAGGCAAAATAGGAGGACTCATAATTTGAAACACCAAAACAAACAATTTATATAATAATACAACAGAGTCATATTGTTAACAGGTGAGCTTTTGCCATAGGAAAAAAAAAATTCATCTATTACTTCCAAAAACAAAACACAATTGAGTAAGCTTCAAGGCAAAGTCAATCTTAGACAACTACAGGCTACAAAAAAATCATGCATTTTTGTTTTAGCATTAAACAGCTCTCATTCTATTAAACTCAAAGCACTTTTAAAAACCTACTTGAACTAGAAACACCATCTTCTAAGGGTCTACATATACTTGAGCTATCATTTCAAAAAATCATTAAAAGAAAAAGATGAAACATTAACTTCTCCACCACTGAGGAAGTTCCCAGTTCATTAACCTCCTGATTTTCTGACTATGGATATCCAAGTGATGCTCAATTTGAACAGAGGGAAAGTTTTGATGACACTCTGGATTTTTAACAGTTGTAGAACCAAGCATTGCTATATGAAGACCATACATTTTTTTAAAAGTATTTCTCTCTCCTGTGCCATTTCTCCAGTGTCTGTCACAGAAGATTAGTGATAACAAATCCTCAGAGAGCTTGGCAGAATGGACAGAAGATAGGCCTTGGTGTCAAGAAGCCCCAGGTCCAAGTCATACCTCTCATACATACTCGATCTATGACCCTGGGCAAGTCACTGAAGACAACTCTCTAAGACCATGAGTTCAAGAAAAGGTGTTAATCTGCATTGAAAGGAGTAGTTTGGTTTTGTTGTTTGTGTTTTCAATAGGAATCTATATTAATGAAATGACAGCTCTAGTCCCTATCTCTATCCCTGATAACTTATACATATAATGCCATTCATATTTACAAAATTCTTTACATACACACACACATGCACGTGCATGCACGCACATAGGCACACATGCACGCATACGCATACACACACACACACACACACACACACACACACACACACACACACACACACACACACACACACACCCCACCACCAACAACAACAAACAACAAACAGCAGCAGCAGTAACAAAAAACACAATTCTCTGTGAGGAAAACAGTATTACCAAGTCTTACCATTCCCACATTACAGATGAAGAAAATAAGAGTCTGAGAGATGATGAAACCTATTTATATTCATAAAAGTAAGCACTAGAGGCAAGATTTGAATCCATGTCTTTTGACTAGAAGTATAGCATTCTTATCCACTATGACAAGCTTTCTTTTATTTAATAAATTATTTATTAATTCAATTAAACCAACATTTATTAAGTGTCTATCTGCAGAACAATGTGCTCATTACTAAGGAGAGATTTAAGGAGAATGAAGACATTATTCCAGCCCCCATGAAGTCTATATTTGTCAGAATTATTATGTCCTGAATATTATAAATGTCAATGGCTTAAATCATAATGGATGATATAATCTCTCATAACCTCCTCTCTGCTATCTCTTTTGAGAGTATTTAAGCCCTACTTTCACAAACTTACATGGTCATGTGGTTCCAATGCATTATTATAAACACAGTATATTTCATACTTTTCATACCTTACTAATTTAGTTAATGCCATAAGTCTTTAAGCATAAACATAAGCAGTTGCTTCTCTTCAAATAATTTTCCATAACCAGAAATTTTCTGTGAAGTGCTTCTATTCTGAAACCATCTATTTAGATATGTTTGGGCTTTGGAAGTAAGGCAAATTTCCTTATAGAATAGGCTAACTTATTAGACATGACTTTACTGAATTATTATAAGAATACAATCCATTAAAAAAATCCATTTTTAATCTTTAAAAAATGGAAAATTTGTAAGCTTATTTAATCTGGCAGTAGTATTTTTCTATAATGGAGGGAAATTTTCAATCTGACAGGAAATATAGAATATCTTTGTTTTGGATATAAGTCTTTTTAATGGACTATTTCTCCAAGACAAAAAAGCAAGATCTCTCTATGTGTATGTGAGTATATGGATTTATCTGTGAATATTTGTGGCTATATATATGTATGTATATATTTATCTAAACATACAAATTCATGTGTATGTTTGTAAACATATGGTTTAAAATATACAACATTAGCCAAGATCTAATTAATACTAAAAGCAAAAACAATTAAACTGATAATATAAAAACATTAATATATGGAATTCAAAATTTTAAATTGTGGGAAATCATATTGTACTCAGGGTATATATTATATGTACCTAGTAACATACAGAAAAACGTAAAATAACATTTAACAAACACTAACAGAAGAAATACCACATATATCCAACTAAGTATATTATCAAAAGTTTGAAGTTTTTTTTTAAGTACTTGCGTACCTGTCCTTTAGAATTCACTGAAACATCACTAAGAAATTAATACTGAATCATCTACTTTGAATCTTAAATGTTAATGATTACATTGCTGAGTTATCAGATTTCTACCACTCTTAAGATATTGAATCTTCTATACTATTTTAAAATACTTTTCCTCTCAGGAGGAAAAAATATTTTAATATAGAAAGTTCTGAGAAATGTAATGGTCTATGCCTCTAGGTTTCTATGAAAATCTAAGAAAAAAAGCTGTACCCATCAAGTCATACGAGTTCCTTTAACGTTTCTCAAATGTAAAATTACCTAACTTTCTTGTTATCTTAAGAAGAGGTATGAATAATGAAATAGAAAAAAAAAGATTAGAAAGGCAGGAACTACAAGACTAATACAAGAGTTCTGACTCACTATACATCTTACACTTCCCTGCAAGAGTTTCTGCCTGTTTTCTCCAGGGTTTTAACAGAAACTGCCAGTTTCTATAATAGCGGTCTTCCCACCAATACTAAACTAGTAAATTTTCCAACCTCTCCCCAATCTTAAAGAGCTCTGACCAAATTAACTTCTGATACATTATCTATAAAACTGGTATATTATATATCTAACACATGTGTAAAATATTTTTAAATCTCATATTAAAACTGTGCATAGCAAACAACACAGAAATGCCTATATAGCAATGCAAAGATTTATTTAAAAGATTCATGATAGTTTAAGGTCTGAAAGTACGTATTTATGAAAATAAATCAACTGATTCCAATAACAAGTACAAAAATTTAGTCCCCTAAAAACCAAAACGTGCAGCAATGATTTGTGGGAAAAAAGGGACCTACATTAAAACCTAAACTTCAGTGACTCCAGTGAACATAATCACCATGAAAACAACCCTCTGCGTAGTTATTTCTTTCAGATTGACATTTTTCAAGTTTGTTCTCAGGGCAAAGGTGACTTTCCTTTGAAAAACACATGTAAATTGAGCCATTTTCCCTCGTGAATGCTCTGTAGGAGAAAGAGAGACAGAGAGACAGAGAGATAGGTAAAGCGAGGCATCACATGCCACCCACTTACATGGTTTTAACAGCAAAAATACAATCCTTGGTAAAACAGAACCATTTACCATCCCCTTCAGGATATTCCCTCCGACAAAAAAAAATAACATCTACAAAGGAGTAAAAGGTGAAATAACAGCTGTCACTTATATGGTATATTGAAAAGTGCTATCACATAATTTTGTGTGATCCTCAGAGCAACTTACTAAGTATTTCAATCTTACTTTACACATGAGAAACTAATCATCAGAGAGGTTAAGTAATTTTCTCTAGCTATATTTCTAGTAAGGAAGAAAGGCACGATAAAATTAAATATAATAAATTAGGCAGCCACAATGTGCAAGACGCAGTGCCAAGTGTTGGGGATACAAGGACAAAGAAGTAAATAGTGCCTGTTATGGACAGGATAAAATTTATACACAAATAATAAAAAGAATTTGAGTAGCTCAAGATAGATCTCAAGAAGAAGGTGGCCCTTGAGTAAAGCATGGAAATCAGAGATTTCCAGAGGCAAAGTTGAGGAGAGAGAACATTGCAAGAAAAGGAGGCAAGGTGTGCAGAGAATGGTACATGAGAAGAAGAGGAAAGGTATGTGAGAAAGAGCAAGAGGACCAGTTTGGCCAGAACATACAGCAATCAGGAGTAATACTAAATACAGATGACCCTAAGACAAAACACGATTCTAAACAAATGAGTTCATAATTTATCCTAGAGATAAAAGGGAATCACTAAGTATTCTTAAAATCAACGACCTTGTTAGAGGGATGATCACACCTGTGCCTTAGAAAGACCCTTCTGACCATGGAGACACCAAGTAGAGTGGATTGGAGTTGGGAAATAGCTCCTCCATTAGACTATAAACTCCCTGAGGGCAGGGAGTGTCTTTTGCCTTTCTTGGTATCCCCAGTACTTAGAACTAGCTACATAATAAGTACTTAATAAATGCTAGTTGACTGACAAAGAAAGTGGAATTAGGGAGGCCAATTCCTAACTAATTCCTAATCTGAGTGAGAGGTGCCTGGGGCCTGAACTAGGGTGATAACTATGAGTTGGATAAAAGGCGAATGTAGGTAAAAACCTAGCAACTGACAATATGGTAAGGGAAAATGAAAACCTAGATGACCGGCAGATACTGAATTCAGTCTGGGACGTATTTGGAGATGGCTCTGGCACTTCCAGATGATGACGGAGAGGCTCAGGAGACACAAATGAGAACCATATAGGATTTGTAAATCCTCTGCCCAAATTAAACCAGGGAGTGTATGAGATCACTTAAGAAAACCAAAGAACCCAGGAAACAGACCTTAGACATATTGCACGACAGCCCCTCTCTGTCTTCCATTCATGTGTTTGTGGACACTTTTTATGCCATTTTCTCACTATAGCCTACTTGTGCACCATATGTTTTACTTGTGCTTCTTGACTTGTTAGTAACTTTTTGATTCTTCCCAGATGTGGTATTTCATGATTTGAGCCCTGTGACATCATCACTGTAGAAACATATATGATGTTACAGATATTTTTTTTAACAGCATCAAGCAGTTTGTGATCACTGAAATCACTGCACAATTTCCCAAAGTAATCCAGTCTCTGTTCCTAACAAATCAGTTCTAAGGCCAGATCTTCACCATCTGCAATAAATATGTAACTGCACATACACAGAATCAGAATCAGAGAATCTCAAAGTTGGGAAACAGTAGTCTTCCAAGTGCAAATGACACCTGAAAAAAAATTTCCTTTTCTAATATTTTTCTAATATTTTCTAATATTCCTGATGAATGCTCATTCAAACTTTGCTTGATAAATTTTAGTAAGAGAAACCTACAAGTGCTATTGTTATTAAGTCAACTCCACTTTTGGATAGGAAGTTTTTTCCCTACTTGAAGTCTAAATCTGCCTCTCTGCAACTTCCAAACACTGCTTCTAGTTTTGCTCTCTGAGTCTAGAAAGAACAAATTCTAAAACCCTGGCCACATGACATCCATTCTAGTAACTGAAGAGGTAGCATGTTCACCCTAACTCTTCATCAGTCTAAACATAAGCAGTTGCTTTAACTGATTTTCATGTGTCTTGGTCTTGAGGCCCCTCACTATCCTGGTCACATTCATCTCACTAAACAGAACAATCTCTCACTAATCAATGTCCTTTCTAAAATATGATGCCCAGAACCGAATATAATACCCGAGATATAGTTTAATCAAAGGACTATTACCTCCCTAGTCTTTTTTGTAGGGTCAATTAAATCATGACTGCTGCAATTAATTTCATAGTGTCAGGTTTATGGTATCTACGACTTTTTCTGATGATTATCAGGATGTTTGCTTCTTAGAACTTTGTAACTGGAAGTGCCATCTTTACTCTGGAAAATAAAAATGAATTGATTTGCTACAAAACTCAAACATGCATACAAACATGTAAACATAGCTTTATTAATAATTGAAGCCTTCCTATCAGTCACATTAGGATCCTTGTATATGGAAAGCTTACCCCACCAAACTTCACCCTGTGCAGAACAGTCATATGTAGAGTTAGCAGTCATATGTAGAATTCCTCCATTTTCTGCAAGGGAAAAAGTCACAAGTACTTCTATCAAAAGACCTTTGACCCTCACTTGAGAGAATGTCCAACACTATCCTCCTGGCATTAGGGAAGTTATAGTCCCTTTGTACTTTTTCCCAGTTAAACTACTCATTTAACTTCCCCCCAGTTCTCATCCACTAGTAGAAGCCCTCCTCTGCAACAAAAATGCACAATCAAGAGAAACAAACCAACACAGGCCATGGCTATGAGAGAATTTCTGACTCTGTAATGGCTAGTCTATCACATTTTTGCCAAGAAGTTTAAAACATGTTTCATTATCAGTCTTTTGAAGACATGATCTATGCTAAACTTCTCCACATTATCTGTAAGAGTAGCATGAGAGACTTTGTGAAATGTTTTTCAACACTATAAGAAAATCATATTGCATAGTTGATAGAGTGCTAGATTTTTAGTCAGAAAGATGTGGGTTTGACTGAATCTTGCCTTTGGCAATTAATATCTATTTGAGTAGGCAATCAATCAACAAATATCTATTAAAGATAAGCTATGATTCCAGAGTTCCCAGGCAGAATACACAGAATCAAGCAGCTTGTGATCACTGAAATCACTGCACAATTTCCCAAAGTAATCCAGTCACTGTAACTAACAAATCAGTTCTAAGGCCAGATCTTCACCATCTGCAATAAATATGTAACTGCACATACACAGAATCAGAATCAGAGAATCTCAAAGTTGGGAAATGGTAGTCTTTTGGGGTGGGAGGAGGGAAGAAATGGGGAGAAAATTTGGAACCCAAAATTTTGTGGAAATTTTGAAAATTAAAAATAAACATAAAAAAAAGAAAAAAGATAAGCCATGGGTCAATCACTGTACTAAGGCATGGCAGATAAAGAAACAAAAGTTAAATATTACCTTCTCTCAAGAAGTTTACATTTGGGTCCAACACGTACAAAAATATTTATAGCAGCTCTCTTTGTGGTGGCCAAAAACTGGAAATCAAGGGGATAATCATCAATTGGGGAATGGCTGAACAAGTTGCAGTATATGAATGTAATAGAATACTATTGTGCTATAAGAAATCAACAGGAAGACTTCAGAGAAGCCTGGAAAGACTTATACAAACTGATGCTGAGTAAAAGGAGCAGAAACAGGAGAACTTTGCACACAGCAACAACCAGAGCGTGCAAGGAAGTTTTCTGGTAGACTTAGTACTTCATTGAAATGGACTTAAAAAATTTCCAATGGACTCGAGGTAAAATGCCTTCCACATCAAGAGAAAGAACTATGGAACTGGACTGCAGATAAAAACAGACCACTTTCTTTTATATTATGTTTTGTTTCGTTTTATGGTTCTCCCATTCATTTTTAATTCTTCTATGCAACATGCATTTAATAGGAAAGTACATGTAGAACCTATATGATATTGTATGCTGTCTCAGGGAGGGAGTGAGGAGGTAGCGGGGAATGAAGGGGAGGGAGTGGAAATGGAAGTGATTGTTGAACACTGAAAACAAATAAAATAATTCAATTTAAAAAGTTATTGGACATAAAAATAATGTATACAAAGAATAAAGCATCATTTAAGAAAAAAGTTTACATTCTATCAATGAAGAAAATATGCCAATTAATATACACAAAATAAATACAAGGTGAATGGGGGTAGGGTGGTCAGGATTAGATGAAGGAGAAACAATAGAATACTAGAATCTGGGGAATGAGGAAAAACAATGTTTATTATTTAACCTGTCTGAGCCTCAGTTTCCTCATCTATAAAATAAGGGGTTTGGCCCCTAAGATCTAACTCCAACCAATCAAGAGTCAAATCAAAAGCATTTATTACGCACTTACTATGTTTCAGGGACTCTAAATCTATGATCCTATACCTACAGGATTCCCATGATCTCCCCAATCTGGTAACCATCAAAATGGAAAATGGGGTTAGCCTGGAATAACCTGATAGCTTTTTATAATCATGACTTTCTTTTCTAGATGGTCACTAACCAGTCCTTCAGTAGTATATAGTCCAAAAATTTGTCAGCTAACTTCACTCTTCTTATCTTTTTGAAAATCAAGACATTTTTCCTTAATTGTCCCTGTAACATTTCTCCCATTCTTTTCATGTTTCAAATCCACTTTTCAGTACCCAAATATAATGTTACTTCTACTTCACCATCTAAGACCAACAAGGATCGCTGTTTCCCTGTATCAACAACTCTATCTTCTTCCTGGATGCCTTTACACACACTGCCCTCCTCTGTCTTCCACACCCCGCTACTCCCACCTTCATGTATCAATACTCAACACATAATCAAGTAAAGCTATCCCTGAAGTCATATCTGTCAGATATGCCAGATATAATTTTCATATATACAAAAGAGAGGCCCTAATTAAGAAGAGCTTTAAGGCAGTATCTTGTTCTACCAAGTCAAATGTTTTGTTTTGGTTCTTTTTAACAACAAGGGACAAGGTAAGATCTTATGATCTTTCTATCCACTTAGTCAGTTGTGAGATTTTTTTTTAAAAAAAGAGAGATTAAAAAAAAACTTATCTGGGAAAACCTATCCCCTTTTGGTATTTTTTTTTTGAAGATACTATCGATGCATGCCAAGAGAATGGTCTTGTACATTCAGAGAGGGGAGAGGAAGGGAAGGGAGTGGAGGGGAGGAGAAAGGAGAGGGGGGCATTTCACACTTCTTCTTTTTTACACCAATAAAACTGTGTTTTCCGGGATATATTAATAGTTTCTTTAAACTGTAGGCCAAAGACTATTGACTACGTGTACAAATATTTGGAACCACATTTTTATGCTAATAGTTTTATCTATGTATGCAATTATAAAACACTAAGTAAATAACCACAAATCATCCATAAATAGATGAATACAAAACGCAGTGATTTTAAATTGCAAACAATAATGAAGTAGAGCTTTAAATCTTCTTGATTTTTTTTTCCCAAAGAAAACACTGAGGTAAATATATTTTTCAAAGTCCAAAATAGATGTGAAAGGACACCATCTACCATGTCACTGACTGACTATGACAAATCTGATTAAACTTAGTACTTGCTTTTCCATATGTTTAGTGAGAACAAATAGTGCAACATGAATTTCATGAAGAGAATATCAGCATTACATGGATATAGATTAAGGGACATCGTTAGGTTAGAAGAAAGGGATCTGAGAAGTCTAGATAGATGAATCTTTCTCTTCTTTCATTACCTCAATCAGTAACCTCTTTGAGACCTAGTTCCAAATGATAAAAGGAATTGGTCATTTGACCATGAACCACAATTTAAATGGATGCAGTTACATTTCACTTTTAAATCTATTATTAATTTGCTTTAAAAGGTTGAAACAAAGGAAAGTCATCTTCCACTAATTTGCAAGGTTTGCATTTTATTTTGTTTGTCTCATTTTAATATGTGATTGCTGACTTCAATAAAAGAGATAAGCCTGAAAGTCATTTGGAGCTTGTATTATTTCTTATAATGTATCTAAGAAAAATACGATGGTATTTTCAAGAAATTAATGACATTTTAAAAATATGGACCTGGTAGGAAATTAAATTTAATGGAAGCACAAAATAACAGTACCCATAAATGCAAAAGCATAAATAAAATGCAAATATATAAATAATGCAAAATCCTTGGGCTAACATTCAAAGCTTTCTGCTATCTGGCTCCATCTCCAAGACAATTGGATGTACCCAATTTTCTCTTACCTCTGAATATCTGGACACACCATGAGCCATTACCTTGAATGGAATTCTTTTGTATCAGCCTCCTACAACCCTTGGCTACCTGTAAGGCTACCTTAGGTGCCATCTCTTCTGTGAGACATTCTTTGAACTCACCTTCTAAAAATCTTTCATTTTACTTCTCAAATACATTAAGTTCTGTCTTCTCACTCTCCCAGGCCAACCTGACTTATGCTATGCAATTAATGACAGTCTTACCCATACTACAGTTAAATGTGTAAATTTCTCAAGTACATAAGCAAGCTTATCTTCTTATAATCTAGTTGAAATCAGCAACAGTATCATTTTTCATCTTGATATGGTTAGCACTTACCACAGTATTTACACATAATGGACATGTAATAAATAAAAGAGTAAAACTGCGCATTCCCATAACAGCCTTAATAGATGGTCTTCCAAGGGCTACTGAATACTTCCGATGGAGAGAAAGTCATCCCATCACAAGACAGCCTGTTCCCTTTTGTGGAGGCTCTATATTAGTCCCTTATTTCTTCCTGACTGGATCATAGTAATGGCATCCTAAGTCACTTTCTATCATTGCTTTCTTCATGTCTTCATGAATCAATCCTTCATACCCCTGGCTATGGTATTTAAAGTTTGTGATAACCTAGCCATGTAAGTACAGATTTAATGGGATCTTAAACAATGGAAATACAGAAAATCACAAAATAATAGGTTCTTAAAAACCACCCTTATATACCTATACCCCAACTTCCTTTCTAGTTAGTACGGTAAGTTTATAAGTAATCAGGACAAAGTAACAATAGCAGAAAATAAGCATAGAAAGGGGAACCTAGAGGTCACATACAGATGAAAGGAACATAATTATGAGGAAACTACCATTACTTAAGCTGATTATTATAGACTTGCTTTCTTTAACATTTTCATACTGTTGTGCTATAGAATATAGGTGTGATAGTATGGAGAAGAAAAAGAAGAACGCCACTATTGCTGCTACAGTAATAAAAGAAATTAAACAGGTTTGAAAGTTGAATAACTACTGGAGAAAATCCAACCATCATCACTTTGGAATATAAATCTATGTATATAGACCCATAGAGTAGAGATTTAATAAATATTTGTTCATTTTGGATGCGAATGTAATATATATGAAAGAGTTTAATGAAGTCAAAAATTTTAAAGTTTTGAAAACTTTATACTCTGAACTGCCTGAAAAGAAGGAACTCTTAACCTTTGAGAATTTCAAAGAGTTCAGATTCATTTCTTCCCTGAGTGTCCCATCATTCCCCCCAACTAAAAGTTTTCTCCTTCTCCTCAAATTTTCAAGTACAATTTTTCTGGGTCTCACATTTGCCCTGTCACACTTTATTTTATGTTAATCTACATAGATAAACTGTACAGAAGTTAAGCTATTCAATGACAACGGACCATGCAAGGATTTTTTTTTTACACCTTTGAGTCCTCAATACCTAGCAACAGTGAGTGCTTGGTAAACATAAAACAGACTGAAATAAATTCTACCCTACTACTTATGAAAAAAAAAGAAAAAAACCTAAGGTTGTAGCAACTGAGAAAACTAACTTCATACCAAAATCAACTATGTTGATTCTAGGTCAAGGTTAAGAAACATTACTGGCATAGACTATAGTAGAGTATGTATTGCTACTATAACTTGTCTTTAACTAGATAATGTTGCAAATAGAGTCCTGGACCTGGAAGCAGAAGACCTAATTTCAAACACGTGTGAACCTGAGCAAGTCACCCCACCTAAGAATGTTTCTTCACCTGTAAAGTGGGGATGATATTAGCACCTACCTTCCAACGCTATCTTGGGGATAAAATGAGATGCTAATAAATGAAATTTTCCAAACCTTAAGTACTAGCTATTATTATATTTTTAGTCAACAATAATAAAATTTCTATATAGCCCCCTGATTATAAAATCTATGTATGTATGTTAATGTATATATTGTCTATGTTCATAGACATTACTAAAGAAATCTGCTTCTAGAAACAGAAAAAATATCTTTTTATTTTCTTTCAGGGAATTAAACTGAACCCAGCAAAAAACCACTATTATTGAAATGAAATGTAAATCTAACAATGATCAAAATATTATATCTTAAAAAGATTCACTCAAATGGAATTTTGCAAAAGTGCACACAAACAGCACTGAGTAATGAATTTAAGTCTTCCACTAAGCCCCATCTGATGTCTCATTATAACAAGGAGATGATCTCTGTTGGATTGTACTATCCTAAAAATGCTTTGAAGTAAGGCCACAGCAGCAAACCAAATCTGTTTTCTGAGGATGAACTTCATTTGTTATGGAAAGGGCCCAACACTAGCAGGCCTGCCACAAGTAGGTAATTTTTTGGCTATGGTAACTCATGAAACTAAGAAAAATCAAAAACTACTTTCACTCCCCTGCAGCCCTCTTTTCTACTTTTTCAGAGATAATGACAAAGTGGTGAGAAACAGGGCAAAAATGTTTTCAATCTCTAAACGAGCCCCAAAAGTACCTGAGTTAGAAAACTACTGACATACTTAACAAACAATTACGAGATGGCTGCCAAAGACAAAGATGGGTTAGAATATAAAGGCTATAAAAGCTTACAAAGAAGGATGATGGATGATTATGAGCAGTACCATCTCATAAGGGAAAAAGAAGTAGAGGAGGAAAATCAGCTTAAAGTCTGATATGATACTCTGAACAAAGTCATCCCAAGGACACTCAAGGATAAGAACGAAAGTATCGAAAACAGAAGAAAAAAAAGATTTTCAGTAACATCATAAAAACATCAAGGATGGCAGAATCACTGAACCTCAACCAAAACATCATATTCCAAGATGTACTTGTAAAGGTTGAAATGGTACACTAAGAACACGAATGGGAAAAGTAACTATAATGTACATAAAGTAGATTGAGGTGACTCAACTGTGAGGTACCAATATGCAAAGTATCTGAAGAAAGGGAAAATACCAAAGACAAGGAAAGACTCAGACATTAATACCAAAAATGGGAACCAAAAGAATATTGGTAACTCTGAAGTAACTATATGTCTGCTCTCTTATCTATTAAAAAGAAAACTCTATAAGAGTTCAACTATATATTAATCAAAAGCATTGAAGGAATCAGCAGGGAACAAGTAGAGCTTCATACAGTACATTCAACAATGTAGCATAACTCTCCCATTTCACAATTAACTGAAAGTTATATATAGGACAAAATCCCATTTTACTTATTTGTTGATTACCAAAAAAAAAACTGCAAAAAATAACACTACCTTACATGTTTAAAATTGTTCAACATGGGTCCAGAGTTGAAGATTTAAAGCCCTTTTACTGAACATAAACTTTCAAAGGCCCATCTAATGTTGTGCCGCTGTCACTACATGGCAGTGAAACATGGAAAACAATTGCCTCCAAAGAAATAAAAATTAGTATCACACGATTGTGGAGAAGCACAACATGGATGTGAACAGTTTGCAACACATAAAACTATGATAAACTCCAAAGGAGACCAGGAGTAAATCATGTTGTCAAGAAACCATATGCTAAGAAGAGAAAATGCTAGACATGGTAAAAATGAAAGGATAAAAGGCAGACAGCAAGAGTGCTCCACTGGAATTCTCATAACATCTAGGAGAATTCAAGAAAGTCAATAGCAAATCAAGTAGTCCCTCCCTCTCAGGCATAGACAAAACATGTGACAAGAGTCACACAGAGTAGGTGGATATGGCTGGGATTCAATCTGTACCATTAAAATGAGCAAACTCTCAATTCAGTGAGATCACAGATCCATTTGTGTATTTCAAATAGAACTTTAACAAGGATTTCACCATCATTATGCTATTCACTCAAATTTCTTCTTTAAAAAAAAATCTCAAATGAAACATTTTATTTTTTAGCTGAAGCAAAGAAAAGAAACATTTATACTCTGCTGTTTTCTAAGATTTTGATCACCTGACTAGAGGAAAAAAAGAAGATAAAATTTTAGGGAAAATATAAGAGGTAAGAAAATTGCCAAATAATCACAGTGAAAATTGGAATGCATTTACCTCAGCTAAGTTAGACAATTCCTGTTGGAGTTTTATATTTTAGTTATTTTCATTTTTTTCCAATTATTAAGCAATTATCCTTTTTCTTTCTCTTACATTCCTACCCTCCCCACTGAAAAAAAATTACAAATTCTTTTAACATAGAAGCATAGTCAAGTAAAACATATTCCAACACTGCTGTTCAGTCATTCTTCAGTCATGTACAGCTCTTCATGACCCCACTTGGGGTTTTCTTGAAAAAGATTCTGGAGTGGTTTGCCTTCCTTCTCCAGCTCATTTTACCAATGAGGAACTATGGCAACTACGGTTAAGAGACTTCCCCAGAGTCAAAGAGCTAGGAAGTATCTGAAGCCTGATTTGAACTCAGGAAGGTGAAATTTCCAAACACAGGCCTGGCACTTTATCTACTGCACCATCTAATTGCCCCCATATCCAAAAATGAATATCTCATTTAGCAATGGTCTATCACTTTTCTATCATTCTTGATCATTAACTTGTAGGAACCACGACTGACCATTACAATTGATGGAAGTTCTTAAGTCTTTTAGAATTGTTCATTCTTACAATAGTGAAGTTACTATTAAAATTATTCTCCACATCCTTCATATAAGTCTGCCAAGGCTTTTTCATTTCTTTCTTCATTTCATTCAGCACAGTAGTATTCCATTATATTCATATACCATAATTTGTTCAGCTATTTTCAAGAACTTGGTTCATTAAAAATTTATTTCATTTTAAATCATTTGAAAAGCTATATTAATGTTCTTTTTACTGTAATTTAGACATTAAGATTTTCACAAACATCATATAACACAACACATATAATTTGCATTGAAGAGTTTCCTTAAAAAAAGTTATATTCATAGTAAAACTAATTACCAATATATTAATAGATCAGTGATTTCATTAATGTGGGCAAAGTTCCATGGTTCCATCACAATCCATCCAACCAACATCTTCTCATCCTAGGTAACTCTTACCTATGTCTTTCTATAAATTCTCCATAAGATCATTCACACTCCCCAAAATCCTGGAGGCCCCCCTCTTAGGTATCATAACATTGTGATAAGATCAACACAGCATGCAGACCTTCCTTTTGTTGTAACTCACTCTTGCTATGTTACTAGTCCACTTCCTTTGGCAGTCATATCTCTTGGCATTCTTTTTTATACCACTTCTTATGTATAATTCTTGCCTGGTAATATATCTGTACCACTTTTATACCTATTGTATCTATAGTCATGAATTTGCATTTTAAATATTTTATATAAAAACATCAATAACTGTATTTCAATATTGGTTTCCATTGTAATACTATGTATTTTATTTTATGCATTTCAAAATATTGTTCTGGGAAGTACTCCACAGACTGCCAAGGGATCTGTGATACAAAAAAGATTAAGAACCCATGATCTAACCTGCTTATTTTACAGAAGAGGAAACAGAGATACTGAGAAAAAGTGAACTACCAAATGTCAAGGAAGTCACTGTCACATAGTGGTTGAGTTGGAAGTTGAAACCGAATCTTCTGACTTCAGACTTTTAAAAAATTTTTAAAAGGAGAAATATATCTTGATTAAATACTTTGATAAAATATAGAATAAGCAAAAGGCTATTAAGCAGATCATCTAATTTTTCCCAAAAGAAAAACATGGAGAAAAATGAAGAAAGCTTTTCCCCAATAATCTTGGAATGTTGTCCTTTAATAAAAGCATATCATAGATAAATATTTTTAAAATTAATAGCTGATTTTTATATTTACAAACTGAGTAAAACCATAAACAATGGATATAGTTTTACATACATTTGCTCTACATTAACCAAAAGTAAAATTTTTTAATTATATCTAAGAAGATACTATTGGAATATTGCAGGAATCTATATATAAATTATAAACTATGTGTTGTGTTTGGTTATATCTTTAAGTAATGCAGAAAAGTTAGTGATTGAAATCAATTATTTACTTTATAAGTTCAAGACTTACCTATTCTTTATTTACTTCAAATTCCTTAAGAGCCTATGTCCTGCAAGTGCCTTAAATAAACCTTACCTCCTGAATCTTACTCACTCCACGTATCAAATCAGATGCCAAACTTTGTCATTTCTATCTTGACCATACCTCGGACATCCTTTCTCTGCACTCAGACACCACGTTACTTCAGGTCCTCAAAAACTCTTATCTAAACTACTGCAAAGTCTCCTAATTGGTCTCCCCATCTCAAGCTTCTCCCCACTACGATCTATCCTCTACACAGCTTGGAAAGTGATTTTCCTTAAGAGCAATCTGATTATGTCACTCCTCTAACTCACTAAATTCAAGTGGATGAAGAGCACTCCCATGGGAAAAGAAGTATATACACCTGTGACAGGAAATAAGAGACCTCATAATAAGTGTAATCTGGGGGAGTTAGAGCACTGAGAGACCACCTTTTCTGAAAGAGTAATGTGCCTTTATTGACAACATCCTGCATCAGGAAAAAGGGAGACAGGAGATCCAAGGGGTGGATGGCACCCAAAAGTTAGGATCAGGGAGAACAAATGTACATGGGCCCAAAGAAGTGATAGCCTAGTCCTCTAATGCAAAGGGGAAACTAACTGAAATAAGTAACAGTTTCAGCAAAGTTGCAGACTACAAAAATAGCACCCCCTCAAAAAACCTCAATAACATTTTCTATATATCAAAAACAGATTCAGGAGGCAATAATGAAGGGAATTTTCTTTCAAAATGCATAAAATATTTGGGAGTCAATCTGCCAGACACATTCAGTACCTTACATAGATAAAACTTTTAAATGTTTTTTGAAGAAATAAAGAACAATTTACATAACTGGAAGAATAATCAGTACTCATGGCTGGGGCTTGCCAATACAAATAGTAAGATTGGTGAATTAATGCCACATTTAGGGTCCAAAGATTGTTGTTTTTCCTTTAAAAGGGAAAGAGAAGGTAAACAACCTTTCTTCTCCATATTAACTCCTACATCTGGTAGCAAATACCTTTCCAAATGAGTAATTCCATAATCCAAAGGAGTGAAGTTGAAATATACTGTCCACCTCCTACCAAAGAGAAAGGTAATGGATTTATCATTAAGAATGAGACATACATTTTCAGATACTGCCAATGCAGGAAATGCTGGACACTGTGTATTTCTTATGAGGGTTTTATTTTTTTATAGTTCAACTGAGGGAAAGAGAGGGAAAGACAATAATTGCTTGTAAAAATAAATACATACTTTTTTTAAATGAGTTATTTTGTGGTGATTCAGAGTCCTTCCTAGGAAAGGAAAATGAAAGAGCCCACACATTCAACTCAAATATCCAAATGAGATTCAATGAACAGTTTTTAGCACACCAAGGCCTCAGGAGAGCTGGGCCTCTAGAAGTTATGACTAAGTAACTACATAAACTTTTGAGATGTTTCCCAAGAATCAAAAAAAAAAAAAAGGAATTCAAATTTTAAAAATAATAAAAGGTCTCATGGAAAAAATATTTAACAAGACAACGAAAATTCAGGATAATGATATAAATATTTTCAAAAATAGCAGATATTCTGAAAAAGTGAATGACAGAATGAAAATAAATGAAACAGAAAGAAAATTAAATTAATACAGACAAATATCTACCAGAAGTTACCAAAGCTGTAGCTTGGTCTCATTCAACATTTTTAATCAACAAAGAGAATAAAGAGAGAAGGCAAACAAATTTTTGGAATTTGGGCCAAAAATCATAAAGGAATACTGCATGATCAAAATATATTTTTAAAAAGTGCAAATTGTTTTGAAAATACTAAAAGTGCCCAGGCCCAGAATTAGTAAAAATATGCATGTTCAATCATTTTATAAGACAGAACAGAATGAAACTGAATGAAATTGAAAATGAAAAGGTAGTTCTCATCCTTCTAGTCCCAGAAGCAAGATAACTCCTGGCCATCCTTAGGGGTGATAGACAAAGATAGTAGACAACTACTGCTGTCCAATTCTACTCTCAAAATTGGCCAGTCCTAGAGCTGCAAAAAAATAAAAAATCTTATTACAAAAATGGTTGAAAAATAGTCTCATGGTAGGCATCAGAGTCTCACATGTAGATAAGGTAAAATGATCATTTAACTTGAAATAACAAGTGGGGGGTATATCCTTGTCCTTGGAGAATGAGTGGGTCCGTGGGATAGAAGAAAAAGAACTATGTAATAACTATTTCAGCCTTTACATTTTGAGTAATAAAAGAAAAAATATGTTGAAAGATCATAGAGGAAGATTTGAGAGGGTTACCACAGATATTGAAAGGGAAGAAAAATGAAAGTAGGAAAAAGGATTAACGGGATTAGGGGGTTGGAGAGGTTACAGAAACAATAATCCCCATTAAGCAAGAAAGCAAGTATGTAAAGGGTACAAAATTGAAATAGCTATGAGAAGAGCAAGAATTAACTCAAGAGTTAATGTAAAGGTTAAGAACTGTAAGGCAACCATTGGTGAATATCAGTCACTTATTAGGAGGTAAACCATAAGTATTCAATTCAGCTCTACAATAGCAGTACCCCTACCAAGGACAAGGCACCATACGAAGCATTAAGGATGAAAAGGCAAAAATAAAATGCTGCTGTACTCAGGGATCTTACATTTTATTGAACGAAAGCAACATATGTGAAGGTAAGTCAATATGAGGGAGAAGGCATTAATAATCTGATGAAAGAAGGCTCCATAAAGGAGCTGGCCCCTAAAATGAGTGTATTAAGGGAAGATAAAGATTTAGAGAGGTTTTCATGAGGAGCTTCTGATGCACAGAAATGAGAATGACAAATTATGTTAAAACAGTGAATATGTGGGATAGATCCTTGTCCTTGAGAACCAAAGACTGGGGGGTGACTGGATATGGAAAAGATAAAGTCTTTTCAGTTACTACTTTGGTCTTTTGCATTCTGAGTAATGGGACGGGGAAATGCTACAGTTATTCTAAGCTGAGGAACAGTTTTATGGAGAGCTAGAATTACAGTTCAGCTAAAACATATAGTGTGTGAAAGAGGATAATGAGGGAAAATAGCTAAAGATACAGATTGGAGACGGGCTACGGTGGACCTTACATACAAGGCTGAGAAGTTTATATTTTCACCTGAAAGAGACAAGGAGCCACTGAAAACTTTTGAGCAGGCAGGCATATGACAATCAAAAATGTATCATAGGAAGATAACTGTGGCCACTATACAGAAGACGGAAAACGGAGGGAAAGAAATCAGAAGAAGAGAAACCAGTTAAAAGGCTATTACAGTAATCTAAGCAAAAGAAGATGGGGGCTTGAAAAGGGGCGGTGGTGGTAGTATGAGGGTAGATGGGGAGACAGATATAAATGATGTTAATGTATTAGACCTGACAAGGTTTGGCACATGATGCACTGTGGTAAGAGGAATGGTGAAAAAGAGAGAATGCTAGGTTACAATCCTGGGTGACTGGGAGAATGTCAGAGGTCTAAAAATAAATATGGACAAGGAAAAAGGTCATTTGACCAAAAATATGATTTCTCAGAGCATTCCAAAGTAGAAATTATGCACCAGAGAAAAAGCAATTTCAGCCTACAGGACAAATAGGAACCAAAACAAGAAAAAACTCCTAAGTCACCTAACTCAAGGACACTCAGAAATCCCTTGCCCAATGCCTACCAGTCCACCCCACTCCCAGTAGCAGAACTACAGAAGCATATACACATGCTAGCAATAGAATCTGACTCCATACTTCAATCCTCCTTCTCTCCCTCCTCCCTGTGTCCTGGGGAATCAAATTCAAACAGCACAAAGTTGCAAAGGTTACAACGATCATTGGCAGCACTCTGTGCCACTGGGACAGAGAACTGGAGAACAGAAAAAAGGGTCAGGACATGGTAGGTAGAAGGGACGGAAGTAATCAAGAAGCTGTATGGCACTAAGACTAAGTTAAAGAGCCCACTATCTAGCTGTGGCCAGTTAGGCCCCCTTCCCTCCCAGTCCCCCAAATTACTTCCAGAAGACACCTTGGCTTTTGATTTGATAATTGCCCAATGTGGAATTGAGATGCTCTGAGATCCGACCACCAAAAAATCCATCATTTAAAAAGGGAGGGAGTCAGAAGGTAAACAATAGAAGAAATTAAGGGGAGGTGAGGAGAATGAAAATTATCATAGATCTCAGGAAGAAGAAACCTCAAAGACCTTGAGCATAAATCACCAGAAGATATTAACAACAGAAGGAAATATTGCCTTCAGATCTAAGAAACAAATTCAAGTATCTAAGAATAAGTACTCTAAAACAAAGGAAAATGATAAGCCTGAGGGGCCTGTAAGTTTTCAGGAAAGCATGAAACCACAGCATGACGCTCGTGAGTGGTTTAAAAGAAAAATAGAAGTTTTGAGAGCAGAATTTATAGCGAGAGATGGGATATTTCCTTTAAGGGAATGATACGTTCCAGTAATAGTAAAGTACCAAAAGGATTGCTCTCCTTGGAAAAATTTCTTTTGGCCTGGTATCAGTGGAAGAGTGTACTGTTGAGGACACCCTCTTAGGGAAGTTCGTACTGGTCTGGAAATGGGCCTATCTTCACATACAGCAGTGGAGAGTGTGACAAAGATAGACCCCCTCAAATCATGCTGAAATATATAAAAATCGAAATGGTTCCCAAATTTGGATTGAAAAGAGTACTTTCAATTACTGCAAGTTTTAGAAAATTGTGCACACCAAGCTTCTCTGCCTTACCATATTGTCTGTGTTTTTTAGTTCTTTGTAAAACGCAGGAAAGTCATGGTCTTGTGTCATATGTAGTGTTGTTTGTAGATGATGCTACCCTGGAAGATTTCCTTCGGGAAAATGCAACTAGCCAAAGAATTAATGAAGTTTCATATTTGAAATAGTTTTCCCAGCTTTCTGTAATCTGATGCTAAATTCTCTGTCCTGGTAACCAGGAGTAACTCCCACTTTAGGATTTCAGAAGGAGGTTAGATTAAAAAGAAAAAACCTGTAAGATAATTTTTCTCTGTCATTTCAACCTTGGCCAGATTGAGGTTACAGAGATAAAAATCAAATAATCAAAGAAAAGAAATTTTTTCCTGGTTTGTAGAAATTTTTTGGCATTATAAATGAATTAAGAGATGGAATATGTAACTGAAATGTAATACTTTTACTATAAATTTTCAAATTATGTTATGAGGTTTACACTCTAAGGTTAATTAAGCACCTCTCTCCACTTTATGGAAGGAAGTACTTGGAACTGGGAAAGAGAAATGAGAAAGGGGGATTCCATCGAGATATATAGATTTAATACAAGTGTTGAATATAGAACTCACCCCTTTCTCGTTTTTCCTACGGCATCTGGCAGAAGCTTAACAAATGCTGAAATAGTGAATTTGGGGATACTTAACTCTGTAGAATTTGTTTTAAGAAAAATAAAAATAAGACTTTGAGAGCGAACGTTACATGGACTTATCATTCTTTCCCTGGAGATTGACAAAGCTACCGTTTTTGTGTAAGAGAGGAAAAAGTTTTCATTGATTAGAAAAAAAAAACAAGCCTGCAGTCTGCAAGTTAAATTTATTTGATACTTAAGAACTTATTACTCTTTTCTTAATCACAAAAAGAGAAAAGCTTGTTTAAATCAGAGAACAACATAAAAATAAGTAAAATTTAGTTAAAGAATGAGAAGAAAGATTTTTTTCAAAAAACATAAAGAGGGGATGTAAGGAAGGACCACCTACCCCAAACCCCTTGTCTTACAGGCCCAGAACCTGTTGTGGATAATGGAGGCAGAAACTCACTACTGAAGGGTGTAGAGGGGAAGAGGGAGAGACTAGGAACTAGGAATGTCTTTTGGAAAGAGTGAGTAGCACTTTCAAAGTCTTATATAACAGAATTGTTTGGCTGAATTGGAAGCAATGTCTTAAAAACCCAGAAAGGATACAGTTTTACAATTAATAAATTACAGAAAGTAATTTAGTGAAGACTAGTTCTTTAGTTAGCTTTGGATGTGAGTGGGAAATGTGCTCCTGAAAGTCGAATCTTTTTAAAGCCTTTGGGGCTCCAAAGCAAGTGAAAAGGAATTTAAGGGCACTACTTGGAGGTTCTTCTTATTTTTCCATTCAGGATTGAAAATGAAAAGCTATAGGGCAAAGATGAGAGGATGGGTCTAGCTTATGAATACAAAGGAAGTGATTTGTCTTTTTGGATGATTTAAAAGGAAATAAAGGAAAAGTTATAAGGAGCTGGGAGTGCTACTTGAGTCTTTGAAAATGAGCTAATTGTTAATGGGCTCTAAAATTTTGAAGAGCTGCCAATTTATGGACCTTGAAAATTGTTTTTTTGAGATTTTAAATGTTATCATTAATGATTAAAAGTCATAATTTGATTTGTTCAAAATTTTGTTCTGAAACTAAATAGGATAACTGTGATAAATCAGAACGTAATACTGTCCACCTGTGTTCCTCAGTCTGTAAAGAGGATATAAATAGCATCTACCTCCCTGCTGTTAAAAGGATCAAAGGATATGACTGTGTCATACTTAACACAGTTCCTGACATAAAGTAAGCACTATATAAATGCTGACTATTGTTATATTGTTATCACTGTTATAACTAAATTGATGTCATTCAACTGAATTGATGCACTGATGTTTTATTATTGTTTCTAAAGTTTTTGTTAAATTTGTTAAACTATTGTTAGTTTTTTGAATTAAAATGCTGTAAGAGAAGTGGCTTCTCTTCAGTCTGGATTTTGATGGATGATGAACTGATTTTTTTAAAAACAGATTTTTGAATATTTGTTTTAAATTTTAAATGTTTAAAATTTTATTTTAAAATATTTTAAAATAATAATATTTAAAATATTATTTTAAAATATTTTATTTTAAAATAATAATAAATTTTAAAATGATTTATTTTAAAATAATAATTAGTAATTTTATTTTAAATAATTTTATTTTATATTATTTTAAAATAATAATAAATTAGTAATAAAATTTTAAAATAATTATTTTATTTTAAAATAATAATAAATTAGTAATAAAATTTACTTTTATTAATTAAATTTTGCTAATTTATTTTACTTTATTATGATATATTTTACATAATTATATAATATAATATATATTAATTAAGGAATGGAAAGAAAGATTTTTTTAAAAGAAATACGAAGAGGAGACATAAGGAAGGACCACCAGGAAAGAGCACCTATTCCAGCTCCATCATCCTATGGGCCCAGAACCTGTTGTGGATAATGGAGGCAAATATTCATTATTGGAGCGGGAGGAGGAATGACTAGGAACTAGGAATGTCTTTTGGAACAAGGGCAAACCTCAGATTTACTGAGATGTTTTTAACAGCTACCATAATTTGGAAATTTATAGTAAATTATATATTTATATTATATTACATACTAATCACCACTGATAAATTAAATTAATATAAGACAATAAAAATAATTTACTATTTGGGGGGAAAGTTGCACAGAACCTTTACGATATTCTTATCCTTGATACTTTGTATACAGGCAGGATAAAATCTGATCAGCCCTTCTGACTCTAATGCACTGATGTTTTAGAAACTATGAGTCAGAAAATATGATGTCCTCTCCCATTCTTTGTCAAAAGGGGAGAATTTACAAGTTTACTGCATAATAAACAGTGAGTTTTTATCTGAAAATATCTGGCTAACACTTCCGTAAAATTATGAAACTGCATCTGAATATTCCATAATGAGGTTACATATTTGAGTCAACTTTATAATGGCGGACTGTGAGGATTTTAGGATGGGGTCTTAGAATCCGAGGTCTATTGTTGCTAAGTGAGTTTTGAGTATCTATCATGTATTCACCATATGAGCAATTTGAAGAACTCTAGAATGTGGCTATTTTAATTTATAAGCAAAGGATAAATGAAGCATAACGTTTAGAGAAAGATGAGAAAATTAATAAATATTAAAGCCCTAAGCTCAGGTGTGTGAAATTTTGCTAGTTGAGGTAAAAACTCATGTTACTATAATTTTATATTGCTTTGAGGTTTGATTACAGGAATGGTCATCTGAATTGTCATGAAGCCAAAAGGAAAATGGAATGTGCTGCAGTCTGAGAACTGCTAACAAGTGGATGTCTGTCCCTGCAAAAAGTTGAGGAGACAATCTTGGTGTGTCCAATGCCTACTGTTGTTCAGTCATTTTCAATTTTGTCTGACTCTTTGTGATCCCATTTGGGGTTTTCTTGGCAGAGATATTGGAGTGGTTTTCTATTTCCTTCTCCAGCTCCTTTTACAGAGGAGGAAACTGAGACAAACAGGGTTAAAACACTTGCCTAGGGTCACATAGCAAGTAATCAGTCTGAGGCCAGATTTGAACTCATAAAGATCAGTGCCAGGTCTGGCACATTATTCACTGTGCCACCTAGCTACCCTGGCATAAGATAAGATCTGCTTGACTCAGTTTTCCCATGGTAATATTTCCTTCTGAATAGGAAATTTTATCACCTAAGTTCATTATGAACCTGCCTATGGCACTCTATGAAATCTGTGAAATTTTGTTACATGATTGACTATTAAATAGGATTCATGCCTGGAATCAAACTGAGCTAAGGGAGTTTTTCCTCTGTTATGGTATATGTGAGAGAACAGTCTTGACACTGGTATAACTATGTCCCTCCTTTTTCCTTTCATAGCAAATTTTCATAAAGACCTGTGAAGTATAGAAGTTGTGTTGCCAAAATACTAACTTTATTAATAAATGCACAAATATCTGTGGTTAAATTATGATGTAGAAATAATATCCTCTGGAAAGCAATGGGAGGCTTGGTATGAGGGGGAGGGGGAATTGGACAAAGTAGTAAGACGTAAAATTTTTCTAATTAAATGGAATAAAAATTTTGATAAAGTAACAGGATCAAACTGCTTTTTCTGGAAACTAGGATATGTGTGTGCATACATGCATGTGTATGTATACATCTATATGTATATGTGTATGTAAATGTATATGTATCTTAGTTCTTAGAAAGGGTAATCTGATGATTACTTCCAAATGTATCTATTATAGAAATTCAGGCTTTGATCATGTTTAGTGATAAGTTCTCAAAATTGGACTAAGGAATATTCATATAAAATCCCATTGATAATTGTAAAGAAAGTGAATTTTTTTCCCATTTTAAAGCGTCAGTCTCATAATTTTAAAAGAGATGGGAAGGGTTTGTTTTACAAGTCAGAACCTCATGTTTTGCAGTTTTTGTTTTGTTTTAGTTTTTTTTTAGTTCTTATATATCAGGTACAGAGTCTAGGTAAAAAAAGAAACAGCAAGTGGTATATAAAAATTTAAATTCTCTCAAGTTTCAGGTTTAGAAAACCAAATTTAAGAGATTGTACTAAATTGTATTAAGCATTGTTACTGAGTTTTTTAACAGAATTACCTAGGGAATTCTGCTAGTGACTTGGAATCAGAGAAGTAGAGCCCCCTTCAGAGCTGTCCTAAGAATGAGGCCTATTCCAGAATGTTCAAAATATTTCCAAGCACTAGACAAAAACATGGTACAACTGGGATTCAAGACAAAATATGCTGAAAAAATGGACATTGGGAGCAAGTTACTAGGACATAAGGAGACTTGAGGTTATTTAATACTGATGGTCATTACTGTATCGCTTTGCCCTTTCCTTTATAGTGCTTGTGTTTGATGAAGTTACCTTAGTGACGTGTAAACCTCCCTCTCAAACAGTCCACTTTGAATCCTCTATAGAATCTATTTAACAAGGTTTGTCTTCTTAGGGGACATCACCATTATTGGTCTTGGGCTTTGTATTAGCTGTCGTACTAAGCTATGTAGAATACTTCCCAATGGCCTCTTCTTGGTATGTAATGTTGATAGTAAGCACGAGCACATTAAAAATCTAATACATTTGGCTTATACGTAAATAATCCATTGGGGATTTGGAGGGGGGTGTCTTCCCCATGGATCAAAGTGGGGAATTGAGAGAATTCTGGGTATTGCGTGAACTAAACTGACTTCATCTTACAAGATTGACTCCATTTTGATACTTAAGTTTCATTTTCCTTTAAACCCCACCTGCTTGCTAATGATGGGAATTGAGTGACATCTTGTTTCACATCTAGGAGATTCTACCTGCTCACTCTCCCCACTTCTAACTCCTGAAACTCACTCATGCCCCTCCCAAATCAGAAAGTCCCTAATCTTTTCTCCAATTAGAAATCAGATTATCTAATCTTATGTCTTGTTGTTTTCTTTTAACACATAAAAATTCATCTCTCCCTGAATCAGGGATCCAGGTCCAGTGCCCTTCTGAGGGCCTGGTCCCAATTTGTTGTGCAACTGCTTGCCTTCCAATCAATGAATATCCTCAGAAGCTCAAACCATTATTTCCTCAGTTACTACAGATTTTACTCACAATACCACTCTCTTCAATATTACTTGATAAAGTTCTGGAAATGCTAGCTACAGCAATAAGACAAGAGAAAGAAATTAAAATTATAAAGATAAAGACAAAACAAAATTATTTGCTAATTATATGATGGTATAGTTGAAAATATGAGAGAATTTAATTGAGAAAAGTAACAGCTTTAAGCAAAGTTGCAGGCTATAAAATAAACATTCAAAAAGCAATTGCATTTCTATATAATAATGACAAGATCCAATAGACAATAAAAGAGGGAAATCCCATTCCAAATAGCTACAAAATGTGTAAAGAATCCAGGGATCCATCTCCCAAAGTATAAAAAGAGACTTGTACATATTCAATTATAAAGTGCTCCCTACAGAAATAAAGAACAACTTTACTGCTCATGGTTGGGTTGAATCAATAGGATAAAAATGGCAATACTATTCAAGTTAATTTACACTTTTAATTCTATGCCAATGAAATTATCAAAAGGATACTTTATAAATCTAGATAAAATAATAACAAAATTCATTTGAAAAGAAAAGAGATCTAGACTATCAAGAGAAATGATGAAAAGAAGCAGAAACAAGCAGAGAATAGCACTTCCAGGCCCCAAAATATATTATAAAGCAGTAGTCACCAAAACCATCTTGTATTGGGGTTTAAAAATAAGAGGGGTAGAACAATGGAATAGACTAGACAAGGAAGAATGCGAAGCAGTGAAGTCTGCTTATATGACAACCAAGAGGAAATATCAAGGAGATACTTGGTGATGTAGTTCTAACATGCAATAGAGTGACACGGCTCAATATATAGATTTCATAGTCATCTGTGTAGAAATGATACTTGAAGCTATGGGAATTGATACTCCAAGAGAACACAGAGAGAAAAGGAAACAAACCCTAGGAGAGAACCTTGGGAGACTATCATCCTAATGGGATATAGACATGGATAATGGTGCAGGGACAAGTGACTAAGAAGCAGCATCCAGGTAGAAGGGGACCTAAAAAATGGGATTATCATGAAAGCTAAGTCCAGGAAGAAAGGATCTCAACAAGCCTGAGAGGATCATCAGGGCTCAGATAAGGCCAAAAGATTTTGGAGAAGCATTGGCATGGTAAGAATCCAAATAATAAGGTACTGAGAAGCAAAGGGGTGAAAAGAATGTGAAAAGTATGTGGTAAAGAAGAGAGTATTCATAGCAGATAGCCTCTGTTTTCTCATTAAAATAAGAGAGGAGACAGAGATAGAGAGCTAGTCAAAGGAAACACTTTGTGCCTTAAGGAAAGCTATAAGGGATATTTGTAATATCCAACTTTGTATTGATAACTACTTTGTAATGGTAATTACCTGAAATTGGGCTAGAATAGAAAGAAGGTTAAACAATAATAAGGTAAGAGTTTAGCTACATCGAAGAGATAAGAGGTAGCCAGAATAATGGCAATGCCTACCTAAAACTCACTTTTGCCCAGAGAAAGGAACAGGCATTGTACCAACATATTAATGAATGTATAAAGATAATAAACAACAACTAAGACACGATATTCTAGGACTGATGACTGAGTGAAATTTGGGCAATACAGAAGTCATGCCATTAAAGGTCACAGATACAGGAGAGAGTGGAATATGGCTGAAGGAATACCATGTCTTGTGTTCAAATGCTGTAACACTCAAAGTCGCAAAGGAAGAGAAGCAAAGGGACAAGAAAATGAGGTAGGCTATGACTTACCAAAGAACCAGCAAGGCCTCTGGGAAGATACATATCTAAGTTAAGTGATACCGATGCCGTTTGCCTGAAACTACCCTTGCTGTAAATTTGAAGAAGCAGCTTAGCATCCAACATTCAGATATCTCATCCTTATAAAGTCAAAATATACTGATGACCTCAAACTAAGAATAGCCAGTACACTGATTAGGTATCAGAGTTATCTAAAGAAGTCACATCAATGCACCACAATCAATGACATGAAATTTAATAAAGTGACATATACAGTTCTATACTTAGATTCAAAAACCCAATCACAAAATTGCAAAATGACTATTCTGTGAAGATGCCCTGGAGACGTTAGTTGATCACAATCTCAACAGGAGTAAACAATGTGACACAGTTGTTAAAAAGAGCCAGAGAAATCTTAGGATGCATCCAAATCACGACAGAGAAGAGTCTGAACTGGTCAGATCACAAATGGGGAATTGCGTCCTGTTCTAAGCTGCTCACTTTAATTGGGACCCTAAAAGTCTGTAATATGTTCGTTAGGGAAGCAAGCTAGAAACCATGTTATAACCATGTTGTAAAAGGTAGAGCCAAAAGTACTGGAGTCATTTGATGTAAGGTGGAAGTAAGAGTTCAGCAAATAATAATAACTGAAGGAATGAGAGTCGATCCCTCATATTTATATATCTGTCACGTAGTCTGAAAAGCATGCTTAGTTTGCATTGCTCCAGAGCGGCAAAACTATGATAACTGAATTAAACTACATAATTACAAAATCACTAACAGTAAGAACTGTCCAGTAATGAAACTTGCTGAACCCCAAGGTGGTAAGTTGCTGTCCCTATAGGCTTTAGAAAGGGGATGGATAACAAGCAGTTAGAAATACCATAAAATCTATTACTGAATTGAGAGACAGTTGGGTTAGATAATATAAAAGATCCTATCCAATTCAGATTCCATAATTTTAAAGTTGTGAATTACCTAAGATTAGTTTTAAGCATTACATAAAAGCAAGGCTCATTCAGCAAAAGGTGCCTATAATTTCGGATGAACTTAACTACATGTCCTTTCAAAGTTTAAAATTCAGTGATTCTGGTGTTGAATTAGCGATCCATCTTTATTCTATAAAAATGATGCCATTATAAGATTCTTTCCATTTAGTTATATTATAGGATTAAAGTAGGGACAAAAGTGGAAAAAAAATTTATTTGCTATAAAAAATTTTTCCTCCGAAAGTGTTTCTACTTCATGAATCTCTCCACTAGCGTATGCAGAAAGCATCCCTGTCTTCCACAAACAATACAAAGATGTAGATGTTACAGAAATACAGTTGCAATTCAACTGGCAGTTTGATGCAGCGTACTTGCACATGACAACACATTGATTTTACTTCTACCTCCATGCAGACATCTATGTAAAGAAATCCATTAGGCAGACAGTTCTCATCTCTATTGACTGACAGAGTGACAATCGAATACTTTTCACCTTCCAAAGTGACTGACAGTTAGACACTTAAACAAGCCTTCAAGTTGCAATAATAGTATGAAACACTTTCAATTACCTGAATCAAACAAATCCATGATCCCACTGGTTGAATGCATTTTTCTGTCTGCTGCTATGCCTGGCTTGGTTTACACTGTTGTTTGGGTAATTCTGATCCAACACAAGAATGTTGTTCACTGAAAGTGAACTGGGCTCTTAAATGATGGTTTACATCTAAAATGTGTCCTTTTGGAGGGAAAAGAGGAAGGAGACTTGAGTAGAGAGAGTTATTTCTATATGTGCTTGAAAATAAGAAAACGTATAGTATGATCCAGGGACTTCCCTGTTAACCTTCAAGAACATCTTATTTATAAAACATGTAATGTACAATTCTGAGCTAGCATGTAATGTGCATCACTAAATGGAAATTCCATATGTAAGAGAACATTGCTAATGGACCCAATTAAAATGTAATAATTAGTTTTTATACCTAAAGATGCTTATTTTATGTTTTTAATTTTGTGCTTCTCTATTTTTTCTGAGCAAGGTAAAATAAAATGGTTAATAAGTTAGAGCTTCCTCCCAATTAATATCTACAGGTATTTATCCCATAAAAAGAAATCATCAGGTATGTCATGCAAGCAGCCAATTAAAAATATTGTCCTAGCTCAATTAAACAAAAAGTCATAAAGCAAAAATAAATGTTTACACTTAGAAAACCGCAAAATGACCAAAGTATTATCTATTTTTTCAGGTTGGGAAGAATATCAATATGCCTTGCTAAGAGACAGTCACATTGATAAAAACAAATATCTAAATGAACATGCTTATGATTTAAACATATACACTGCATAACAGGCAAACAAGTAGGATCAGAGTGCACCCTAATGTAGTGTAATTGGGTTGACAGAAATAAAAGAAAAAGTCAGAGTCCATCAAGGACTGTTCAGTAAAAAACATAGAAAAAGCAAAAAATTGTCTTTACAATTAAACAGCTGCATCAAAAATAGTCAAAGCATTTTAAAAGGCATAATTTTGTGTTCTGGAAGGAAAAAACATCTGAAAATAAAACATTTTTCCATATATTTTCTCTATAAGTCTTTATTTCCTGGAGCTTAGAACACTCAAGTAACTTTTTTTCTTATGTACAATTTTTTTCTTTCTGCAAATGCAGATAGGTAACAGGTAATCTCCTCACAAAAACTTGATGCTGTTTTTCAGATTTATTGAAAATCTATAATGTATACAGCAATATTCCTGAGCCCTAGAAACATTCTTCTCAGATTAAATCTGAACTTCAGTATATTTTTTTCTGAATTTAAATGGAAGCACTAGCATAAAGAATTTTCCTTCAAATTACCTTTAACAATCTGTTAAAATGAAGTAATACGGTTCTGGAAAATGCTTAAATTTGAAGAATGAAAGGAATAAAATGATGAATTTATGTCTCTGTAAAAGAAATAATTAGGTAATTTTAAAACATGTTAAGAGTTCTGCCTTGCTTCCCTGCCAGGTTACTAAACTTATAGACTTTTATCAGTCAATATTATTTGAAGTCTCCAAAATAGAATTTACTGTGTGCAAAACGAAAAAAAATGACTCTGTGAAAAGAGTCTTGCTATTGCAGACTATAGAGCCAATTGATTTTTTGAAAAGGAATGCAGCCTGTATTTAACCTAACAGTGTAACCCTGTTGTACTACATGAAAAGGGATCATGCATATTGATTTCTTTATTACAATTCCTCTTGTGATCAGTAAACATTCGTAAAACGTTCAATCTCACATAAAATCTTTTTCTTTAAATTTACCAGGAAAATACTGGATTTTCTCTTAAATTCTATAATTTCCTCATGCAACTGAAACCCTCTTTACCACCAAAATATACTATTCCTTGACTTTTCTTCTGCATTAAATTAAACGAATTTTTAACAATTTATCTGTTTTTTTAAGAAAAAAGTTATCTATAAATCTGTACTGTTACACTTCTGAATAGCTGTTTTAAGATCAATTCCTTGAAGAAAGTTTATTATTTTAATATTTAAAATTATTTTATATAAGGAAAGGTTTCACTGCCCTTTCAGCATAACTATTTACAAAAATTTTGTATGGTTACTGTATATCCAAAAGAGGATTGCTCTTTAAGAGAAAGCCAAAGATTGTTATTTGTAAAATAAAGGAAGGGAACCTGGATGTTCTTTCCATGTATCTAGATTGAGGAGGAACCTAAAATAAAATAGTAAGGTAATACAAATTTTACACTGATTTCTTTAGAAGACAATCAAGCTTAGGAGTCTGTTAATGTGTAGTTTCTAGAATCGATATAAGCAATTAAAAAATTGCAAACAAAATGTTTTGTGAGGCGTAATTACTATAAGGTCACTAGATATTATTTGGAGTCAGTTGAGTTTATCACATTACGACATGACAGAACGCGAGGCAAAAATTATAAATTCCTTCCCTAAATCTGTCCTTTTCTGATTTAGATGGATGAAGAATAATTAACTCTTAATTATTCAGATGACTTCAAGGCAGTTTTAGGATTCAGTAAAGAATGCAAGTCATTTTAACCAAAGAAAGCAGTCTCCCATCATTTATCAAATCTTGCAACTTGACCAATGATGAATAAAAAAATCTATGTTTACCCACAGCCCTAACTGCTACCTTAGAGGTTGTTAAGCAACAAAATTTCCTTTAAACTCTACCATATGCAAATCATCAGATGCAATTTGCATTTTAAAGTATTTAACTCTACATATTTATTGGATTTTGAGGCCATGCTGATCATTGATTTATGTGCTTCTGGCAATCATATTTCCATATTTGTATGATTTTGATGACAGTAATAATTCAAATATGCAGAAAGTTGTTCTTTGAACAATATCTTTAATTACGTCCTCAAAGCATCATTGTTTTGCCTGGTGTCCTGACAAAAATGGTTTGAAATGAGAAATGGCATCATGATCCAAATTGCACAGAAGTACATTTGTCCTTTGCTGTCTTAAAACCAAATGCACAGAAATGACTTTTCATGTTAACCAATCCTCAGCCTTAAACAGGCTGCAAAGCCCAGCAACCTCTCATGTAAATACTTTATTAATTCTGACACACTTTCACGACAAATTCAATCACAGTTCAAAAGATTTCTGTTCAAAATGCAAAACCTGCCTCATTTACTTTGCCGCTAACTCAGAAAGTTTTGATGCCATGTCTTTTTATTGGAGTTGTCAAAAATTATGTGCACTCTTATGAAAGCTATCATGAAGTGTAATCATTAAGAGATCCACAAATGTTTCTTGTATTTATTTCTCAAACATAACCATTCAACACGGTTCCTGTCACCCTTATCAAAATAGCTGATTTTCAGATGACTCGTCATCAGATTGCATTATTAAACTTCTCAGAATAATTATCATGTGTGTGCTAATATACTCTCGTAATGTATTTGATTAAGGAACTGGTTTTTAATGAAGTATGACTTTACAATATTCTATTTCAATGCCAGGTAAAATGAAAACATTTACTTTTTAAGTTATTAAAATTTCGTTCATATTTTTAAATTGTTTTTCTAGTTCTATCCATTAAGTATTTTCACTTTAAGGAGGAAAAGGACATAATGTCCTATTCCAAGATATTCCTTCCTCTAATATTTCATAAAAATACAAAAGAGTATTGTATTTTTAGTCACAAGATATGATCTTAAAATACACTCATACACATACACACACACATAAACACAGATACAAACACAAACAAAAACACATCACTGAGCTAAATTTTTATGAAACCAGATCACAGGACCCAAATACAGAGGATTAAAATTCTCAACAGAAATATATTTCAGAGTTCAGTGAGATATTAAATATACAAACAGAGCTCGATTTTGTGGGGGAAATGGGATATATTCATATTGCCACCTAAGTAGCTATCAATAATGCAATGTAAATGCATTAAAGATATAATGTATTTTTAACTATGCAATTCAAAGAACATGTATTGGTATGTGGGGCCTGCAGGAACTGAAAAGAATAGTTATTCTTAAGGAAGATTTAAAATATTTTATTTATAGATTTTCAGCACAAATTTAGTGCTTCTATAATTGTATAAACCTCAACTTGTTTTTCTGAAAACACCCCAGGCAAATGATCATATAATGCAGGCATAAGGCAACCACCTCTAATGTACTTGTTAAGAATTTGGATAGGATGACAGAATTCAGGAATATTTACAATCACAGAATCTTTTCTAATTAAAACAATGGTAGACTGCAACAACTAGTTTACATGCAAAAAAGATTTTTAACATGCATCATTTCCTGTTGTCACATTTGCTATTTTATTATACATCACAGCTTTCCATTATATTAATTTAAACTCAACCAAGTATCAAACTAGAGAGTAACACTTTCACTAGGGGTTTTTTATTCACTAAAAATGCAAAATATTGTTGTCTTCTAAGTAAGCATGTAGCAGTTAAGAAAACACATGACATTTACTGAACAACCTTTAAGAAAATAATTAGATAAAGACAAGCTGCTGTTTTTCAGCCACTTTCAGATTTAAAATGTTTACCTCTTTACTAGACAGGTATCATGCATTTACTATCACAATTATGCAAATAGGCTTGCTATTAAGTAGATGTGTAAGACTACAAATAAATAACCCCCCCAAAATTTTCCCATATTCCTACTATTATAAGCTTTTTACCTTTAATTTTTCCTAAAGATTAAAAAAGACAAAATTTCTAAGTGATTCTCCCAAACTCTATTACAGTGAAGCTCAATTTTTCTGCTGGTAGACAAGGTTACATCAGGGGTTTTAGTTTTGGTGTCTTTTGGGTTTTTTTTTTTAAAGGACTGCATGACCGTGTCACACTTCAACACTCCCTAGTGGTCAAAAGGGGAACAGCACTGCAGATTCCTCACAGCTGGCCGAAGGTACTTTACTGACCACAGAGCCAGTGCAGTAATTGCTGCCGCAGTAAGGAGTAGGAACTGATTTAGGTAACTCAAAGAAAAGGTAGCCCATAAGCAAGTGGTATATGAATGTGCTGGGGGTTCTGGTCTCTGTCCCAAAGAGGAAGGAATACCATTACAGCAAATACCTTTGCAAAGATTAATGAGGTAGGAGAAAATGCACACACACACACACACACACACACACACACACACACACACCCTCTAGATTCAGTGTCACAACAAAAGAGGTACTTGGGTCTATCATACCTCAATACCATATGAGTTTTCCTTTTAATTTTCCTTCTGTCCTTTCTTCATTAATTAATACTACTCAGGGGAAAATAATCAGGCTAACATGTATTTCATTTGACTATTAATCTGTTTTTAGCCCACAAACATAGGAATAAAAATAGAGAAAAATAAATTATTTTAAATCAGTCCTAATGCTCATATGTACTACGATATACATGCCATATAAATTTACTCTCTATAACAAAACAGTACACAATAAAGGTGAATTTCAAGAAATTACTCCAGTTTTGTACCTTTCATTTCCTTCTCCCAGATCATGGAAACACGTTTTCCACCTCAATGTATCATAACTAGGAAAGCTACAAAAAAGCTACCTCGATACATGGTGGAATTACATATTAGAAAACAAGCCAACGCTAAAAAGCCTAAAAGCTAGCAAAATAACCTACTAAAATATTTAATGTAAAGCAAGTACATCATTTGAAGCAAACTTCAATCTGGCAAAAAATTCTAGGACACAACAATAGTCTTTATTAATAAATCATAAAACTCAAATAATGAGATAAATTAGCAAATGGTTATGAAGATTTTTTGCTCTGCTTATGTAAAAGCTCAAATGCCTAGATATATATTCTTAGTAAATAATCTGCAAAGAACTCAACAATCTTTTTCACTAAGCCACAATTGTTACCTAATTTTCTGCTTCCCTTTCTGTGGTTCATTAAGGTGCTACAGGGACTCATTATTGTAGATCCCTTGCCCTGTCCTTAATTGCCCTCCAGGCACTATCCTTGTAATCACTGAAATGTTCTTAGCATGGCCAGGTGCTCCCTAGGGCTGCTGATACAGCTCCATGGTTTAGGAACCAAAGTATACAGTATGTATGTCCTGGGTCAAGTAACGCCAGAGGGGACAGAACTAATATTGTTTGCATTATTAAAATCGGTGTTCTTGATCCTTTTGTAAACTCACATTGTATGGTCTCAGAATGGGGTCAAATGCACTTTTTCCTTTAAGGCCTAACAACAAATAAAGAATTATCCTTGCACACCATAATAAAAAATAAATGTACAAAGGATAACAAAGTTTCTGTGCCTCTTATATGTAGAAATGTGTGCAATTTTAGGGGTCAGAATAAAACATTAATTTCTACACAAAGGAGCCAAACTAGAATTTATTTTTTAAGTTTTTTTTATTCACAAAGAAAGCTCTGAATGTTCCCACTATCTCATAACGAAACAAATGGATTAAATTGTTTTTGCCGTTGTTAGTTTCTGTGAAGGACCACTTCTTAATCTGTTTCAATGGTAATGAATGAACCCCTAAATTCATACTATAAAGTATAAAAAATATGAATAATTAATGCATTTCTCTTTACAGTATAGTATAAAGCTAATGTCAAAAATCTAAATAGAAAAACAAAATTCCTATACCACATTGATGAATTATTAGCATTTGTATTGCTGAGTAACACTGCTTATTAATAATGGATTAAGCAGTTGTAGTCAGCTATAAAAATTGGCAGTTGATTGCAAAGGGAGCTGCAGTGAAACGGCATCACGGCTAATACCAAAAAATGACATTTTCATTTGTAAAATAAAACAAAAAGCTGTACCTTGAACAGCTCTGTTCAGCTAACAGCTGCAGGAAATAAAAATCATCGAGATGCTTTTATACTCCAAATAAGAAACAAACCTAAAATATAGGAGCACTATTTAAGAAGGTCATATAGACAAATTGCATGGTAGTTTTGGGGGGGGGGAGAACGGAAGGAAAATCTCTAGTTCTTTTCAGAATTTTCTTCATTTTCAAAGCACCCAATAAAAATACGTACAACAAATTCAAAAATTCTGCCTGCTACTTTATATTTGTATTTATGGATCAGAGTGAAAAATCAGTAGAGATGTTTATGTTCTAAATTCTATGCTTTACCAGGGTACTACTTATGTAAAAAACAGAAACATTTTCTTAAACATTTACTAGCAAGTTTTGCCCCACAAAAGCATTTTTCTTTCGTATCATTTAAGTTATATGAAAATCATCTTTCTTTTTTTCAATTTCAACACAAATTTAGCTTCAAATAGGGTCTTGCCTGAGACTACATGAAGGAAAGGAGTAAGTTTTGCTCAGGTATGAAGACACAACTTTCTGATGAAAAGACAACCCAGAAAACAGTCGCTTCAATATAAGCTGAGCAACTTAGGAAAGTACCCATAATAGATTCATATTGTTTTAATTTTTAAAGGTAATAAAATAAA
The DNA here is from genome assembly GCA_028658325.1 of Potorous gilbertii. Classification (NCBI taxonomy): domain Eukaryota; kingdom Metazoa; phylum Chordata; class Mammalia; order Diprotodontia; family Potoroidae; genus Potorous; species Potorous gilbertii. Next base: position 80,131,673 of record CM053773.1, on the reverse strand, counting down.
AAGGAATCACATTAGGGTTGTAGGAAAAACCACTGTGGAAATTAACAAAAAATCATGTATTATAATTTATTGCCTAGTTCTATCATTATCTGTCCTTCTTTTGTATTGCAGGGGGTGGGAAAAGTAAATAATTTGGAGTAAAGGAAAATATAATAATGCTGTATAACTTGATCACAGAAGAAAAAAAGAAAAGATAATTCTTCAGGAATTTTCAAAAAGCCATTTTTTTAAAATTAATGAACACTAGATGACTAAGCACATGAAATAAGAAAAATGTACAGGTCAACTCATTTATAGTAATTCAACCTTCATCTTCTGATTTACTTACTGTAGAAAATCTATTTTGGCTTCAATTTTGTAGTGAACTGTAGCCATCTACTGGAATGAACAGTTAAGGCAAATGTTGAAAGCGACATTTCTCCCTAAGAAGCTGGTTTATTCTGTGTACTGCCTAATGTAGAATAGAAAAACTAACAATCCTTGATGTTCTATGATAAATTCCTTGTTATCATATAATCATCATAGTCAACACATTAAGGAGACTAATTCTACAATTTAATAGACTGTGTGGTTTTGCATATAATATTAAAATTATAAATTGACTCCTCCATCACAAGAAATTATTTATCATAGTCTACCATTTTAATTTTCCCATATTTACATGTACTATATCATAAAGCCATGTGCATTTTAACTTTCTCCAAACAAATGTCACAAAATATGCATGTTTAGATAAGGACAGTTTCTGGGGAAAAATATAAATCATGGTTTCTATACATAATTTTACTCTTGATTTGGATTTTATAGAAAATTTAATGATATAAAAGGAATTAAAATGTAAGTCTAGTCCTGCATTAGAGAGATCATCTACTAATGTAGCTTTATTTTAAAAGCTGGAGGCTACTGGTTGCCAGTAATCACAGATAAGATCAGAATGCAAGAAATAGGTGAAACACCAAACCTACCTATCAGTAGAAAGTTAACATGGTTTACCACTGAAAAGAAATTGATTTTTCTTTATATTTTACTTTTCCATGCTGTTTCCTTTATTGTCAAATACAAAATGTGAAGCGAGGTACGCATACCTTCCCTTTCTCTCCACTCACTAATAAATGCTTCAAAAATCAAAATCAATACAAAATTATTTTAATTAGCAAGCCTTTATAGAACATGGCTCTTACCCTTTTGTGTGTGACAGGGACCCCTTTGGCTGTCTGGGGAAACATTTAGACACCCTCTCAGAATAACATTTTAAAATTAAAACAAAATAAAACAGGAGGTTACAAAGGAAACTAATTATATTGAAGTATAATTATAAAAAAATTTAATCTCAAAAAAGACCTCTGATTGCATAGTTATGTAACAATAATCTTTCTCTAAGATGAATGATTTGAGGGTAACGTAAGTAAATTCCAATTGTATTCTCTTGATCAGAACCAAATCTTGATAGCAATTTGTTAAGCTACAGGAAATGCAATGCACTCAGTGTCTACTCATATATGATTAACTGAGAGTAAAGTTTAAGCCAAATTTTGCAAGTTTTTACATGAAAGGTTATTTTTATAAAAGTTATTTTATTAAATGACCAAAATAAGAACCAAGTTTTTTTTCCCCTCAATTCATTAGACCTTTACACATTATCAAAAAGAAACAAGGAAGGTAAAGTACATATAAAAATCTGGGTAAATTATCATATCATGATTTCTTGTTACTTCCACTTTGGAGCCACTGCAAATACTATACAAGAAATAGCCCTTTAAATTTTTAATCATTAACTGTTTAAAAAAATTTTTTAATTACTTGCGCTATGTCAGTAAATGGTAGTGCTATTTAAACTGGATACACTGACATATAAGAAAACTCTTCCCTATACACAAAGGTTCCCTGTTGAAATTTCTTACCACCATTACAATTACTGAAAAGAACAGTGGTAGTTTAGAAATACTTTTAGAAGTGATTCAGGTGATTATCTGCAGTAAAAATCATTTCCACCAAAATCTATGTTTGGTCTAAGGACCAATAATACTCCACTAAATCACAAAACACTTTTAGAACTAGCAAAAAAAATCTGATAATTTCAGTTTTAATTTAAAGCTCCAATGGTTGTGCGCTATCCTACTTCTATTCATTAAATGAATTGTGACGTGATCCACCATCAAAAACCCTAAAACTAGAGCACTCTACACTGGCCAAACTTGACAGTCACCCACTTGGAATACCACAAAATTCAAACCAACATGCCAATTATGAAGAAAAAAAATACATTTATGTTAGGCCTGCAGTATTAATTCTCTTCCTATAGGCTAATAGTGTAGCTACAACGACAGACTCAACAAGCTTGTATTCTGAGCCAAAAAAAAATCTGCTCATTCTCTGAGCTAGTTAATTATTCCTACAAAATAAAATTCAGCCAAATATGATTTTCTGTAAAATTAAGTTATTGCATCAAAATGACAAATCATTTTTTTCATGGTTCCAACTATTATTACCTCTTTTTCCAATCTGTAACTGATAGAATAAACTATACTACAAACTATG
>CM053773.1:80086635-80124135 GCA_028658325.1 Potorous gilbertii | reverse complement strand
CTATTCAGATAAGCCAAATAAGAAATTTTTAAAATATCTGTTATCTAAAAATAAATATATATAAAATTATATTTATGTATCATGCACTAGTCACACAATCATAAATTTCCTAATTATTGCCTAGAACTGCATGTCAATAGATTATACTGAACAGGTTATTGGTTAGATCTTATTACCAATCAACCCTAACTGAAAGACTTTCTAATTAAAATTACAAATACTTACACAAATTCTTGAAACTATTCGCTTCTCTATAATTCAATAGTCTATTTATGATGACCCTTCTCTACAATTCAATAGTCTACTTATACCCACCACTATCTGATTTGCACTCTGAAATTATAATTCACATGTTCCCTCCGTGTTTCATTTCTCACAATTAATCATCCACCAAAGAAGAAATTATAAACAGAAGATATACTAGTGGGAAAAAGAAAAAATAGGAGAAAACGCAGAAAAAGAATAAGAACTAAAGCAGAATGTAAGTTCCTTAGGGCACAATAAATTTCTTTCACTCATGCCTCTATGTCCCCAGGACTCCAAAAAGGATCTTGAACATAACAGCCACTTAATAAAGATTTGTTGAAATGAGTGAACTGTGAATATGGCTCCCTTCTAGGCTACGTTTCTTCATCTCTTTTTTTTTCCTCTAAGGAATTTTTTGAGGAATTGTAAAGAACAAAAGCGATACCAAGCATGGTCAAACATTCTAATTTCAAAATAAAGAAAACAGATTTCACAAACAGCCTCATAAGCTTCACTGGAAAATTTCTAGAACAAATTTAAAAAGATGACTGAGAGCACTTCAAAAAGGAAGAGGTGATCAGTAAGAGCCAACATGGGTTCTTTAGTCATACCATTTATGTATTTGACAGAAACACTAAGTTAAAGAATTTTGGCAAGACATTTCTCAAAGCCTCTCTCAATATATTTCAGAACAAAATGGACAGATGTTTTGGGTAACAGGACAGCAAAGGTAAATTCAAAATTAGATGATCAATTAAAGGACTGATATCAACCTAGAGAAGAGTACATAAAAAAACAGGGCTTTGTTCTTCGGTTTACTCTATTCAGCATTTTAACTATGCCTTAAGTAGTTACATCCTTACCATAAGGGTGCCATAAAGCTGAGAAGAATTGCTAATATATTGGATGAAAGAACTGAGATACAAAAAGATCAATAGGCTAGAACAGGATGAATTTAATAACATGAAACTTAATAGGAATAAATGTAAGGCCTTGAACTTGGTTTCAAAAAATCAAATGAGGTTTTAGTGGACCATGAACTACCAAGACAAGGAAGCCAAAATGCCTAATTCAATCTTAGGCAAATTAAAAGAAGTCCAGTATGCAGAGAAAGAAGGGTGAGCATTTCATAGTAATCTAATAGTCAAAATATACTTGGAGCATTTTTAAATTATTCTAAGAACCAATATTTAAGGGGGACATTAGAAGTTGTCCATACTACATTCAAACAAAGGTTACCAATATCGTGAAAGGACTCAAAGCCATGCCACATAAGGATCAGCTGAAGGACTTGGGCATCTTTAACTGAAGAAAAGAACACTTAATTACTGCCTTTGAACATCCAGAGACCTGTCACGTAGAAGAGGGATTAGACTTGTTTTGCTTGGATCTTAAAGACCAAACTTGGAACAATGAGGGGAAATTACATTGAGGCAAATTTCACCTCAGTGTACAAGAAATTCTAACGAGTTCCAAAATCAAATGGGCTACCTTAGGAAGTAATGGGTTCCCTGTTACTCAACTCTCAATAGGAGACCTAACTTGTAAGGGAATATTGTAGACAGAAGCATGATGGCAAAATGGTGTAATGAAAAAACAAAAGACCTAAAAAGTCAAGAGAACCTGGGTTTTAGTTACAGCCCCAATATTTATAGTCTATGTCACCTTAGGAAAGTCATTTCCCCCTAGCTAAGTCTGTCTCCTTATCTACATACTTCACTAGGATATTGTGAGAAAAGGATTTTGTAAAGCATAAAAACAGATCAAACTACATACATACATATGCATATATGTGTTATCATTTCTATTATCACTACTATTATATAGAAAATCTGACTAGGAATTGGGCTAGATGGCCTCTGAGATCCTTCATCTCTCTTGTTGTCATTCAGCCATTGGCAGATTGAAGAAATAGGAGGCTCCACAAGACCTAAACAGGCCATAAAGGAAAGAGGGATTCTAAGAAAGTTATAAAGCAGGAAAAGAGACATAAAAAGAGAAGATAAGCAAAAGGACCCAAGGAACTTACTCTAACATGTTACTATGAAGATCAGGAGAGAAAATTTCCTCTAAAATCACCATGGAGGCTTTTTTCACTGTGATAAGTGCAAATGATACCAGAAAATATTAATCTCTATATTTTAATTCTGTTTTGCCATTTGAGTTTGCAATATTGTTGTCCTTAGAAACACCTATGACCTACTCTCCTGTTGAGCATGCACCAAGAAAGCAGGAAGGAAAGGGTTTGTAAAAGAAACTTGCCCTCTAATCTAGTATATAAAATAGGACAAAAAAATAACCCAAAATGCACTGCTTAATACACACACCACACACACACACACACACACACGCACGCACACACACATGCACACACGCACACACTCATTTGTAGGCTATGATATTAGCCAAGTACTCTTTAATGAAACTGAAAAGAAAAAGTTGATCAAGTTTTTGTATTAACTGAGGCATCAGCTTTAAACTAACTTTAATTCTAAAAGGCTTCAAAATAGAAGATATTTTCATGTGAAAAATATATGACATGTATGTCATCAGATAATAAACAATAGAAGTTTTAGTAATTAAAAATTAAACTACTAATACCATATTTGGTACTTATAATGGCAGTAATAAAAGTATTAAGTATATGGTGATTTTAAAATGTCAAACTAAACCCAAACTAGAAGATAACAACCCAATTATTCATTTTTCATATAATAAGAGAGTATTTTCAATGTTTACTTAATCTGTTTTTCCAAACAGAAAGATGTAGTACTTTATACTGTTACAGGCATAATTCATGCTATATATTAAAACAAACTTTTTATATCTATAACTCTTTAACCAAAACAACCAGCTGAACCAAACATTTATTTTATTTGGATACATCTGCAGATATGATGTGCGTAATTAATTGTTCAGCTAAAAATGCAATTCCATGGTGCTTTTAATGATTTAGGTATACACAGCTTTAGTTCCCAGAGCAGACTAAAAATAGTGATTTTAATTTATTCCTGCTGCCTACAATTACCCACAACCATGTATTTTTAAATATTTCCAGCCTATAAAAATTACTAATTTTTGCCACTTGTGTTTATCTGCATTTAGACTTTGATTTGGATAAATTAAGCTCTCAAGTGTTCCTTGCTTTATGAAACTCTGCATGTTGCACACTCCAACACAAATAAATGACTTGTACCATTAGAGGTTTAACTAATGTAATGTACTTCACGCTCAGCCTGAAGCTGGATTCCAATGAAGTTGCTAATGCACGTAATGATTAAGTGTAACTCAAACACTAACTGTGTTGTTGAAAACATGACAGGCAGTAATTTGGTCTATTATATTCTGCCATTTAATTGCCTAGTACAGACATTCTCTGACACGTTATGAAGCAATGATTTACAGTTATTCAAGCTGCAAAGGTCAGAAAGTGACATTATAATCATCTACACAGAGATCCCTTCTCACGCACAAAAACTAGGTAATGCCACACAAAAAGAGTTTCCCTGCGGTAGGAACTTTCTATTTAAGATTCCTTACATCTACCGCCAATAAACAGTTAACATGAAGTACGTGAAGGCACACTTGAAAAGACAATGGACATTTCTCCCGAGTCACATAGGTAGGTCCCCAGTCTGGATCCTGTCTCCACACTCTTCTGATCAGAGGGGTTCTACGCCAGCAGTCACTTCTTAATTCTAAAGAACCTGGGCTAAAAATAATGCAGTGTGGTAAAAATTAAGCCCCCAAACACATTTTTGGCATATACCATGTCAGAATGGCCTACAGTGGCTTTATATCAGGAACTAAATATAGTTCTTGTGATACTGAAATGAAGTCAGTGACACATTCTCTTTTAAAATTGGTTGTTATCTAATGGAAGAAAACCTCAATTTCAGTCCTCATGCTTTTTTTGACAAGGGAAATCATCATCTTATTTGCAGGTATTTATCTTCATTTATATTTGAATTTGATTGCACATACAAAATGTAAGTATAGGAATCTACAGCACTTCAGGTAAAGACAAATCCAAAGCATTTTTTAAAATGAGCTATGTGTGTGAAAATGGAAAGGTACAGTGTAGAAATGAAGAACACAAAGAAAAAAAAATAAGGAAAATGAGAAAGAGCAAATTGTAAAGAATTCTAGCATAATAAAGGGCATAAAACAGAGAAAACAGATGAGTGTTAAAAGCATTTAAATGAATAAAGGCAGACAATAAAGAAAACAAGTAAAGGAACAAAGGAGTAAAAGGAAATGAATGATGTAGAAATAGAGTAGGACAGGAAATGCTAGGCAGAATTGAACTGAACTTGTAAGTACATGTCAAATAAACTACCATATTAACATCACCAACCCCTTAAAACTTCTACAGTGTTGAATGCCATAATGGCAAAGAGGAAGATATTACAGCAAACTGTTAATTAAATGTGCTGCAGATACTTTTGTGAGTGTGTTTCCACCAAGACCACAAGGTCTGTGAAGGCAGAAATAGTGCCCTATACATCTTTTGTATCACCCCTCATAATTCGTGTAGATTGAGGAATATATATGAGAAGAGTTCAACCTGATGATTGCCTGGACATAAACCAACCATGTAACTAAATATTACAATACAATATTCAAAAATATACTTAAGAGAAGGAAATTAGAAAAATTATTCTAAAGAAATCACTTAAAATTCAAAAGTGTTTTCTCAAAAACCACAATGAAAGAAAATCCGTTTGAAACACAGAACAACTCATTTTACAAATGATACTTGCATGTTAAGCTATTTCCCTGTACTAATATGGGCAATCAAACAGAATGTTAAACTCTAAATCCAGGAATCATACATTTTAAACCTAGGCTTAACATAAGTTTTTAGCAATTAGATCTTCTCTAGAAGTTAAAAAAAAAAAAAGAAATTGACCAACAAGAAAATAAGTAGCAGACAATTTATATCAACTGTTAAGAAATCACTTTTCACTGTTAATTCATAGTCACTAAAAAACAATAAAAAAAGTCTCAAAATACAAGATTTCATATATGTGTGTGTGTGTGTGTGTGTATGTGTGTGTGTGTAATATATATGTATACATATATACTGTCATCTTTTAAGGTTTCAAGGTATAAAGAAATTCACATAATGTATTAGGAAATGCTGATCAATTTTATGTTTTATGCTTAGGATTACTGAAATATTGTATGAATTATATTCACACAATGTTGTATGGAATACAATATTTTTAAAAAGCAAAAAAAATCTAGTCTTACTACTGACAGTTCAACTTAAACAAGTACTTGTTCAAATCCCATCGCTGGCTCACTCAGTAGCATTTGTAAAATAATTTTTCCTCATAACTCCACTGAATAAGAGCTTAGTCATAGGACCTTAAAAGTCAAAGAAGAGAATATTAACTACTGCACAAAAGAAAACATAGTGCAAGACCTTCTGTTTGTGACAAAATTACAGAGTTAATGTTCCTGAAAGATCACTTCACCTTTTAGAGCCCGATTTTTAAAAAGGTAAAATTTATAGCAATTAAAGCTAATGAAGAAATGCAGCATGAGCTGCTTATGTTCAGGAACTAATAGGTCCACTGAGCTTTTCTAAGATTATTTAGCCATCGATGATAATGAATTGACATTGTCAGCGGTGTTAATGTACCAATGCTCTATTGTGCCACCAATCCAATGGCCAATCCTAGCAATTTTCTTATGTTGCCATTCTATTTTTAACCTACCCAATTCCTTATTCTTTTAATTAAACAGTAGAAATGCATCACAACCGATGATATTTTACTTTTTTCCACATTATCAAGTGATAAATTCATTATTTTCTTCTCTTTCAACTATGTGTTTCTTTTCATATTCTTCAATCCATTAAAATTCTTCAGAACTATTAGCTTCAGTGAAAAAATATCTATTATAGTGATATGATAGCCACAATACAAGAGTTTTAAAATTAAATACCACTGAAAGAAAAAAGGTATTTAATAGGGTACAGCAGAATAAAATGCCAGTTATCCTAGAAAAAATTGTTGCAACTCAGGTTTCTTTCATTTGACATGTTTGTATATTTATGCACACATATGAATTCATGCATGTATGCAAAAGTTCATGTTCCACTGAAAAACACAAGAGAAATATATACTTATAATAGCATTGTGCCTTAAATGTAAGGCATAGTTGGTCATTGGTGTAATATTTCAGCAATATGCAGTAATTAGTAGAATTTAGTGACTAATGGCATGAACAACACAGTTTAAACCACACAAATGTTTGGGGTTTGATAGCAGAAATACCAAAAACTGTTACTTGAAAGTTTTCCTTTACTAATTCTAAGGCTTTAATAAAAGGAAATGGAATTAAACTTGCTAATAAGCAAACATACTGTATCCAGTTATAATATATAAATATATCTACCTATCTGACTATTGAAAGTTTCACAAAATTAAGGAGCTGTTTACTATCTTAAGCAAAAGTTTTTATTTGAGTCAGGAAGAAAAACAAAGTATCATTATTAAGTTTGCCAACAACCTTCAAGGCAAATCTTAACAAGTAATACTAATCTTTTGTGTACTGGCAACACAATTTTCATTCCTTAAACCTCCTTAAAATTCTCCCCACCCCATAATTCATGGGTAAAAACTGTAAATGAGATTTTTTTTAAAATTCTGAAGACTTGGAGTAATTAAAATACACCATTTGGCAGCTGACCCTCACAGCTAAAAGGAGCTCATTCTACTCCTGTTCTTCAGGGGGCTTTAGGACAAAGTTCATCTTCATTTACTTTAGCTGCAAGTCACTGAACCATCAATTCTGCCAACTGAATAAATCACTCGGCATATCTAATAAAACTGCTTGAAATTATTTGTTCAAAACTATTTGCTAAAGTGAAAATAACTCAACTGCAGCCCAGATGAAAATGCATTTGTCCCATACAAAGGGGGGCTCACTTCTGACTTGCAAGAAATTTGTATAACAGTTCCAGCAAGAAGACCCTCTTGCTGGCTAATAAGCCCTACATCACACAGTGCCATTCACTAGTGCACTACACTGAACCTGGACTGTTCTATGAATTAGCTGCAAAAATTCAAGAGCAGGTTTCTCAGGTTTCACAGTCCTACATAATGTGATGCATATATTAGCTAATTTCTCTAGCATAATAACATTAAAATATATTTTTAATCAGAAGAAGGGTATTAAAATCCAACTTTGAATATCCTATGATGTACCATATATGTCATGGCATTTTAAAACCTTTTAAACATTTCTGCTAAATTAATTAGTTTTGCATTAAGGAGTCTCAGTGCCTCCTATTAAATGCAACACATTTGAAGGACAATTAAACATTATGAATGATTCTTCAGAAGAAATTGCCATTAAGACAGAAAGGAAAACAACTTTCAAAACAAGAATACACACAACACACAATGTAGAATCCATTTTGTTTTATAGTATGTGTGTGTGTATGTGTGTGTGTTGTAATAACCTTACATGTGCAACAACAAGTTGTACGAAATTCAATCTTTTGTTTTGTATTTTCTTACAAGACAAAAATCTCCTACAGACCCAAAGATTTGTTAATAGACTAAAATTATAACAGGATAGTGAGAAAAAACACACACACACACACACACACACACACACACACACACACACACACAGACTAAAGGCTATATTATGTATTTTTTATGTCTTTAAATGGAATTTACAGTTCTCTCTGGCAAAGTGAATGAACATCCTATAATTTAGTCAATTTACAGATTACAGGTTCAAATTGACCTTGTAGCCCATAAAATTGCTCATCTTCAGTACAGGATTAGAAGTGGGAGAAGAATGTCATAACTGTATTTAAGGAATTTACCATAACAATGGAAAGGAGGATATGCATGCATAATTTTAGCCACTCTTGCTCATATAACAGTTCAGAATTCTGAAACAATGCATATCTTGCATAGGCTTCTTAACTAACCATGGTAGGAATGGTTTCAATTTACTCACCCACAGACATGACACTTGTATTCCCTCATCCCAAGGTGCCTCTTGACATGGTTTCTGGCATCTCCAAGCTGAGCTGTTGCAAAGTGGCATATCTTGCATTTGAATGGCTTTGATCCTAAGTAAAATTTAATGTAATATGTTAAAATAATGCATAATCCAAATTTGTAGAAATGAAAATTTTTGGAAAAGGTGCCTCTTAAATATGATTAGGAATTTCCTATGTCCCAAAAATGACTCTGTTGCATTAATTTATGGCTTGAGAAGCTGGACCAGGCATCAGTAGGGAGGCCAACTGAGAGTCTGCTTAAGTTGCAGCTCAAGGAAAACTAGTAGTTCTTGAAATTACAAATGGTACACTGAATGATACCATGTAAATGTGCTGCAAAATAGTTTCCCTATAACTCAAGCAAGTGTCTAGCAAACTAAGTTAACATTTGAAAATAAAACATTTCAAAAAAAGAAATAGATAGGTTACCAAAATTCTTTCAAAGTACATTGATTTCCAAATAAATTTCTCTGTGACCATCTTCTAATTTCTCTATATTTCTCTGGATCTGAACATTTCACATTAGCTTTGGTATTTCAGATTTTTCCTGTCACATACACAGAATGATTCACTACATTGCTATTGTAATGACACACAATGTATGAATATACAGTGGATAAAATATGATGCCTTTATGACTGTTTTATGATCAAGAATTTATGATGATTCTGCAAACCAGAAATATTGACATTTTGGCTATTATTTATTTCAAGAACAAATTTCTTAACATAAAATGACTAATGTAAACCAAAAGACTAAAATATAATTTTCTAACAAGTATTAAATTATCTTTCTTGAACATAGAAAAAAATGTATTTTTTTAATTGATGTCTAATATAAATCCTAAACCAAAGATAGAAAATTTTAAGTAAAAAGTCATGATTAAATTGGACACATACCACCAGGCTTACCAAGTACTGGCTTGTTATTTAAAGTACATATTCTGTGCCACCTTGCAATTTTTTAAGCACTAAAAATCCTTAAATTAATATATCAAAATCACAAAATTACAGTTTAAAGTAAGTACAATATGTTCCTAGATTTTTCATATAATGTTTAGTATATGTTTTGTGAAGTACTTTTTCCAATTGAGTTAGGCATAATATGAAATATGTGATCTTTAATAAATATACATAAAGAGCTCTGATAAGAAAAATGTTACAGTATATCATACTTTGATCAATGAACCTTTGTGCCGTGCCCTTGAAAATAGAATATCCTCCAAGAATACTTCGCTGAAATTGAAGATCTCAGTAAAAAAATTTAAGAGTCTTAAATTTCAATTTAATTCCCAAAAGCTGACAAAAAATGAAGCATTTAATTTTAATCTTCTAACAGAAATAAAAAAGTCAACAGTACTAAGCACAGGCAGACAAGGTTGAATATTTCACAGTTCAATGACAATGAAGCCAGATCTCTTAATACTTCCATTTCTACTGTTAGAAGTAGATGTAAAATATATTTAGCACCTGAATGGTTATATCTAGTCAGCTTTATATGTTTAAATGTCAAAAGCAGGTTCAGGCTGCAGCTCACAGCAATCATATTTTATCAATCACACTGAAAAACCACAGTTTATTTAAATGATCCTGATAAAAACTAAATACATCTCTAATTTGGTGATATTTCAAATGAACATAGAATTCTTTAACAGTTCTACTGAAATAAACCTGAGGAGAGACAATTTACCTACACGTTAAATAAAAACTATTAGAGCTGATATTCCAAATTATGAACTATAATACTAATTGTGTAATTAATATCTAGACTCTTGATGGATACTCCAAATGTCTCCTAGTATTTGTATTGCAATTTTACTTAATAGATTTCAAATAGTTTGTGAATTTAAAACTGTTATTTTGGTGTTTATACAATGATTAAATTGCATATTTGTTCCTTTCCTATTACTACAGATGTATCAACGGATCTGATACAAGACCTTTGCTGTTTTCCCTTTATTACATGTAGTTCCTTTGTGAAAAACTACAGCTCAGTCAGGTCTTAGTGATCATTGCTACTACGTGTTGACAATACAATAAATGTATTATTCTGTTGACTGCTCTCATTAAGAAATCACTGAGGCCTTGACTATTTTTATTTCTCATATTCAGAGTTGACTGTCTGCTAATATCTCCATTTCTTTGCCATGAAAATTCAAATACTATCATCTACAGTTGGTACTTATTTTCTGGATGAAACAAGTGAACAACAGACCTCCATTAAAAAAAAAAAAGATAAACTGTTAGCATCTAAATTATTTCCAGTCTTGATGTGAATATTCTAATCAAATCTTTACATAAAGTGTGAATGCAAATATTAAAAAAGAGAATATAAATGATTGTTAAATATATGCATTAATATTAAGTTTTTATGCCACTTTTCAAGATTTTGCTGATTATATGCTTTCAATATAATTTTTGAAAAGTCTTATTTTATAAAACATTATCTTTGCTAATTTTTTTTAATTTCTTAGTCATTCAGGCAACAAATATTCATTAACAGCTTACCATACGCCATGAATTACAATAAGTAATGAGAGTACAAAGAGAAACAAAAAACACTGCTGTTGCCCTCAAGGGGCTAACCTTTCATTGGGGGAAAATCAAATAACTAGGTATATATAAGATATATGTGTAGGTGGAAGGTAATCTCAATAAGTACATGGAAAGTAATTTCTCAAAGAGAAAGCACTAGCAGCAAAAGTGATGCGGGAAGTCCTCCTACAGAAGATGGGATTTGAATTGTCCTGAAGGAAGCCAGAGAGGTTAGGAGATACAAATATATGGGGAAAGCTTTCTAGTCAAGAGGAATAGCCAAGGCAGAGTCTTTTATTTATTTGATTTTTAGTATCTGTCCCCTATTCTGGCACCATTAAGCCAAACAATTACAGAGACTTAAAAGCTAAAAATAAACCAAAATTCTAAATGCAGCATTTCTGAACCATTCAAATCTTAGTAAATCTAAACTGAGTTTATACAACTCAGTAATATACAACAATATCTTTAAAAAGATATCAAGCCTAAAGAGAATACATGATCTATCATGTAATTAAGACACATTATTCAAGCTACTCTAATGAAAAACATCAGTCTCTTTGGAGACAAGTAGCCAACTTAAATTCTACAATCGTTCCAAAATAATGGCAGCTCAAACCTCCTTATGATCCTAAAATGTTGAATATCTCAAAAGAAAAGTCAAGCTTAATTGAGTCAACCAACACTACAGTGACTTTAAGACCATAAAGGCCCTCAAGATGCTTCAACTAAATCATATTGATCAACTGAGAAATGGCCTCAGATAAATGTCAAAATTACTGATTAACTGGACAGGCAAAATAACTTTCAACTGCAAACTTTTAAAATGACTACTTTAAAAAAAAACTAATGTTTGGGAGACCTTTTTTCATAAAGTTGTGCGTTTTTTTTAAAAAGTCACTGTCTGTTTGTAGTGGACCTCAATCTCACACCATCCCATCTTCTCAGTTTAATGGCCCTTTAATAGTAACTGAGCCACCACCTCTGAAGTCCTCTTCCTACACCCAGTTTTCTTTCTCTTCCTCTAAGAACGGTAATCAAATAAGCATGACCATTGCTCCTGGAAAGGGAAGTTAACTGACTGTCTATCCTATTGTTCTGCTAACTAGGCCTGTGACTTCTCAAACCAAAATACTCTTCCCTGGACACCACTTTTCCCTTGGTGTAGTCTACTAATTGAACAGAAGCTTCTTGAGCACAGCGACTGTCTCACTTTGGCATTTGTATCCTTAGTGCTTAGCACAGTGTATATAGTTAGAGCTTACTAAGTACTTTTTAAAAACATATAATATGATCTGTTATAAATAAGAAAATGAGGAAGAAAAGTGACCAGAAACTTTTCTTAGTCAAATGCAAATATGATATAACAAACTGCATTTTCTGGTCAAACCAGTTTCTTCCAGTTAGCAAATGCCCAGCATGACTAGGAGGTTCTTTTTGCCTCCAGTACTCTTGATGACCAAAATCCATTTATTTCTTACAACACTGCTTTTATTGTACTAAGGATGGGAAGTAAAGGTTACATAAAACATACAGTAAATCACAAAATATGAAAACAGAGATTGGAAGAGTAAGCCCTTTTCCAGTTAACCATTAATAACAGTCCTAGCATTACTATTTCATGGACATAAGCAAAGCATCAGAAAAGCAATTCATTTTAAGGTTCTCTGAGAAAAGAGCTCAGATTAAAAATCTGTTCAGCAGCACTAAAAACAATAAAAAAACCTGCAAAATTGAAATAGATGACTAGTATTCTATACTTAGGAATCCTCTTCTTTTAGGAGCCATTTCAAAGCACAATAAAAATATACGTGCTGATAAGACCTATAAAAGATGTTAAAAAGTATGCTAACTTTTACTAAATGTTACAATCAATGATGTAACTTATATAAGTAAGGTTGCTTTGTCATATATTGATAGTTACCTCACTTTCACATCCACATTAACTTGATTTTAAATGCAATTAATACATATAGTCAAGGAAGACTAATGGACTACATTCTGCACTTAACCTGGTGGACATTTTCAAATGGCACAAGTGACCAGTGCAAACCTATTTTGCATTGTAAACGACTAAATAAATCTTAATGGATTAAGAATGATCAGCTATCAACACACAAGGGAAATTAAGTGCTGAAATGCCTACATTGATTATTTTAAATTATTAGCCTTACTCTGTTCTTGAATTTGTATGCTTTTAGTGAGCTTTAACACATTTACAAGACTTATTGACTATAATTACAAGAGAATTCAAGTAATGGACACATCAATTATAAGCAACATGTCTTGACCAGACAGTTGCATAAAGAATTCTAAAAAGAGCTCCATTAGCATCTTCCCCTTAGTTTTATTCAGTTTTATCTGCCTTAAGAGAACATATTGAGAGTTGATACATATGTTCTACCCATGTGAACAAGATTATTTCCCAGACACATTACAACCAAAAGTGAACTGTTTATTACAATCTAACATTCAAACATGGTATTGACAGAGGTGTAAAAAAGAACAAAAGAGCAGTGCCATCAAATTCAGCCAGTACATCAAAGTAGCTGGTATCACTAAGAAAAGGTCAATATTTGCCCTGTCAGTTTTATGCATATTGTCCTACACTTCTTCAATGAAAATATTTACCTTCAATGATAATGATGATAATCATGTTTATTACCTTTTTTGCCTTTTTCCTTGCAACCATGCACTAAGTTTCAAATACTGCATGAATTTAAAGTATAGCTTCTATAATAAGCCATTATTTAAAAGTACAGTAAAATAAACCTTACAGTTTTAATGAAAATATGTTCATTGAAATGTGAATTTATTATTCAAATCCACTCATAAATTCAACTATGGAGACACCACTTGTCTAAGCACAGCACTATGATTTAGAAAAGCTGTCTATTTAAAATAAAGAATGTATGGCAGGTTTATAGAAACAGAGCAGTGAATTTTTACATAAATTTAGAATAGTGACTTATGCATTTTCCACAAAAATGTTTTTAAATTTCCACCTAAAATTAAACATAAAAATGGAATGTTAAGTGTGACAGAGTACAGAAACTAAATTAGGTGCTACCTTCATGAACATCAAATCAACTTTATATATTAGCTCTGAAAAACAATGACTGATTTTTGACTCCCTGAAGGCAGAACCTTGTGGCCAAGCAGTTACACTTTCCAGGAACCAACATAGCATGCACTGGATATTATAAATCCTCAAAATATAAATAATTTTTTTATCTTAACCATTTTTCAAAACATCTCTCTCAAAATCCTTCAACAAATGTCTTCCAAAAATACAGAATACTACTTACCATGTACTTTAAAACCTAAGTACTGGTCAAAATATGACACAATTTTAAAAGAGACTATAAACTTTTTGAAAAAAGTAGAAGTAATCTCTTTGAAACTTGCCCGTGGGAGAACCATCAAAGATTACATAACCTGAAGAATATGTTGCAGCATTACCAATGGCTTTCTGGCCATGTCAATGTTGTGAATTGCTTGAGAGCCAATGAACAAATGTGTTCATGAATTATATATTTGAATAGAAGTAAAGATTTAGCATTCATTTGTTTTTATAGGTAAATTTGTGCTTGTTACAAAACAGACATACCTGTATGAGTGCGAATATGTGCTAGAAATGCCATGGAATTGCTACTTCGACACATCTTTCCACAATACTTGCAAACATTTCCCTGATTCTCTTCTCTCTCACGGTTGATTTGTTCAGTGTCTTCCGCTATATATTTATTCACTTCCCGAAGCAATTCTTCATGTTGTCCTTTAATGTGAAGGAATAAATTCTGCTCAGAATCAAAAGGTTCTGTGCACTTGACACATTTAAAAGTGGCTCCTCCTTCTGGAAGTTCTTCCACACTGGCCTGCTCATTTCTCATATGACCAGCACTAGCCAAATGCTGGTGGAGGTTACTTTCTGTATAAAATGATTTTCCACATAATAAGCAATGAAAATGTTTCTCCTTTGAAGGATGCTTCATAGCTATGTGAACATTTAGTCCACTCAAGCCATCTGCTAAAAAACCACAGTCATCACAACGTATACGAGTGGACTCAATAAGGGAATTTCCTTCAGTCTTCTTCTTTTTTAAACCTTGTATAGGATCTTTCAAAGGTAACTCACTGATTTTCACTCCAGCTATCACACTTTCCTCAGATTGTTCTGCTGAGTCATCATCCTCATGGTTCTTTATTCTTACAATAGAAGAATCAAACTGGTCAAATATATACATGGACCTTCCTTTATCAATACCAATAGTTTCAAAAGCTTCATTGTATTCTTGTGTGTTGGGTTCAGGGCATTCCCCTTCCAAAATGACTTCAGTTTCATATTGTGAATCCATAAGTGGTTCTTTCACAACAGATTCTTCTCGCACGTCTTTACCATCCTCAGAACACTGAAAATTTTCAACTTTGTTTATATTGTCTTCCTCAAGGTTGGACTGCTCGGTTGCTGCTCTTAGGACAATTGAAGGATTACTTTCAGTTTGAGGTCCTCCATCTAGAGATTCACTACTTGCCTGTTCACTGTCAATTTTTCCTCCCTCTTCACCCAAGTTTTCCTCAGTTTTCTGACAATGCATATCTGGATCACTTATATCATTTGTTGCATCTTGGCTTTTTACTATCTCACAATTTAAATCCAGACTTACTTGATTTGGGTTTTGACATACTTTGGTTGAGTCATTAGCAGAAGTTTCTTTGGAGGGTACCATCTCCTCAGATTTCACAACTTTATCTTTGGCAAGGGGTTGATGGAATGCGTCAACAACAGAATGATCTTCTTTGAGGTCATATTCTCCCCTAGTCTCAAGCTCTACTGAATCAGTACAGATTACGTTGGAAATGTCTACATTTGTATTATCATCTAAAAGAAGACAATCATTAGTTCTTCTAGATTTAGCCACATCTGACATACTTATATCAAGGGTATATGCTGCTTGGTCAGAATTTATTTGTAGTTCTTTAGAATCTTGCTCATGTTCTTCTTCATGTAGGACAATGATTTTTTTAGAGATATCTGTGATATTTCCTTCATCCCCAGAAGAACTAACATAAGACTGTCTTTTAATTTTATGTTTCTCTGTGGCGGCATGCCTTGTCATCTCCCGGCGAGTAACTGCATAGTAGTCACATGCCATGCAATAATATTCAAATTCTTTTGTATGTTTCCGTTTTACATGCAGTTCTAAAGAAGAGGAAGAGTGAGCAATAAACTCACAATGTATACATTTATTTTCACTTGTAACTGTAGCACTCTTTTCAACCTCCTGAATTAGGTCCTCTGATTTGTGACCATTCCCCTGTTGACCTAAAGAATGAAGGACATTTTCAACTTCTACTTCAAATCTTTTTCCATGTTCTACTGACAATTTTTCAAAGTTGGTATTAGTCAATTCAACTTGCTCATTTGCATTACTAACATTTCCATCTAAAGGACTTACTGGACTGGAAGTCATCTTCCTAGAAGACTCAAGATCACTCTCTTCAGGGCAAACAATAATATCTGACCCTTGTTTTCCATTTGCTTCTATTTCTACACGTCCTTTATGTTTCTTGGTGGCACAGTGGCGTTCCATATCTCCCTTAGTTACAGTGTAGTAATTACATACTTTACATAAATAACTATATTGGTGACTATGTTTCCGTCTAATATGAACTGTCAAGTTTGTAATACTGGAAGCCAAAAGACCACAATGAGAACAGGTCCGCGAAATATTCCCTTTAGGTCTCCCTCTCTTTGGAGTATTGGCAAAAGCTAACTCACCATCTTTGGTGATTTCACTAGACTGTTCTTTATTAATTGACAATTTTGTCTCAATACAGGATGAAGTCTGTAACTGCATACTTTCCACATTTCTTTCAGCTGTTCCATTCCCAGAAATATTAGACTCATCCTTTTTATCACTTGCACCTATACAAACCCTTTCAATACATTCTTCAAAACGTAAACCAATATTATTTTTTCTAGCATTTTCAAGATGCTTGCTTCTTTTAATGTGCTTTTCCATTCCTTCTTTGCTCAAGGAATAGAGATTACATGCTTTGCATAGAAAATGATAGTCTTGAGCATGCCGAAGCTTTATATGTCTTGTAAGAACAGTAGAAGATCTTGTTTTATAAAAACATTTCTTACATTGAAACTGGGGCTTACTCAAGGTAGAATGCTTTATTTCACTTCCATGGCTCAGTTTAGAGAGTTTATGTACATCCTCCTGAAAAGCTTTTTCTGTTTTATCAGTAGAGTCTTTCCTATTATCACTTAATTCAGAAGTAATTGAACTTTTAGTTTGTAAAGTCAAAGCATTGCTAACTGATTGAGAACTCTTTGAATGAACTGATGAATTGGTATGTTGCTCAGTGGTTTCATGTTCAGCCAAGTCTTTGCCAGATAGGAAGAATTTATTGCAATGAGAACAAGCAAAATTCAGATTGTGCTCTTCCTTCATGTGGTCTCTAAGATTTATTTCATTCACAGAAATAAATGAACAACAATGACAAGTAAATATACATTCACCCTCCTGATGTTGGTTATTCTTCAAGTGTTTATCTAAGTCTATTTGTGACAAACTAGAATAATCACAGGTCTCACAGTGAAATTTTACCTCTCTTCCATGGCATCTTTTCATATGTATTTCCAAATTATTCCTGTTTTCAGAGATATGGCCACAGTAGGTACAAGTACATAACATCTGATGACCAGAAAGTGGCTTCATTATCAAAGCCTCAAGTTGCGTGGAAGACAGAGGGTGAGATTTTGCCTTAATCTGCATGAATTCTTGGGTTTCTGAGGTGACAGTCATACACACACTGTTGACATCGTTATTACGTTCTAGTTCCTTAGCTGTTGATTTTGCATCATTTGGCTTCATCTGAGTTCTTAGGTGTTTCATATACATCCTATGTGTTTCATTTTTGCCTTTTTTGCTAATTCCCAAAAGACTAAGTCTTTTCTTCGCCTGACTTTTTAAGGAAAAAGATCCACTTCTTCGTCTAAAGGCAGAGCTTAACATTAAAACACTTCGTTCAGGTCTTTTCCTTTCCAGTTTCCTCACTGTATTAATACTATGAACTGTCCGGAGCTCATTCTTAGTAGGTTCCAATTTTTCTAAAAGATCTTCTGAAGTTACTAACGGACCTAGATTTTTTTCCTGGACTTCAATATTTCTCTCTACATTAAGTGAAATAACTTTTTCCTCTTCAAAAGTGTTCAGGTTTTCTGAGGAAGTCTTTTTGGATGACATCATTTCAACTAAAAGTTCATTGTCACCACTTGATTTAGAAAGGCTTTCTTTCAAAACCTGAAGTTTATTCTGAGTATTTCTTAATCCTCTTGAATTAACATGCTTACTTCTCGACTTACGAGCTCTAGGTTTTGCTCTCACTGTCTTTTCTGTGTCTGTTGCATACTGTTTTTTGCAAAATGATTTTTTTGTCAGTATCTGGACAAATCCCCCACGAGCAGCAAGGTTCTGACGTCGGAGGTGTGTCTTGCCAAGGTAATGAGCATCCAAAAGATTTTCTTCAACACACTGAAAACCACAAAGATCACAACAAAAGATACTCTGCTGCCCATGTGTTTGTTTGATATGTGCTTGTAAAGATGAACTGTTCTCTGCTTTGTAGCTGCACTGGTGGCAGATAAACTCTTTAGAATGTTTTACATGACTTTCAGAATGTTTTTCCAGATCTGAACAAGTAGAAAACAACTGATTACACATTTTACACTTAAAAACTGAATCTACATCTCCTACTGTACAACTAACACTGATTTCTTCCAAATGAAGAGAAGATGCATTTTTAGGACCAAGAGAAACAACATTTTCCATATATGTTTTCTCTGCATGTATTTTTGGAGCTGCCTGATTAGCAACACTAAGGTCACAATTAGGAGACAATAAGTTTGGAAAACATGTGTCACCATCTGCATTCAATAAGGGCTTCTGTATACTATCTACATTGATTCCCATTGCTGTAACTGAACTCTGAAGATCATTCTCCTCTGCTTTATGGTATTCTGAGACATCCAGCTTTATTCGTTTGGGAAAATGCTCATTTCTATTTTTATCCACATCAGCATTTAAAGAAAGTGAAGATTCAGAAAATCCTCTTTTGTTTATTACATTCTCTTCTGTCTTCTCAAGATCTCTATGTGCTTCATCTGAGGAAAGGTTTGATTTCAGATCACATAAGGCCACACATTCTGCATTTCGAGTAGAATTTCCGAAATCTCTTGTTGCTTTAGTTTCTCTACTTTCATCTTCTTCATTCTTGGGATTTTTATCTCTATCCATCCTTATTGGAATGTTCAGTAAGCTACGTTTCTTGTGTCAAGGGCACCTCATTTGGCTTTCATAATACCTATAAAATAAGTAAGTCCATTATTAGTCTTTTGCACACAGAAAAAGAACATAGTCATTTATTAACCCTGAAGTCACCACTAATGGTGGTTGACTTTAGAGCCTCTTGATTAAAATGTCATGAAATTAGTCACAATGAAATTTCTTTGCATTTTTTATATGAGCTTTGACAAATATATGAAGTACTTCCTGGAAAGAAGGGAAGTAGAAATTGAAAGAATTATATCACCAAGTCTCCCCCTCAGAAAATAACCCCAATCATCAATTCAATGGGGGACTTAAAGTGACTTTTTCATCTCAATTTTCTGTGACTATAAAAAATTGAAACATTGGATATTTTTGGTTCTGTCCTTAAAAATAAAGAGAAAAAAAGGAATTTTTGCTCATATGTCAGGAAATTGCAATGGATTTATATTTTTTATATCCTTTCCTCAAGGTAAAAACCTTAACAACTGTGTTATAAACATCTCAGTGACCAACCAAGCTAACATATTTATGTATATCCAATGTTCCACATTCATCTCTCCTTCCCTCAGAGGAAAGTCTTTCACCTTTCAACTGTCAATTAATAATTTCCTCATCTAACAATCATTATGCCATTGTCAAATATTGTATGCATAGTTGAAGGTTAAGGTAAAGTAGGATTTTAAAGGAAAAACTGAATAAATGGAAAATTATTGATAAGAAATGCTTTTTGAATAAAAAGCCTTTAAAAATCCATAATATTGATTTTGTTTTTCATTACATTATTTAATTCATTTAAAACATATTATTTTCGATTTATTTTATACAGAAATTTTAATTCTACATGCAAACTTAGATTCCAATATGATCATTAACTGAATGTTACTCAGAATTTATGATAACTCTCTTCATTCTTTTCTGTAAAATTTATACATCAAATTAAGCTTGCCGTTTCACATGGTCAGCAACCTGACCTGAGAATTCTGAGAGCTGCCAAATCTGTAAAGTCAGTGCTATCTTCTCATATCTCCAACTGGCTAATGGGATTTCAGCAGGTCAAACTCAACAAGTCTAAAAACAAACTCTTTAATTTCAACCACAAATTGCACGTGAGTGTGCATATCCCGTCTCACCTCCCCACCCTCCAATCATGCACACACAATTGTCTGAGAACTGTTAATGACTACTACAAACCTCCCAGTTCCCAGTCTCAGTTTCAGATTGTGAGAGTTCTTGAATTCCAAGTACAAAATTTTGAACTTTATTTGGTAGTACTATAAAGAGGAGCCACTGAAGAATACCTAAACAGAGGACTTACATCACCAGATCAAGGCACAAGAAAGAAAACTATGACAACAATATTAAAGATGGATTGGAGTAGAGAGATGGCAAATACCAGAAGACTCATTAGAAGGCTACTCCAAGAGCCTACATACATGGTAGTGAGTTCTATACTGACACAATTCTTCATCAATCTCATTTTTCTATTTCTGTAATTTCCTCCCAGTTGGCTACTCTAATTTTTCTCCCTTCCTGTACAACTTGTGCACTCTCAGCAGGTTCTAACTGTAGTTTCCACTACCAATCAGTTGCACCTTCCCTTTTCAGTCCATTTCCACGATATTCCCTATGTTCAACTGCTCTTTTGCCTCTATACCTTTATTGTTCCCCTTCACCTATCAGATCTTACTCCCCTTATCTTTATTTATTCAAATTCAATGTACTCTTTAAAGCCTAATGTAGTTTTTTAAAGCCCATCTAAAGTTCCATGTCTTCTAGTAAATATTTTCTGATGAATCCAGCTGACACGGATCTCTCCCCTTGATGAACTCTTATCAACTTTAAATTGCACCATATAATTTAGATTTGTCTGTTATTTTTTAATTGGTTAAAGAAGTTTTTTTTTAAATCAAACTCATGATTTCACTGACTAAAGGAGTTCTGAGGAACTTCCTTTACCAGTACAAATTAATAAATCTGTAAGTACAGATTACCAATATGACTATTCCTTTGAAGAAAACAGATCACAATTGATCCAAGGAGATTCCTGTGCACATTCTCCCGTAAATGCTCTACAGAGCATTCACCCAACATCACTTAGATTTTTGACATTATGTGAAAACCAATAAATAAAAAGGATTATCCACTGATCATTTCTGGCTCTCTATATATGACAATCTCAGGCTATCTTCTACTCAAGCATTTCTCTGATGACATTCTTGACATCACTTATTGCTTCTCCTGAACAAAACTTTTGAGTGTAATATGTAGAGACCTCCATTATGTCTACCCACGAAGGTGTCCATTATACTTTGGGTAACCCCCAACTTTAATTCTTTGGAGAATGGATTACCTTATCACTCACAAATATAAAGTGCAACCAGAAGAATAACTGCTAAAAACATGAAGGTCTTATCATAAACAAATTAGAAGAAGGAAGAAATTACTTTTCCAATATAAACTAGGGGAAGAGTTTGTAACCAGAAAAGGAATGAAATCAGATAAAGACGTTAAAACAAGCAATTTTGAGCACATTTGAAAAATTACCTAAAAATCAGTTAAGAGTAGAAAGGAAATTAAGTAATTGGAAATGAACCTTTGCAGCAAGTTTCTCTGATTACAGTCTAATTACCGTCTAAGGTATATAAGGAACTGACTCAAATGTATATTCAAATGATAATTGGTCAAAGGATATAAGAAGTCAGTTCTAATATGAAATTCAAGCTAAACATAGCAATATGAAAAATGCTCAAAACCACTAATAATTAGAGAAAAGCAAATCAAAACAATTCTGAGGTTCTATCTCACATCTATCAAATTGGCAAAGTTGGCCAAAAAAAAAAATGACAAATTTTGGAAGACTGTGGAAATAGGGGCACATGCTGATGGAGCTGTGAATTGGCCCAGTTATTCTGGAAATCATTTTAAAATTATGCCCCAAAAGTTACTAAATTCTGCATATTCTTTGATCAAATAATATCAGTAACAGTCAAAGTACCCCAAAGAGGTCAGAGAAAATGAAAAAGGCCTGATATAAAAAAAATACTTATAATGAATCTTTTTGTAACAAAAAGAAACTAGAAATTAAGGGGATGCTCATCAATTCAGAAATGCTTGAACAAACTATGGTATACGAATGAGATTTCCTACTGAAATGGCCATCTGAATGGGAGGCAAGCTGCAAAGATACCCCACCCCTACTACAGCAAAATCCTGGAGTTTTCAACAAGCCAAATAACGATCAATAAATTCAATGAGAAATTATAATGTTACTTTTTCCACTCCAGAAGTACACAAAAAGCCAGCCAGAAGCCCAGGGACAATAGTAATATCCTCTTCCCACCCATAAACAAAATAAGTAGCAGCATTACCACAGATGGGATACATATAACCTGCAAAGCTCTATATCTGAGAATGTGCCCAGGGTGAGCGTCTTAGAAGTCCAGGGGAGAGGTGAGCAATCAGTATGGTGCTATAGTGTGCTGCAGTCTGAGAAGGTCCCTAAAATTCTATCCAAAAACACCAGAGAGGGTGTCTTGAAGATCCAATCCAACACTTTAAATCTCAAAGATGAAGGGAGGTGGGATACAAGTAGGAGACCAGGCCAGGAATTGAGGGGACTCAGAAATAGACCAAGTAGGTCTCAACACTCTACCCAAAAGAGCAGCATGGAGTAGAGTCTGGCCCCAAAGCAAATCCATAAATCAGGAACTAAAACTAGAGAGATGAATAAATCATAAAAAACACCATGTATTATAAAAAAAATTTTTAATCTAACACCATAACAATTGAAAGCAGAAATACAAGGAAAAAATACGAAAGGGAAAAAATAGATTTTCCACAAGACCTACATAAAAATTTAGAAGAAATGAAACGAGATTTTTTAAAAATTCAGCAACTACTCTTGAAGAAAGAATTAGAAGGAGAATAACTAGCTCAGCCAAAAGTATAGTAAGCTGTACTGAAGAAATGGAATCCCTGAAAACTAAAATAGAACAAAATAGAAATCAAAGACCCTATGAGACTGTGAGAAACATTACAACAAAATCAAAATATTGAAAAAAATAAAAGAAAATGTAAGATGACATCAGCTATCAACAAATGACATAGAAAATCTGTCAAGGAGAGACAGTTTAGGAACCAAAGACTCCCTGAAAATGATGCTATAAAAAAAAAAAAAAAGCCTGGATATTATGTTTCAAGAAACCCTAAATGCAAAACTGCCCACATCTAATAGAATCAGAGAGCAAAATAAAAAGGGGAGGGGGGTGTTAGTCATCAATCTCTTCTTGAAAGGAACCCAAAAGCCAAATATACCAGGACTCTCATGTCAAAGAAACAAAATTAAATATTGTAAGCATCAAGAGAGTTCAACAAGCAAAAAACTTCATTCAAGATCACAGAATACCAGGCAGTTTTGATTTATAAACCCAAAGAGACCTTGGAAAATTCAAAGGAGAGCTTAAAACCAAGAATAACAGCCTGCAAAACCTGAGTATAATGCTATAAGAAGAAAAAAAATTTAACTTTAATAGAATAAAAAACTTCCAAGCATTTCTGATGAAAACATTAAGGCTGAGTAACAACTCTATACTACAAACACAATAGTTCAGAGAAACTTAGAAAAGTAAATGGATTTGAGCAACTGAAGGAGCTGGTGTACTGGTAACATTCTAAAAGGAGAAAGAAATGTCCCTTCAGAACTTTAGTGACTTAAAAGGAGATGGTGGGAGTTAAATAAGAAAAAGAGTATATAGGGGTGACTGCGTAAAAGAACTGGTTCTGTTTTGAGGATCTGAAGAGAGGAAAAAGATGGAAAGGAAAACACAGTAGTGAAGAATGGAGGAAGAGAGAGGAACTTGCCATTTTTTACACTTTGAGTACATGAGAAACAGAATATAGAGACATGGGTAAGGAGTGAGGGGAATGGGCATCAGATAACTCACTCTTATTGAAATGCATACAGGGGACATACACACATACAAACAAATACTGTCTGCTTTACAAATACATTAAACTCAACTGGGAAACAGCAGGGAAAGACAGGGAGAAGTTAAGACAATACTAGGCAGGGAATAGTAAAAACAAGTAAAAAACAAACTTCGTGACTTGAAAGGGGATGGGGATGAAGATTTAAAATGAGAGGGAAAAAAGTAATTAGAATCCAAGGGGGCTTCTTATATCATCTCTTAGACCATTGGAGAATAAGTAAAATGTGACATAAGAAGGTAATGGAATATTACAATGGAACATCATAAGAAATAACAAAAGATAATTTCAGAAAATTGGGGGTAGTTAAGTATGAAATGAGAACTAAGATATCAAGTCTGTGTATAAAACAAAGACAAACACAATGCAAATAAAGGAAAATAACTTTGAAATAATAAATAACTATAATCAAAGGACTGAGTATAGTATATTCTGGAGACTGTCTCCAAAGGACCTCTAGTGAAGCATGTTACCTATCTCCTAACAAAGAAGTAATGGACATGGGTGTAGGAGCATACATTTTTTGGACATGGCCACTGGATGAGTTAGTTTTGTTTGACTATACTTACTTACTACAAGGGTTTTTCTTCTCATTTTCTTTTAACTAGGAAGAGAGGGATACAGGAAAGTGGGCTGATAAGCAATAGTAATTAAAAAGTAAAAAGAGTGGATAATTGTAATTTTTTTTTAAATACAAAGAAGGAAGTTTGGAAGACATCAAAAACAAGCAGGATAGTTTTTAAAATACAGAATTTATTACATTTTTTTAATTTACAAAAAGTGATGTAAAATGGTCTTTTGAGACTCATGATTTCATATATAATACCTTGTGTTGCGCTGCATGTATGGAAATGCTCATTTGAGGTTTTTAATTTCAGAATAAAATTTTTAAAAGAAAGAAATTATGGTATATGAATATAATTGAATATTATCATGCCATAAAAAATGAAGAAAGGGGTGGACTTAGCAAAACCAAGAGAGACATACATACATATATATATGAAAAATCAAATGAGCAGAACCAGGAGAACAATTTATACTAAAACAAGAACACTGCAAAAATTAACAACTGTGAAAGACAGGAATTCTAATCTACAAATCTTTATTCCAGCGGACCAACAATGAAGTATGCTACCCTCCCCTTTCAGGTGATGGACCAAACCTGCAGAATGAGACACACATTTTTAGACATGGTCAATATGGGAATTTATTTTTCTTGCCTATGCATGTCTGTTAAAATAAGCCCTTTCTTGCTTCCCTGTATAAGCAGGGGGAAGTAGTTAAGGAAAGAAAATATGTTTATCCATTAAAAAAAATTAATTTAAGAAAAGAGAAAATGTGAGTCTTTATTTTAGAGAGAAGTTTAGGGTCACTAAAAATAATGTACAGTTTTTCAAAGACAATGCAGTTCCCCTTTCTTCTACCTGCTCTAGAGGTTTCCAACTATACTTCATAATCTGAAGAAGTATTCTTCATTCATTTGGTTTCTTTTTTTATGAACAATTAGGATAAATTCTTTTGAGTGATTTGTGTACCTCATTTAGGAGGATTTACCATTTTTCTCAGACCTGATACAATCAGCACAATGTAATATACCAGAGGGATACATAGAGGACATAATCAGCTATAGGTTAATTCCTATTCTACTTGGACTCTGTACGTTAATCTTGCACGTAGCAAATATCTTTGGTAACCCTATATCTCACAATTTTAGCCTTCACTTGATATTAACAAAGAAAAGGTTAGATGAATTCTATTATTATATTTTCCAAAGAATCTTATATATTAAATTTTGACACAGGCATGGGAAGCTTATTGTAATAAAGCCCCTAAGATTGCATGTTGCTCTACCAAATCAGATACTTTGTTATAATCAACCAACAAGTACAAAGGAATCTTGTAGTCACCAGATCTTTCAGCATATCATGACAAAAAGATGTATTAATTTGTGAAAGTCTCTTCCTATCACAATTCTTCAACATGGATATCTTTGCTGATGGATATGTAGATGATTCTCATAAAAATTTTGTAAAAATGGGAAAGTAGGCAAATAAATAGTTATTGACATTTTCTCAGTCACTATTATTTTATAACAATAAAGTCTGAGATGTTTTTCAGTGTCTTCGGTATTCTCCCTTTTTTGAGATGTCCAGAAAATTGATCCAATGCCCTCCAAATTGTGTTTACTCCAACAGAGACCTCCAAGCTGTCCTTCCCATCTTTTTTTTCAGTGTCACTTCAACTTTCCTAATAAATCCATGAGCTATCCTTCCATTTTGGCTGCAAACTCTTTTTCTCTTCTGGTATAATTTATAGTAAGAATATCACAACTGATGGAATTCAACTCATCAAGTACAGTAGCAATAGCTGTATAGCATAGAAACTGAGATTCATATAACATTTTGTCCATTTCTATCTTTAAGGTTGCATTTTATTTTACCAAGTAAAATGTTTTTAAAATAATTAGCAAAAATTAAACAAATCATATTCTCTGACATCTTCAGTCAACAATGTAAACATAAAGATATACTGTCCTATTTTAAAGGATTTATAGAAATATGCTTCTTCTCTTTTCATAATTTCATCCAGGATGCCCTCTGTGTGCCTATTATTCTTTCAAAGACTTTGCTGAGCCATGAAAGTCATGGCAGTGGCAGTGATTGCCAGTCATTCACCATTTTTCAGTAGTAATGCCATCCATGAATTCCTCTATTCATCCCATATCTTTCCCTCTTTCAAGTATCTTAAGAGTCAGTCCCCCTCAATACCATCAATGATACCTCTAGCATAGACCTCTTCTGAATATAAGTGGTCTGGTGAACCAATACTATTTCCACTTACACACACACACACACACACACACACACACACACACACACACGACATGTTGGAATCCAAATGTAGGTGACAGAAAACAGTTTGCTGCAAAATATGCTGACAGTTATTCCATTTTTCATCTGTTTTCTGTCCTATTTTCGGTTTCTCCTTTAAATACTCTTAGGATGATCTAGCTTAATCAGGCCTCACACTAAGTTTTCTGCATATTTTTTTTTGTCTTTAGTATATATGTGTTATATGAAGAGACAAAGCTTATAATCTTCCAAAATCCTCCCAATGACTTTGCAAATGACTCTGTATTTTAAAATCCTACTGCTTTGGGGTGCTTGGTCTCTCTATTAGGTAAAGAGACTAAGAAGTTCACTGCAGTGATTTTTAGACTTTTTGACCTCCTTGTTGGTACAACTACTTTAAATCAATTATATTGCCATTGGAAATATAAGTAGTATATGTCGATTTAGCTACTCATTTGCCATTTAGCAGCAGCAATATCTTGTTTCAGTAGGTCAGGTTGGTGTTGTTTTAATTGTTTTCAGAACCTGAAGTCCTGTGCAAATTTATTCCTTTTTTTATGTTTATTATCATCTTTTAATGATTCAAATTCTGAAATGGAAATGCATCCATGTGAACTGATCATTCAGTCTCACAGCTGAAAGAAATAATCTTTTTTCAAAGTTTCAATCAAGTATAGAGCATAGAAAACAAAGTGAATTTTTCAATTATATACATTGAGTATACAATATTTACATTTCTGCCATGGTCAAATGATTATTAGATTCAACATACAGGGTGATCTATCTCCTAGGAAGGGACTTGAGAAAATTTTCTCAAACTACATGAGCAACAATGAAATGTTCCTTTAAAAAAGAGGAAGAGAGACTTAACTGGAAGGATAGGGAAGGGAATTAGAAAAAACCTAAGAAAAGTAAAAAATATGTCTGTCAGAAGATTAAAGATTGAAAGACTGCCACATAAAAGATAAAGTGAAGAAAGATCATAGCACATCTGGAGATGAAAAACAAATCTGAGGGTCTTTCTGAAGCAAAGGGAGCTGGATACTCTGACAAGGAAACAGCTGTTAATTCTCTATTAAGTCACAATTCATCCATTATACGTCAGTGGAAAAAGTAAAAAAAGTGGTGGTCAACTACTCCCTGTTGAAGCATACTGAGGCAGCTATTTGGCAATCTGATAAAAAAAAAAAAGAAAGAGAAATAAGTCTGTCTCCCCACCCTATCCCCAGAAATATATACAAGTCATAGAGACCCTTCCAAGACTTGTCAAAACAGAAGACTACTAACGACTTCTGATGATCCACATGGGTACAAACAATATTGCCAGAAGGAACTTAGAAAACACTGCCAAAAATTATGGCATCTTGGACAAGAAACAGATGACCACAGAGGTGCAGGTGGTGTTTTTATCATAGCAATCCACTAAAGACAAGGGATTCAGAAGAGAAAATTTGATTTTGAAGCTAAATTCTGGCTAAGAGATGGTGCCTGGCATTGAGATTTGAATTACCGATACAAGATTTAAAAAAGTTTTTTTTAAAACAAGGGAGACCTACTCAGTCTGCATCCCAAAGAGATCAAAGGGGATCTAAATGTACAAAAAATATTTATCATAGTTTTTGTTGTGGTAGCAAAGAATTAGAAATTTAGGAAACAAGTGGTGATAATATGAATATGATGGAATATTACTACACTATAAAAAAAATGGTGAGGGAGATGGTTTTAAAATAATATGGGAAGACTAAAGTGAAATGAGAAGAACCAAGTGAACAATGTACACAGTAACAGCAATAGTGTAATGATGATCAATTGTGAAAGACTCAGGTACTCTGATCAGTAAAATGATCCAAGCAAATACCAAAGGACTCATGATGAAAAATGCCATCCACCTCCAGAAAAAGAACTGATGAGATGAGTGTAGATGGAAGCATACTTTTTTTACTTCTTGGGTTTTGTTTTGTCTTTTTTCCAATGTGGCTAATCTGGAAATGTTTTACACGACCATACATGTATAATTGATATATTGTTTGCCCTCTCAATGGGTTGGCATGATGGCTGTGGGGAAGGGAGAGAATTTGGAACTCAAAATTTTTAAAAATGTTAAAAAATCTTTTTTTAAAAAAGTAAAACAGAAAATTGACACTCAGAATTTCACAGGGGGGAATTCTAAAAAAGGAGGAAGTAATAACCCATGCCCACAAAAGCCTATATACAACTACATAAAGTTTAGACCACAAACAAGGTGAACATGCAAGGAGGCAAAGGAGATGACACAAGTATCATTGAGGCTTAGCGAGATATGACCTATGACTGTATGGACCTGGAAGTTTACACCTTATTCAAAAGGGAAAAAATATATAAAAGAGGGTAGAGAGGAAATGCTACAAATAAGAAGATATACTCATGTGAAGAAATCCAGGAAACAGAAGTAGAGAAGCATTGCAGAGAGTATTTAGGTAAAGGTCACTGAATAGAGAAGCAGATGCCACTGGAGTATTTACTGGAAAAAATAGGTGAGTTCAGGGAACTGATAAGAAGTCTGAAACAGACATGATATAGTCATGATGAAGAACTTCAGTTGTATAGACATGTTACTCTCTCTCTGTCTGTCTGTCTCTCTCTCTCTCTCTCTCTCTCTCTCTCTCTCTCTCACACCACAAAGCTCTTAGAGTTTAAAAAGGAAGAAAGTCAGGAATAATCTTGACATGTATCCTAGAGTTTATAAGTTTTCAAGGAATCTACAATAAGTATATGAAGAACAGCATGGGTTAAAATCCCATGGAGCTGGGGGGCAGAAGTCAGCTGAGGAGTACTAGGAAATGTTCATGAATGAAATTATGACAACATAAAGAAAAATAATTCTGATAAAGAGGGAAAATAAAAGTTGTCTGAAGAGACTGATGCAGATGCAAAAAGAAGTCCTCAATCAATCCCAATTTTTAAAAGTTAAACATGTAAAATACGAAAGCAAGGTCAGTTAATAAGTGGATGAATTCAAAAGTTTGGTATACTCTTGCCAGAATAGCATCAGGAGGACTAAAGCTTAGAATGACTTGAGGTTGATGATGAAACCCAAGGACAACCAAATAAGATGCAGGATTTTTTTTTAAGTTGCTTTGGGAAAAGCAGTGTGGAATTTAGTTATCATCTCTCTGGTGAGCATGTTAAATGTTTACTAAGGTATTTATCTTTTAAATTCTTCTGATCTCCTTATTAAGGTAACTCACTCATATTGGTTATACTTCTAAATAAAATTATCATAATCTGTGTTAATGTCATTTCTGCTGTCTACCCTTTTTTCACTAACAATTACTTGTTTAAATAGTTTACTGTCCCCCTGTGTAAAAATCTCATGTACTGAGGATATTAATCAGGAACAGGAAATCTTTTGGAAGCAATATTCTAAAATGTACCACTTCATTACCATTTTCCAAATGACTAAAATGTAGAGAATGCAAAGTTCTACTGTACTTACTTTTGCTCAAGAAAAATCACTTAAAATCAGTCAATCAAAATATCCCTAGTTGACTCTCTTCCAAAAAAATGTCTTTTAACACTGTCTCAAAAAATCAAAAGATTCTTTGAATGAAGTATCAATACAAACAACCCTGTTCAAAGAATACCCAGTCATAAGCATTAGGTGAGACATAAAATATATGGTTGTATGATGTTAAAGATGCATTGGTGAAACCAGTACGATTCCATGAAATTTAAAAGGTTTTGCACAAACAAATCCAATAAAGCAAAGATTAAAAGGGAAACAATTTATTTTTAGTTTTTATTGCTATATTTTGTTCTTATATTAGAAACATTTCAGTCAGTCAATAAATATTTATTAAGCACCTATTATGTATCAGGAACAGTGTTAAGTACTGAGGATAAAAAGAAAAGCAAAAGACATCTCTGTCTTTGAGGAGATCACAGGCTAATGGAGGAGACAACATACAAATGACTAAGAATTAACAAGCTATAAACAGGATAAATAGGAAATAATGAACAGTGGGAAGCCTTCT
The DNA here is from genome assembly GCA_028658325.1 of Potorous gilbertii. Taxonomy (NCBI): domain Eukaryota; kingdom Metazoa; phylum Chordata; class Mammalia; order Diprotodontia; family Potoroidae; genus Potorous; species Potorous gilbertii. The sequence continues at coordinate 80,093,127 of CM053773.1, read as the reverse complement.
AGAATTGAAGGAGCTGAGAAAGGCTTTACAGTAGAAGGTGGGATTTAAGCTCGTACTTGAAGAGAGCCAGGGAAACCAGGAGGCAGAACAAGGAAGAACATTCCAAGAAAGGGAGACAGCCAATAAAAACACCAAGAGGTGGTATATCTTCTTCAAGAAAGAACAAAAAAGGCCAGTGTTACTGAAATGAAGAATACATGGAGGTGGGGAGGGAGGGGAAGAGAGGAAGAAGAAGTAGAAAAGTGACATGGAGAAAAGGGGGAGAAGTAAAAGACTGAAAAGATGGGGGTGGGCCCCTAGGTCATGAATGGCTTTAAATGTCAAACACAGGATTTTATCTTTGATCATGCAGTTGTCAAGAAGTCAACAGAGTTTTCTGAGAAGATGTGTGAAAGTATGAGACTCCTGCTCTAAAAAAAATTACTTTGGCAACTGGACAGACTGTAATAGAGAGAGTCTTATGGGAAGTCAGATGAAGTTGCAGGCTACTACAAAAGACCCATACCCAAAGCATGAGGTAATGAGGGCCTGAAAAAGGGTGGTAGCCCTATCAAAGAAAGGGGGGTATATTTGAGAGATGAAAAAAGGGATAGTAAAGAGTAAAAGACAATTTGAGGTCTAGGAGAATGGTGGTACCCTTCATGGTGATAGGGAAGCTTGGAAATGGGAGAGTTTGGGGATGGGATAGATAGTGAGTTTGGTTTTAGATGTGTTTAATATAAGATGTCTACAAGGCATCCAGTTTAAGATATCTTCCTTATAAGAGACAGTTGGAGATGCAACACTGGAAATGGGGGAGGCAGGGGGAGTTAGGACTACACGGAAACATTTGAGAATCATCGTCATAGAGATCACTGAATCTATTGGAATTGATTACTCTCACTTCAAGAGGTCTTTTGTAAGAAAGTTAAACAGTTAATCAAATTAACACAGTATTCTGATCTGAAAATGCATATAATATTTCATATCTGTGGTATATCCCCCTCACAACTCTACTTTTTTAAGTAGGAATCTATTTTCTCTCCCTATGACCTACCATCCCATTAAAGAAAGAAAAAAATTAACTGGAAAAAATTCTCTGCAGCAAGTTTCCCTGACAAAGGTACCATTTCCAAGAAATTGATTCAAATTTATAAGAATAAGAGCCATTTTCCATTCTATAAATGGGCTAAGGATATGAACACATATTTTTCAAAGGAAGAACCTCAAGCTATATACAGTCAGGTGGAAAAATACTCTAAATCACTACTAATTAGAAAAATGCAAATTAAAGCAATTCCAAGATTCTATGTTGCACCTAGATTGGCAAAGATAACAAAAGAGGAAAATGGTAAGTGTTGGAGAGACTATATGAAGACAAGAACAATGATGGACTATTGCGGGATCTTTGAATGGGTACCCCCATCTTGAAAAGCAATAAAGGACTTTCAAGAACATCAGGAAATAAAAGATGTCATCAGGAAAGTGTATGATAGAAAAAAATGGACTAGCCAGCTCAGCACATAAAAGGTGCTTAATAGTGCTTCTCAACTTGATTTGGGCTAGATGAGGGAAAAAGGTGAAAGGTTTCCAGGCCAAGTACTCTACAAGTAGTATCATGGTGTCAGAAAAGCATCAACAAAATATTTTTAAATACACATAAGAAAATCAGAAGTTCAGAAGGGGACATAAATGGCAATTCTGCTACTTGCTTACTGAATATTCACTTTTTTAAAACTAATAAAAGTTCATGGATTCATATACATATGCTCTTCTTTTTGTCCTTCTTGCTAGTGAAATGTTTATTTATTGATGATTTTAAATTCATAATAAAAACCAAAATTAAAAAAGATTTAAGGTTATTCATGGATTACAAGCTCAAGATGAGTCAACAGTGGGGGACAGTACGGAAGACACTGAGAGGTACATACATATACAGCCTGAAGGAATAAGGATATGATAGTCTCACTCTACCTGGACCTGTCCTGGTCAGATTCTATAGTCATTTACACATTTTATGAAGGATGTTGACAGAATGTAAACAGAAAAATGAAAATGTTCACAAGGATGAAGGATTATCACAATCGAGTACAAAAAGTAGGGATGATTAGCCTAGAAGAGAAAAGGCTCATGGAGAAAGGACATCTGAAAGACAGTAATCTGGAAAATGGATTAGTCTCTGGTACAAAGGAGTGGAACTAGGAATAAAGGACGTAAGTTATAAACAGGCAAATGTAAGCTTAAAGTGAGAAAAAACTTGCTAAGAGTTAAACTTATCCAAACACACAACAGGATGCCTAGGGATATAAAAGGTGGGGCTCTCCCTGCCAAAACTAGATGAGGAGTCATCACATATGCTGTAACAACTCTAAATTCTGTGATGCTTCTCCTGTCCTCTTTAACAAACAAGAGTAAGACAAGTGATAGCATGCTGATGACACCTGGTGGCCACTTCTCACAGGAAGATTCATCCAGTGTAGCTTTTAGGAGCAGCATTTGAGAGAAGAGCATAGCGTCAGATAGTAACATTTACCTGAACATCTGATGTTTCAGATCCCCTTGGCTGCATATAAAGCTGCGATTCAGTAAGAAGTGGCCATTCTATTCCTTCTACTCGCTTCTATCTGTCCCATTTCTCTTCAGTTCATCTTTTTTTTTAACTCTCTCTTCACATTTAATCATTTAACTATTTTAGCCACAGACACTGAATACAGGCTCAGGAATGCACCAGACACACCCCTTTTACACTGATATACATTCTCCCTCACACACAAAAACCCTTTCTCCCACATAATTCTTATAAACACTTGAGTGCCCACTATATCCAAAGTACTTCACTAAACACTTATATTAAAAATGACAGTCCCTGTCCCTCAAAAAACATGGAATGTGGAGCAGGAGATAAAGATAGGATTTCACAAGAAACAATAGAAAGTGGAGGCTGAGGAAAGAAAAGGAAAGAATTCCCAGAGAGGCTCTGGAAAGCACTTGGAGGAAAAAGAGAATACCTTTAGTTACGGAAGATTAAGGAGGTCAGTAGAATAAACATGCAACCTAAGCTAAAAGTAAAAAACAATTATTTTGAAAGGTAGATTGGAGACAAATGTAACAGCTTTTAAACCATGGGTAAAAGAGCTTGTATTTTTTTCCAGGAAGCTGGCAGAAACCATTTGATGAGAGGAATGGCATAGGTAGAGCCAATCCTCGATCAAATGTGGGCAGCTGGGTTACAGGGAGATTACTATTTCCTAATAAACAAGTGATCAAAGGATATAAACAAACAGTTCTCAAAAGAAGAGAAAGCACAAGAAAGAATGTTCTAAATCACTAAGGGTAAGAGAAATGAAGATCAAAACAACATCGAAGTTTTACCTCAAATCAGCTCAAGTCAAAGATGACAAAAGATGGAATAATGCTGAAGGTGTGGTGGGATGATAAGTATGCTAATACATAGTTGGTGGAGCTGTGAAACAGTACAAAGATTTTGGAAAGCAATTGGGAATTATATAAATAAAGCAGTTAAAATGTTCAAGCCGTTTGACTCAAAGATTACATTACCAAGCTTATACCCTAGGACAGGGGTAGGAAATTTATGGCCTAGACCACCCCACTCCTGTCCTAGGGAAACAACTGATAAGAAGAAAGTCCTAGTATAAACCAAAATATTTACAGCAGCACTTTTTGTGACAGTAAACTGGAAACAAAGTAGATACCCTTCAACTGGAGAATGGCTAAAGAAATTATAGACTTGAACATATGGAAAACTACTGTACTGTAAGAAATAGTGAATATGATACAGAAAAGCATGAAAGATTTACAGGAAATGATGCATAGTGAAATAAATAGAACCAAAAAAGCAATATACATGACTACAGCAAGGTAACTGGAAAGAGCCAACCAAAACTCAAGCTTTCAAGAGAGATAAGACATTCCCCGCCTTCAGGTGGGAGGTCCACAAGTATTACACATTGCACATATTTTCAGACTTTTTTGATGTACTGATCACTTACTTTGATTTTTTTCTTCTTTGCCTTTTTTTGTACTTAAAAAATAACATTTGTTATGGGCAACAGCTCTCTGGAAAGATACTAGAGAAAACTGTGGTGATGTAAAAAAAAGACATCATTAAAAACTTATTTTTAAAAAAAAATTTATATGGTAGAAAGAGTAACCAAAGGCAGGGGGATCAGTTAAAACACTACTAAATAGTACAAGTAGGAAATGATGGGATCCAAAGATAACATCATAACACTACCAACAGCCAGGAAATGGATGTAAGAGATAAGGTGGAGAAGAATCAACAGGACTTTCCTACCTGATTGCATGGCGGTAAGGCTGAAAAGAGTAGGAAGAAGGAAGAATCAAAGATGACTATAAGGTTTCAAATCTGAATGCCTGAGAGGATGGTAATATATCAAAAGAAAAAAGGAAGCTGGCAAAGGTAAGCAGATTATAAATTCAAAAGTGTTGGAAATGCAGCTAAGTTCAGGAGAGAGATTAGAGTTGAATATATAGGCTTAAAAGTCTTATGCATAGCTGATAAATTAACCCAACCAACAAAGTATAAAGAGAGAACAGAGACAAAGACAGAGTTTTGGATCAGGGAGATCACAGGGAAACGATGGACAGCAATCTGAATGGAAGAAGAACCATAAGGCAGTAAAGCCACCAAAGTCAAAGGGTGGAAATATGATCTCATTTTATCTTCACAATCAACCTGTGAGGTAGGTCATTATGATCTGCACTTTACAGCTGAGGGAACTGAGGCAGACAGTTAGGAGGATAAGAGTAAACAAAATAATAACAGACAGCAACGCTTACTTTACAAGGTCGTTGGAAAGACCAAATGAGATAATATTTATAAAGCACTCAGCACAGTGCCTGGCAAATAGAAGGTGCTTAATAATGTTTATTTCTTTCCTTCCTGCCTACCCAGCTTTTGCCTTCTCTTCTGCCTTTCTTCCTGACTCCCTACCACTTCTACCTTGTTCCCTCCCCCCATTTTCCTGAATCCTTTCTCTAATCTTTCCCACACTCACATATATACACATATACATATGTATTCACATATATATACATACTTACCCTTAAAATGCTGGTCTCCTTTCTCCTTCCTGTCTCTCCCCTTTATACAAACACTTTCCCTCTCCCTCTCTCTCTGTTCAGAGCTAGAAGAAACTTTAAAGGTATCTAACTTGAAAAGTCTAACCCTCTCATTTTACAGATGAAGAAAACCAGGCACAGCAATCACAATGCTAATTAATTAGAACTAAAAGTCAAGTCTCTTGATTCTTAGAACTGTACATTTTCTACTATTTCCACCATGTTACGTTAAAGATAATAAGTCTTAAGAAAATAACAACAAAAAATACTGCAGCTCACATTTACATAGTCCATCAGTCATCAAGCATTTATTACATACCTACAATGGGCCAGGCTCTCTACCAAGGGCTGAAAATACAAAGAAAGGGGCGGGGGAAGGGGGGGAGGGCCAGGGAGAGTCTCTCTTCTGAAGGAATTTGGAGTCTAACAATACACCTCATGGCTTATTTAAAAAAACTATCCTAAAAAAACCAGGAGGAGGGGAGGAGCCAAAATGGCGGAATAGAAAGACACACATATGCTAGCTCTGAAACCACAGTCTATAAAATATCTGTAAAGAAGAACTCCTAACAAATTCTGGAGCAGTGGAAGCCACAGAACAACGGAGTGGAGGACATTTCTTTTCCAGAAAGACCTAAAAACCCTCACCAAAGGTCTGTTGTGCATGGGACCAGAGCAGAACCCAGCCCTACTTTGGCCGCAAGGCCCCAAGAGGAGTAGATTCGAGCAGGCTTCAGGGATGGAATCTTCAGCAGTTGCGAAGGTCCCTCCACCCACAGGCGCTACAGGTCAGTGAGAGAGACTTCTGGACTGGCTGAGAGGGGAGCAGGAAGTCTCCATAACTCAGGTCCCCTGAGGAGGCAGCGGCAGAGGCAGCTGGCGGAGCAGGCAGGAGCTGGGGTCCGTTACTGAAGGTCTCCGCATAAACCCCCTGAGGGAACTGAGACTGGGAGGCAACCCTGCTCCCTCCTGAGAACCTGATTTAATTTTACCCTAAATAGCAGCTGGGCAGCTGCTGAAAGCCCTGAGGCTGGGAAGCAGCATTTGAATCCCAAACCCCAAGCACTAGCTGGGCAGATCTGGGCTAGGGTGGAGAAGAATCTCAAAAGTCAAGTAACTGGCTGGGAAAATGCCCAGAAAAGGGAAAAAAAAATAAGACCATAGAAGGTTACTTTCTTGGGGAACAGATGTTTCCTCCTTTCCTTTCTGATGAGGAAGAACAATGCTTACCATCATGTAAAGACATAAAAGTCAAGGCCTCTGTATCCCAAACATCTGAAATAGATATCCAATGAGCTCAGGCCATGGAAGAGCTCAAAAAGGATTTTGAAAATCAAGTTAGACAGGTGGAGGAAAAACTGGGAAGAGAAATGAGATACAAGAAAAGCATGAAAAATGGGTCAATACCTT
>CM053773.1:79986291-80086135 GCA_028658325.1 Potorous gilbertii | reverse complement strand
AGGAGAGATAATTTAAAAATTGTGGGACTACCTGAAAGCCATGATCAAAAACAGAGCCTAGACATCATCTTTCATGAAGTTATCAAGGAAAACTGCCCTGATATTCTAGAACCACAGGGCAAAATAAGTATTCAAGGAATCCACGATCACTGCCTGGAATAGATCCAAAAAGACAAACTCCTAGGAACATTGTGGCCAAATTCCAGAGTTCCCAGGTCAAGGAGAAAATATTGCAAGCAGCTAGAAAGAAATAATTCCAGTATTGTGGAAATACAATCAGGATAACACAAGATCTAGCAGCTTCTACATTAAGGGATCGAAGGGTGTGGAATAGGATATTCCAGAAGTCAAAGGAACTAGGACTAAAACCAAGAATCACCTACCCAGCAAAACTGAGCATAATACTTCAGGGGAAAATATGGTCTTTCAATGAAATAGGAAAGCATTTTTCTTTCAAAGCATTGTTTTGAATGCTTTCAAGCATACTTGATGAAAAGACCAGAGCTGAAAGGAAAATATGATTTTCAAACACAAGAATGAAGAGAAGCATGAATAGTAAACAGCAAAGAGAAGTCATAAGGGACTTACTAAAGTTGAACTGTTTACATTCCTACATGGAAATCCAATATTTGTAACTCTTGAAACTCTTCAGTATCTGGGTAGTTGGTAGGATCACACACACACACACACATGCACGCACACACAGAGACAGAGAGCATAGAGTGAATTGAGTAGGAAGGGATCATATCTTAAAAAAATGAAGTTAAGCAGTGAGAGAGAAATTAGGAGGAGAGAGGATGAATTGGAATGGGGCAAATTATCTCTCACATTAGAGGCAGGCAGGAGACTTTTTTAGTTGAGGGGAAAAGAGGGGAGCTGAGAGAAAAACATTAAGTTTGCTCTCATCACATATGACCAAGGAAGGAATAAAATGCACACTCACTTTGGTATGAAAACCTATCTTACAATACAGGAAAGTGGGGGAGAAGGGGATAAGTGGGGGCGGAGGATGATGGAAGGGAGGGCAATGGGAGGAGGGAGAAATTAGAAGTCAACACTCTTGGGGAGGGACAGGATCAAAAGCGAGAACAGAAGCAATGGGGGGCAGGATTGGAGGGTGGGAAATATAGTTACTCTTACACAACACAACTATTATGGAAGTCATTTGCAAAACTGCACAGATATGGCCTATATTGAATTGCCTGCTTTCCCAAGGGAATGGGTGGGGAGGGAGGAATGGGGAGAAGTTGGAACTCAAAGTTTTAGGACCAACTGTTGAGTATTGTTCTTGCTACTAGGAAATAAGAAATACAGGTAATGGGGAATAGAAAGTTATCTGGCCCTACAGGACAAAAGAGAAGATGGGATAAGGGAAGGGAGGGATGATAGAAGAGAGGGCAGATTGGTGAGAGGAGTAATTAGAATGCTCAATGTATTGGGGAGGGGGGAGGGGACAAATGGGGAGAAAATTTGGAACCCAAAATTTTGTGAAAATGAATGTAAAAAGTTAAATAAATAAATTTATTTAATAAAGAAAAAAAAGCCAAGAGGCAGACTCTGGTTATGCAAGCTGTCTAAGTAGTAGCAAATACTCCAAATCTCTGATTTTGGAAATGAGGAAAGTGGGGCTTCAAGGCCTGAACTTTCTAATAAGTCTTGTGGTCATCCAGCAATACTATGCTGTACAAGAACTACTAGCCTTATTTCTCAGCTGAAGAAACTGATGCTCAGAGCAGTTAAGTGACTAGTTGTATTGCATAATAAGAGAAGAGCAGGAACAGCTGGAATGGTTCATAAGTCTATAAAGTGCAGTCCCAGAGACCAAAGGAATTACCAAGCCATTGGGTTTATCATTATGTGATCTACCCATGATGGCTTATTCAAATTTAGCTGAGGTTTACTGAATCCAGAATGGTGCATTTCTAAAAAGCTGCCTAAACTTTTATAATGTGTTGCTTCATCTCCCATAATAACTTGAGAGGCACTGAAGTAGTCAAATTACATGCATACACAATTTCTCAACAATCAGTTTGATTGTTACCCACAAACCTTATAGTTAGATCAAATGTATATAGCTTTCCTTGTGCCTTGAAACTGTAGACCCAACTGTCAAAAGAAGATAGGCTCCCTGAGAGGAAAGAATAGTGAGGAAATTTTAGGTGAAGATCAAGAAGCAAAAAGAGAAACAATACTGTTATCAGCACATGCCACATTGCACATGTACAGAAAAGAAAGCGATGAGGATCCTGAAATAAAGAACAAAAGTTTAAGCCCAGAAGCCTAATAGATCTGACATAGGAGGCTTCAATAACGCAGACACTGGCTGCTCTGTCAAAAGCAGAGCAGCTAATAAATTCTTAACTTGCCCTAAAAAAGAGCATGGATCTGATTCTTACCACCCAGAATCAAATGATTACTGGAGTAGAAATGATAGGAACCTTCCATCTTAGAATTGGTAATGAAGAAGGGAAAGAAAGCTGGACATGTACTCTAGTTCTGGGGAAAGCAAATACAAAAGTTCATTGAAAGGATAAAGAGAATTCCATGGACTAAAATTCCAAAAGAAAAGTCAGCTCAGGAAGAATAGAAAGTTCCCAATAATTAAATTTTGAAGACAAAGGGAAATAATTCCAAAAGGGAACAAAACAAGAAGTTCATTAAAAGACTGGTGTAGAACACACAGGATTAACCAACCCACTTAGACTTTTATAAGAAAAATGGACAGTAATTGGAAGCAAAGACAAACAAAAGAGGATAAATAAATCAATTTATCATTACATCTTTAGGAATCTACTACCTGCCATGCACTGTGTTAGGCAGTGGAAATAAAAAGGCAAAAGTGAAACAGTCCCAGCCCTCAAAGAGTTTATATTTTATCAAGGGAGACAATAGGGATGTATATAAACAGATACCAAATATATACAAATATGCATATACACACATATATACATACATACACACACACAAACACACACACTCTCTCTCTCTCTCTCTCTCTCTTTCTCAACACGTCCAAAACTGAACTCATTATCCCCACTCCCCTTCAACCCACTCCTCTTCCTGGCTTTCCTATTACTTACTATTAAGGATACCACCATCCACCATTTACCCAAACTCCCAGCCTAGGTGTCATCCTCCACTCCTCACTCTCTCCCACCTCTCATACTCCATCTGTTGCCAAAGCCTGTCAATTTCTACTCTGCAACATCCCTATATGCACCCCTTTCTTTCTTCTGACACTATCACCACCCCAGTACAGGTCCTCATCACCTCATGCCTGAACTACAGAAATAGCCTGCTGTTTGGTTGCATTGCCTAAAGTCTCTCCTCACTCCAGTCCATCCTCCACTCAGCTGTCAAATTCACCTTCTCAAAGCAGAGGTCTGATCATATCACCACCATCCCCTACTCAATAAATTCCAGAATCTCCCTGTCACCTCCAGGATCAAATACAAAATCCTCTGATTGGTATTCAAAACCCTTCAAACCTAACCCCCTCATCTCCCACCTTTCTAGTCTTCTTATACCCTATGCTATCCCCTCTCCACCCTGTCCAACTCTTCAATCCAGTGGCACTGGTCTCCTTGTCAGTGTCACTAGAAAAGATACCTCAAGATACTCCAGCTCCCAACTCTAAGTAGTTGCACTTGTCACCTGTGCCAGGAATGTACACCCTCTTCAGCTCTACCTACAGGTTTCCTTGACTTCCTTCAAGTTCCACCTTAAATCTCACCCTCTATATGAAGCCTTTTCTCACTCCCCCTTAATTCTAGAACCTTCCATCTGTTAATTAGTTCCAATTTATGTAGCTTGTTTGCACCTGTTTACATAGTGTCTCCTCCATTCAAATGTTAGCTCCTATAAGGCACAGACTGTCCTTTGCCTCTCTTTGCATCCCCAGGGCTTACCACAATGTCAAGCACATAACAGGCAACTTAATAAATGTTACTGACTGACTGATTCGTGAAAGAAGTGGCACTTGAGCTGGGCTTTGAAGGAAATTATTTTTATTCAGTGTAACTCTTCGTGACGCCATTTGTGGTTTTCTTGGCAGAGATACTGGAATGGTTTGCCATTTCCTTCTTCAATTCATTTTATAGATGAGGAACTGAGGCAAATATGGTTAAGTTGACTTACACAGGGTCACAGAACTAGTAAGTGAAGGCAGATTTGAACTCAGGAAGATGAGTCATCCTGATTCCATGCCCAGTACTCTATCCGTTGTACCACCTCTAGCTGCTCTTGAAAGAAATTAGAGATTCTAAGAGACAGTAGTGAGGAAGAGATATTAAAGGGATGGGGGGAAACATGTTCAAAAGGCACAGAGACAGGAGGTGGAATATCACAAATTATAAACTACAAGAAATTCAGTTTGGCTAAAAGAAAGAGTAAGTAAATATGTTAGGTTAGAAAGGTTAGGTTGGAGCCAGTTTGTGAAAGGGCTTTAGATGGGAATGATATTATTAATGGATTGGAAAGAGTAGAGACTTGAGGTGGGGAGGTCACTTAAATTGATATTTCAGCAGTCCAGCAGACCTGAACTAGGAGGGTGGCATGTGAGTAGAAAGAAGGGGACCATGTTTCAAAGGCAAAAACGATCTTGTCCTCTGTTTGCTCTTTTCCACTAACTAAAGGGAGTACAGCCTCTTCAACCTCCTGAGTGTGAAAAGTACAGGAGTCTTGGTATTCCAGCATTTCCAAATCTGAGTTATAGGCTAGGCATGGTCGCATTAATATCCTGAAGAGCAGAGAAATCTCTTGGTCCAAGGCCAGCAAATACGATCTTGCCTTTGGTCATGAATATGGTGGAACTAATGCTATGTAAGACCTGAGCTAAGTTTTAAGCCTACTCCCCTAGAGATCAAGTAGTGTAAGCAAGATCTTAGAGAGAAAAATTTGTACATTTATTCTTGTTATAACTTGAAAGCAGATATCCACTTTTTAAAAACTAAATGTAAGTGTCTGACCTCCGGTAGCATTTCTAGCTAGCCCTCCAGCATAAATAGCTAACCTCTTGAAGCATCTCAGCTCTTGCTGCACCAAACCAGATGGTAAGTTATATTATATGGTGCCAACTAATCAACAGGCCAGAGTCCCAAAAGTATATCTGAATTTCTTAAATTTCTTCTCATCTAAGCCATGTCAATTCAAATTGAATGCATTATTTATCAACTATAAGCATACTTTTTCACATTAAAAAAAAAAAAACATCCCAACATATTGATGCCTATATCCAACCAAATGGAATGCCTTTGTAATTTAAATACCTATAATGGCAAAAAACTCTGCCTCTTAAAGTACAAGATGTTCACTGGAACTTTATATAAAGATAATAGGCACATATTCTCTATATCCCAGTTCCCAATGATTTAAAGTAGTTAAGTGAAATAATAAATGAAAAATTTGTTTTTCCTCTTTCAAGTCACAATAGGAATGTCAGTTTAATTCTAACTATTCAATATAAGAACAGGCAGTTCTTATATCTAGATCACCGAGATTTCCAGAGAAGATACCATGGGGGAATGAATCCACACAACTCTGTATCTCCTACCTTAGAGCAGAGTTGTCCTGATTGGTTGAGTGAGCTCACACAGTCCATTATATCTAGCCAACCTCAGACCAGGTAGGTCATGCTTCACATTTGATTCAGTCATCCACCAAATTCCATTCCTAAACGCCATGTTCTGTAGATACTAACCCTGCTGCAATCTATACCATATCCCTCCAATTCCTGCTCTGGGAATAATAATCACATCAATACCATTATTTCTACAAAATACATGTCAGCGAACTACTCAACAAACCCACTCATCATTCCCAAAACATCTTTCTATGGTCACTACTCCCCTCTATGTGTTGTTTCATCTTATGCTTTTTGAGGGTAGAGTCTTCTGACTCACTTGTTTTGCTTATCACAGGGCCTGGTACATAGTAAGCTCTTAAAAATGTTTTTCTTTCATCCATTTCATCAATTATAAGTATCTAGGTAATTTTTCCCCCTCTAAATCAAAAACAGTATAGCTTTTTTAAAAAAATTTCCTGTAGTACAATTACAAAGTATACATTACTATAGAAGAAAACACTGAGAAAAAACAAGACTCCAATTATTTTAATAATATCAATTATGCTTAAAGAAACAATAAAAAACATGAAATGCTCATGCATATTAAAAAGCAACTTAAGATTCAATCTTCTATTATGATTGTATTGTATTGTATTGTACTGAATGACTGTGATAGTATTAAAGTACTTATCCTTTAGAAAAAGGTATTAAATTTATACCAGTGACAAATTCAAAATTTGATAACCAAATCAAAAATTTTTGCAAAGAATTTCAATTCTGCCTAAACAACAAAACTGTTATTCAAAAAGATCAATCAGAAATCCATAATAATTCTTTCTAGATTTTTTTCCAAAAAATTATGCTGTTATTACTTGCATTTCGCTGAGTTTTTAAATCTCCAAAGATTTAAAAGACTTAAAAGAAATCTTAATGGAAAAGAAGAAAAAGAAATAGAAAAAAAGAATGAGTGAATAAGGTAGAAAATATGTGAATTCAATGCCGTTAAAAGCACACATATACAATCCAATGTATCTTGAGCCATTTGTAAAAAGGTTGTTTTATTATCAACGTAACTAATCACAATGAAACCATCTCTTACAACCAAAGACATTATAATGAATTTTCTTTACAGCTACAGAGAAATGGGATTTGCTGTTCCATATCAAACTAGAACAGGCTATATAAATTCTTCTTCATATTTATTGTTAAATGTAATTTTATCTATAAAATCATCCATGAAATATTAAAAACTGAAACAACAGAATTTATATCCTTTACTTAATTTAGTTTAAACGGTCTATTCACTAAAAAAAAGGGGGGGGGGAGGCTAGGTTACATATGATAGAGCCCTTCCTTTCTCGTTTAAGCATTTCCATTAGAAATCTTTAAAGAATTTATAACAAAGCCATTTAAAACATGCTTCAATGACAGAAGTTAGTACACTTTTCTTAAATTTCTTTTAATTTACTTGGAAGGCAAGAGAAAAGAGAGGTCTATGGCACATTAATGAAAGAGAATGAAGAAAGAGACCATTAAAAAAGAATCAAACAGAAAAATGTTTTAAAATATTTACACAGAAAAAGCAAATCAAATATCTCCTCTACTTACCTATATATTACTACTCATATCTAAAGTAAGAATGGATACTAATAAAGGGTATTTTATAATTCTAAGATATTTAAGTATGAAAGGAAGTTAGTTTTTGTAATAAATTTATTATTCACAACAGAAAGAACTGACATTAAAATAAAAAAATAAACAAAATCTCATCAAATAAACTAGGCCCAATTCTAAAGTTCTACTTCAAAGAGGCTAAGCAGGGACCCTCAATTTTCAAAGATTATGCCAACAGAGAACTGGTAGGTTTGACTATTCTGAAAAGGATCTCAGTTCAGTCCCAGGGACAGATCACATATTCTATTAAGAACCATTCTAGTAAAGTACAAAATGCTCAGCTACAGTAGGCTGATAAGCAAATAATAAAATCTGTGCCTTTTTTGAAAACATGCTTGTGAAGAGTCCATAGGCTTTATTGGACTGCTGGTGCGTCTCACACACACACACACACACACACACGGGAAAAAACCCTAAAAGATGCCAAGAAGTTACAGCTAAATGACAGGCTATTTCATGGGTTCTTCTTAGATAGACAAATAGTGGACTTGTTTCTTCATGTATCAAAAGGCAACAAGACCATTTTCATAGAATACACTTGGTCATTGCAAACTGCATTACTCATAATTAGTATAAACAAAAAAATGACCAGAACAATTAGTTCAGCTTATATGCCAATTTCTGTTGCAGAGGATAAATGAAGTAGAAAAATTTTCTAAAAAGTTTTTGATAAGACCTTCTAAGGGAGGAAAAAAATTTAGTATTCAGTGACTTCAATGTAACAGTACACCCGAAGATCCCTTAATATTTGGTGACTTCAGTGTAATGGAGGGCGGCAGAAAATGTCAGAAAATATGGTTTGGAATTAAGAAACAAAGGGAGTCACAGAATATCTTATTGAACATGAGAGTCAGCAAGCACTGGACCTGACAAGCACCATATGATATATGTTTTTAAATCAATCAACCAATAAGCATTATAATATTCCTACTATGTTCCAGGCCTTGAGTTAGGTGCTAAAAATACAAATATAAATTTGAAATAACCTCTAATCAAGGAAAATGAAATTAGCTATATCTTAACAATCAAGTGTCTCAGTGAGTCATTTCCAAATTAGGTATCTGTGTACAGATCAACGAGCTATTGGAGCAAAGATCTCAATGTCAAAAAGAAGGCAAGATAAAGATAAGAAAATATGGCATGTAACTAAAATAGTTTCAATGTAACACATGCAAACAACGTATTACTGTTAAGAAATGGAAAATAATAAAAGAATATACAAACCATTTATTACCATTTTCAGAATTTCCTAAGCAAGTAACAAATGTAAAGCAACTGCTACAACAAATAACCTAGTAGCTTAGAAACTACCTCAGGAAGTAAATATCTGCTCTCCTTCCCAAGTGGTGAAGCATGACAACCGAAAGTAAAATCTCATAAAATGGTTAGAAGTAGTGGAAGAACAAACAAGTGTATAGAAAGCCTGACATAGACACAATTAAACTAAATCATATCAAGATAACTGAAGGATGAAACAGGAAGAACATAAAAATTTCTGTTTTCCCAGAAAATAATGATCCGTATTTCTGAAACCATTTTGTTCTTCAGTGACAGCAAATTCACTATATTTGGATCTGACATCTTGGTTCCTGAGGTATTACCTGAGAAAGTAGAAATGGTAACCAAGAACTGATTGAAAGGAAAGCTGGATAAGATGGAGAATAGAAAAAAAAAAAGAAGTGACACATTGTAAGGGGACTAAAAGATGGATTTCTAAGACAATCCAAGCAAAGTACTAAACAATCACAAGAAAATCTTTTCATTAACAAGATTGAGAGGAGCTGAATAACTGCATATGCCTTATTTCTCACTTCTGGAAAATATAAGAATGTGCTATACAAGTATCAAGGCAAAGATTCATAAGATAAGGCTGTAACAAACAATATTCTATAGCAAGGCATGGGGAATACAAGATCACACTTGAAATTACTAAAATCTGTAAGAACATTTGACTCAAATAAGCAAAAATGGAGTCCTTACCAGACATTTTCCAACAAGGCATATCCCATGTATATGTTAAGCTGTAACAAAATTTCTTAATAAATGAAATAAGGCAAATCATTTTGTTTGCAAATCTTTTTACTATTAATATCAAGGAAAACTCAACAAAGCTATTTGCCAAATGTCATGTAAAATATACAGACTATAGTGAAAATGAAATGAAGTTTTCCTGTAAATAATAAGATCCTCCAGATGTTCCTTTTTTCAGATGACACATTGATTGTATTAAATCCTGGACTCAAGTATATCCTCTTAAGCATTATCTAATCATCATCATCATCATCATCACATCATCATCATCATCATCATCTTGATCTCCATTAAAACTAGAAAACCTTTGTGTCAGGCACTGTGCTAAACACTTAACAATTATCTCATTTTATACTTAACAACAATCTTGTGCAGTAGGCTTTATTCCCATTTTACAGTTGAGGAAACTTAGGCAAATGGAGGCTAAGTGACTTGTCCAAGGTCACATAGTCAATAAGTGTCTAAAGTCAGATTTTTAATTCAGGTCTTCATAACTCCAGGTCTAGAACTCTATCCACTGGCACTTAGTTGTCTCCAGATCTATAATTACTCACTCAGAATCTGGTCCAACTATCCCCACAAGAAAGAAGTGTATAAAAATGACAACTATCCACAGAATTGCTTTTTTCTTATGTGTTTTCTTTTTATTCTTTATTCCAAGATCTAGACAACAAAGTAAGGAAGAGGGCTATATTTAGAAATTAGAGTGATACAAAAACAAAAGATGCCAACACAAAATTAAAGATTGCCTATCATCCCACTGGAGGAGAGCAGGCTGGATTACTTTCAGTTAACTGAAAGGCAATTTTACTGATACCCCCCTATACCCAAAGCTTTCCATAACAACAAAGGCCTGTCATTTCAATATATTTTTTTTGGAATTGCTGCATGGAAGCAAGATGGAACAACAGTCCTTTTCAAGAACTAAAGATATTCATCATACAAAAATCAATGAAAAACTGCAATGTGGATGTAAGTAGGATGCAACAACATGTAACCAATGAAGAATCCTGAAAAACAATACAAGGTGTTTCCCAAAACTGTTATTTTCTTTATGTCCTGTTTATGCTGTTTTTGTTCTAATTATCTGTTTCTGAAACCCTATCTGACTTTCCTTCTGTGACTTCTTACATAGAGAAAAATACATTTATTTCCTCCTGTTTCTTAATACTTCCAGAATCTGTGAGTTTATTGATATTGTTCCTTTCTCCAAAGATGCAGAACAAGATCCCTCTATAACTGAACAAATTTTGTTTGAAAGTTGCAGTAACCCGGCAGTCAGCCTGTCGATAGACTTTCTCATTTTGGCTAGGCTGGTTCTTATATACTAACAAGTCTGTCATTGGGTCTAAACCCTCCATAACTGAGTTAAAGCCATCGTTCTATTTCCTTCTACCTTTTCTGGTGTCTTTTTAAAAAAATGAGTTTGGATTTTTTTATCCAGTTGGAATTAATTAAGGTTTACAGTTTATAGTAATAAATAGCAGATGAGCGGAGTTCCTTGTTTCACTCCCTTTACTTCACAACATTCGCTCCCCTTCTTCACTGTTCTACAGAATTAGAAAGTGAAACCCAAACAGGTTAAATGATACAGCCAAAGTGCCAAAGGTAGTGCGCTGCCCAAATGGAATAAGGATCCAAGTCCTCTACCTCTAGGCCTAGGACACTAAAACTGCATGGTAATGTGTTCCAGTTGCCTAAGTATTGACACCAATGAGATAATGGACATAATGAAGTGTGAGAACTGTGTGAGACTATGGACAAAATGTGGTTGTGGATTCTGTCATGTTGCTATCTAGATTAACTAATATTGTTTATTACATGAGTCACTTCTTCCATTTTTCTTTTCCATGCTTACTTTTCATACTTATTGCTCTTCCATATGATTTTTCTATTTTTTCATCTAATATCAGAAAGTTTTAGTGACAAGACTAGAGATAGAGAGAGGGGCTGGACATGATTTCATAGATAATCAGGAAATTCCAAATAAGGAAACTCTCTCTAACTGATATATCACTTTCTCTGCAATTTACATTGTTAGAAAGCTGTCTACAGCACAAATATGGCAAATGACTCATCCTGGGTCACACAGTCAGCATGTGAGAAGTAGGGACTCAAACCCAGATTTTCCTGAATTCATGCCTGTGGCCTCTGGTGGTTTTCTTTGATATTAATGTTTAATGTTAACTATTTTATAATATCCTTAGATATATTAATAAATATGATACATAATATATTAATATATAATATAAATAAATATATTAAATATCCTTTAAAATATAAGATCCTTCAAAAATCCAGGACAAATTACACTTGATCAACATTATTATGCTATTTTTTTATTTACCTACATGATTTTTTTATATAGTCCCATTTCATTCTATTTTTAAGGTAATTTTATTAAGTCTACACAAATCTTTAAAACAATTTATAAAAGGATATTGAGGTTTACTATGTTGATCCAATCTAGTCAACTGTAGCTCTAAAAAGAAACTGTAACTGGGTATACTGATATTGGGATCATTCACAAGGATGATAACTGAACTCATCATGGTATGTGAGACAATGATATGACCAAGTGAGAAAGCATAGAGAGAAAGGAGAATGAGGTCGAGGACAAATCCTTGAGAGACCACGGTGCAAATGACATAGATGAAGAGACAGCAAAGGAGACCTAGGAGATATCACACAAGTAGGACAATCAAAGAGAACAATGTCATAAAAACCCAAAGAGAGAATATGCAGAAGCAGAAGGCAACCAACATTGTCAGCTGCTTCATATTAAGAATGAGGCTTGAGAAGAAAGCAATGGATTTGTCAATTAAAAGACTGTGGTAAAAGGTCTCAACTAAATGATGAGGTCAAAAGCCAGAATGCAAAGTTCAGAAAAGGATGAAAAGTAAGGAGGTGGAGACAAAGATTGCTGGTGGCCTTATCAAGGAGTTAAGCCAAAGAAAGTAGAAAGTCAAACTATAGATTTAGACATAAAAGTAGAGAAAGTGCTAAGGTGCTAAGTATAGATGGCTTTTTCAAGGAGTTCAGCCAACAGGAGGAGAGATATAAAATGATAATAGGGATAGCAGGATCAAGGGAGGAAGGAATTTTTAAAGATGAGGGAGGTAAATGTAGGCAACAGGCAAGAAGCCAGTAGTTAAGAAGAGATTGAAGATTAGACAGAGCATAGAGATGATAATGGAAGCAATCAGCTGGAGAATTTGGGAGAATTTATGATCAAGAGTACATGTGGAAGCCTGTCTGCCTTGGAAAGGAGAACTACCTCTCTGCGTGAGACAAGAGTCAAATACAGTCGGTCAGAGGTATGTGAGATGAGAAAGACAGACTCTTTTTTAATTTAACCAAAAATAATTTATAAATTAATATTATTTAAAGTTTTAAAGTATACTGAAATTAATTAATTTCTTAGCCTTTATTGGTAATATATATGAAGTTGAGTTATTTTGGTAAATGCATCTTGTATCCTGCCACCTTGAAGAAATCACTTTTGACTGAATTTTTTGCTATTTGATACTATTAGTTTTTCTAGCTTTCTTTCCTTTTGAATTCCCTTGGTGTACATACTAGTGCCATAGACTCCACCATTTATTGTAAGATAATTATTTTCTGTTACATGTTATCTTCTAAATTAGACTATAAGCTCCACTAACACAGAAACTAAATACACTGCTATGCATAGAGTTCACAATAAATTATTAATATGTACACACAGTTGAAGCTATGAAAAATGATAATATAAAAAGAAATAAGGGATGACTCTTTTTAAAAAAGAGACCTTGTTATACATACACATATAAATCCATTACAAATAAACCAAAGATTATAATTCTTTCCGTTCCTAGCAAGATCAACAACTTTTGGATATATGTGAGCAATATAATCCAAAATTTTTAATAATGCATTTGATTATCAGTAAAAATACCACTTTTTTCCTTTAAGCATAAAACCAAAAGTGCACAATTGCTCACAAAGGTATATGCCCACCATATCCTAAGAATACAGCTATAAATGGTATCATCATGATGACGATGTAATTTAGCAAGTCTTGCCTTTCACTGAATATAACAGTTGAAAGGTACCTCCAAAGATATCTCCTTCTCTGAATACTACCAACACTAACAGTGATGCATTGCCATCTAGGATCCACCTAAAGACATGCAGCAGCAAAGGGAAATCTGCAGCCTCCCAAGTAAGGTCACTCACTGTACTTTGAGTCACTTCTAAATATTAGAAATTTTCCCTTACATCAAGCCTACTCTTCTACCTTTTTTCAACTCCTACCCATGATAGCTACTTTTACTTTCTGAAGCCAAGAACAAATGGCTGCAAGAGAGCTATCATATCTTTACTAAGTCTTCTCTCCATCTGGAATTCCTTCAACAAGTCTCTAGTCATGGTCTCTAGCCTTCTCTTCATTCTAGATTACCTTCTAACAATCCAGTTTAAATACACCTCCCAACTTCAAGCACTATATAAACTCATCCATGTGGGTAAGGAATCCTTCCTGGGTAATACTGCTGACAGCAATCCTATCATGACTTCCTCGAATGCCTTTGTACTCTACAAAGATGAACAAAAGCACCAGAGGGTTTTCTCTAGCACTCTTGACACTGAATAGATACTACTGGAACATGCTTGTTGCTGCGGGGCAGCCTTTACTCTCACTATGTGCTTGGTCCATCCTTTTTTCCAGCCACATACCTTTTTTAATACATTTTAATATTTTTTTCAATATTTCCCAATTTTAAAATTTAACATTCATTTTTTAAAATATTGAGTTCCAAATTTTCTCTCTGACCCCCACCTCTCCCCAGCTCCTTAAGAAAACAAGCAATATGATGTAAGTTATACATGTAAAGTCATGCAAAGCATATTTCTATAGTAGTCATATCACAGAAGAATTACACACATGCAAAAAGATAAAGAAAAATAAAGTGAAAAAAGTATACTTCAATCTGCACTCAGAGTTCATCTATCAGTTCTGTCTGGATGTGGATAGTATTTTTCAACACTGAGTCCTTCCGAATTGTCTTGATTAGAGTAGCATAGAGCATCGTTACAATACTGTCATTACTATGTACACTTCTCCTGGTTCTGCTCATTTTACTATGCATCAGTTCATATAAATATCCCCAAGTTTTTCTGAAGCCATCCTGTTTGTCATTTCTTATAGCACAAGCCATATGCTACATCACAGTTATACACTACAACTTGTTCTGCATTCTCAGTTAATGGGCGTCCTCTCAACTTCCAATTCTTTGCACAAAAAAAAAAAAAAAGCTGCTATAAATATTTTTGTACAAATAGGTCCTTTTCCCTTTCCTTCAACCTCTTTGGGATTCAGACTTGTACTAGTATTGATGGATCAGAGGGTATGCACTGTTTTATAGTCCTCTAGATATAGTTGCAAATCA
Organism: Potorous gilbertii; assembly: GCA_028658325.1. Taxonomy (NCBI): domain Eukaryota; kingdom Metazoa; phylum Chordata; class Mammalia; order Diprotodontia; family Potoroidae; genus Potorous; species Potorous gilbertii. Next base: position 80,071,438 of record CM053773.1, on the reverse strand, counting down.
GAATGGTTCAACTGCATATCTGGTTGATAATACTCATTACTTTGCTTCTTCTGTGCAAGCTGCAGTTGGTAATGTGTTACAGTTTGCCAAGCTCACTGTATACCTCTCTACTAACAATTGCAGTGTCTGAACCGCTAGTAAGCAGAAATCAGTTTTAACTATGGTCTTCCTAAGAAGTACCCAAAACTGAACTCATTATTATAGTTCTTCCCTACGCTGAAGTCTAGACTCTGACAATGTAAAACTGGTATTTTCTACTCTTTTATGCAGCCCAATTGTTGTGTCAGAAATGACAAATGTTTTAAATTCTGATATTTTGCATTATTTTTCCTACTGTTTATTATTACTTTAAATTTTTCTTTTCATTAAATTTATCCGTCTTTTTAGAATCTGCCAAGTCATTATTTTCTCTGAAAGTTACAGTCTTCCAATATTTGAGGATGGCTGTACCTTTTCCTTACTTATCCATTCAACAACCCATTCACATTTCATTCCCTCAGGTTTTCCCCATGAACCATTATCTCTATCCCATCATTTCTGTGGTTGTTCTCTAAAAGTTCATTCCAATTTTTATAAAGCCAGCTCTCAAATATTTATGGTAATTGGGAACTCAAATAATCTCCAAACCTCATTGCAGTCACCAATTTCAGTCCCCTTTTCTCTTAAGCAAACTTTTACCTAAGTAAATAACTAGTAGTAAAACTGGCTGGTTTGAAATTTTCATGCCCTGTAACCTTTTCTTTATTCTTCTTGACCACTGGTATAAAGTGACAATGGTAAGAGAAGAGTAAAAAGTCATGAGAAAGGTGAACTGTGATTAGGGTTGGAAGTAGGAAGAAAGGAAGCAAAACTAACAGGTACTAAAGACTCCTCAAAGTGAAAAAATGGACTAAAAAAGAACTGCTAGAGTACACATATGGATTGAAGCATACTTTTTTAAAATTAATTTTTATTGAGTTTTTTTTTGGGGGGGGGGTCTGTTTTCTTTTGCTACATGACTAATGTGGAAATAGGTTTTGCATGAGACTACACATGTACAACCTACATCAAATTGCCTTCCTTCTCAAGAAAATATTCTGTATAGAGTCAAAATCTAGTTCAATATTCTTTGCTACTGGCACCACAGGATGTTTTTTCTCAGATACCACAGTATTTGCCTTCTAACACACTGACTTCAACATTTTAGGAAAGTATCAGAATATATTTATTCCCACAGTGGAGAAAAGGAGGAAGGGAGAGGTTTTGGAACTTAAAATTTTATACAAACACATGTTAAAAATTGCTTTTACATATAATTGGGGGAAAAATACTTTTTAAAAAAAGTAAAGATGAACTAAATGTCACTCTGTAAGTAAATCATATTATGAACCCATATTGACTTTTTCACCAAAACTTGTTTCACTATCATCATCACCACCACAATAGCTATTTACATAGTACTTTAAGTTTTACATAGCAATTTATAAATACTATCTCATTTCATCCTCACACCAATCCCAGGAGACACTGCAATTTTATATTCACTTTATAAATGAGAAGATTGGGGCAAACTGAATAATGGCTTTTTAAGGATCACACAGACTAGATTTGAACTCAAGCATTCCTGGTGTCAGGCACATAACTCAGATATAACACCTACTATTCTCTTCATAATAGCACTTTAAATATTTTGAGACAAGTTATCATAGTTCCTCTCTCTATCCAGGACAAAAAAGTCTAGTTTCTCCAGTCAGTCTTCAGGTGAAACAAACCTAAGGTTCTTCTCCACAATGGATGCCCTACTAGAGATATGCTTTAATTTACTGGTGTCCTTCTTCAAATGTGGCACCCAAAACTAAAGATAGTACTTCAAACATGATTTCAACAAAAAAAGTACAGCTGAACTGCTGTGATGGTTCAGTCATTTCATTTTAGTCATTTCAGTAGTTTTTCTCAAGAAAAAAGCACTCAAAGGCTGTAAAAAATAAGCATAAGTGTATTTCTCATTCATAATTCCTGTATCACAGCTTTCTCATTCATAATTCCTGTATCACAGCTCTTTGGTCATTTTTTCAGTCATGTCCAACTCTTTATGACCATATTTGGAGTTTTGTTGACTAAGATAGGGGAATGATTTACCATTTTCTTCTCCAGCTCATTTTACAGATGAGGAAACTGAAGCAAAGAAGGTTAAGTGGTTTGGCCCATGGTCACACAGCTGGTACCTGAAGCCAAATTTGAATTCAAGTCTTCCTGATTCCATCTTCATCATTCCACAGTCCTACCTAGACAAAGGAACTATCACCTACCTATTCTTAGATACTGTTCCTCTCTTAAAATAGCACAAAACCACATTTGCTTTCTTGAATGCCACAGAATGCTAATGACTCACATTAAGCTTTCCTAAACTTTTTTATTCAAATCACTATCTCCCCAAGCCTTTCCAATCTCTTTGTGCTCATTTTTGAAATCAAGTGTTAAGACTCTATGTTGAACCCTAATACTACATGTCATCCTCAACTCCTCACTCTCAGCCCCTCCCCATCCAATCTACTGCCAAGTTCTGTAGTTCTAGCTGTCCTCTCTGCGCTGACACCTCCACTATTCTGGTACACGCCCTCCTTACTTTATGCCTAGATTACTGCAGTGACCTGCTGGTGAATCCACCTTACCTCAAGTCTCTCTCATGCCCATCCTCTGCTCAGAGGTCAAACTGATCTTCCTAAAGCACAGGTCTAACCATGTTACTTCCCATTCAACAAACTCCAGTGACTCCCTGTCACTTCCAGGATGATATACAAAATTGTTTAGCCATCAAAATCCTTCATAATCTGTTCTCTTCCTACCTTTCCAGTTTTCTCACTCCTTAACCCTCCATCCCCACATGCTCCATATGATCAAGGGGCACTATCCTCCTTGCTGTTCCTCACAGAAAGACATTCATGTCCCAATTTCCTGCATTTTCACTAGCTATCGTTCAGGCCTGGAATGCTCTCCCTACTCATCGCCACCTCTTCCTGACTTCCCTGGCTTCCTACTTCCTCTACTTCCTCAGCTAGAATCCCACCTTCTACACAAGCCTTTCCCTCCCCCTCCCCACTCCAAGCAAAGACCTTCCCTCTGGGGATTATCTCCAAATGACTGTAAGTATCCAGTCTGTACAGTTGATTGCATGTTATCTCCCTCATTAGACTGTGAGATGTTTGAGAGAAGATACTGCCTTTTGTCTTTCTTAGGTATCTTCAGCACTTAGCACAGAGCCTAGGCACATAGTAAGCACTTAATAAATAAATGCTTATGGAAGACTGGAATATATCTCATACTTTAAAGTTACTGTTAAGGGTTATTACAGATATCATTTTTATGAATCTGTAGATGCTTCATGAGTTAGAAATTTCCCAAACAGTCTACATACTTTTATAATTCCCATTTTGTCTTGGCTGCTCTCTCTCATTCTCACTCCCCACTCTTAACCCCCACCCAAAATCCTAAGAACAGTATGACATCTACAGAGAAGCTGGAAATCTCACTAATAACTCCACCCTCTGCTATAGTGTAGTACTATGAAAGGCTAGATAGGTAAGGTGAAGACAAATGGTGCAAGGCCATGGAAGTGTGGCTAACACAGCTTTGCTTTTCAATAGGCAAAAGAACCACTAAGACTTTGAGCAGATTAGCAAAGTGACCAGCTCTTGTTAAGAAGATTACTTGGGCAGTAGGGAGGATGATTAGCAACTGATTTCAATTTTAAATTCTCACCACAGCAGCCAGCAACCTTTCAGAGGTGATAGGCTATTTATTCATTCTCATTTATTCTCTCTGGGTATAAATCTCTGAGGACAGCAGTCAGCTATAGGCAGTATATGAAGTGACTATGGCATCAAGAGAAGCTCAAAAAACTGATGGTTAGGAGCAGCGTAGTATGAAGGCAAAGCTGGGCTAAATTGACAGGGTGATCTAATCCAACATATAATCAATCAAAAAGCAAGTACTGACTAAGCGTTTACCATATACCAAGTACCATGCTAGGACTGGGACACAAAAACAAAAATCAAATAGTTACTGCCCTCAAGAAGCTAATATTATATCAGGGAAGAAAAAAATCTAAATATATCAGTAGAAGCAATATACTAGGTGTCCCAAAAATGTTAGTGCCATTTTTAAACTTACACTGTGTTTAAACTATTAAAGCTTTAAACCTGCTCTAAGACATTTGGGAAACCTTGTCTGCAAAATGAATATAAAGTAATTTTTGTTGGGAGCCATTAACACCTAAGATCAGGAAAGACCTTCTCTCCTGTAAGAGTAGCATTTGAGCTAAAGTTTGAAGGAAACTGGGCATTCTAAGAAGCAGAGACAGGTATATATTCCGGGCAAAATGGAATACTGTGTTTGAGAACAGCAAGGCCAGTTTACTGGAGGTGCATGAAGGGGAGGAATGAGTAATAATCAAGCTGCAAAACTAGGTTATTAGATGCAGGTTATATTGGGCTACAAATGACAACAGAGAAACTGGTTTCCTCACTCAGCCCTTCAAGGTTACTAGACTTCCAACAATAGTGAACTCAATCTTCCCAGGGACGGTCCATTCCATTTTGGAACATCTCTAATTATTAAATAAACAGTTTTCCTCATGCTGAAGTGAAATCTACCTCGATATAACTTCTGCCTACAGGGAGGAAGAAAAATAAGTTTAATCTCTCACAAAATAAACCCTCAAATGTGAAGACAGTTATATCTCACCTAATCTTTTCCAAGCTAAACATTCCTAGTTTCTTCAACCAATTGTCCTATGATATGCTCTAAAATCCACTCACCATCCCAGTCACTCTCCTCTGGACATTCTCCACCTAAACAATAGTCCTCTAGAATATAGTCACAAGAAACTAGGCACCATACTCTCTGTGGGAGCTGATTTAACAGTCAGGAAAGTCTTGGATTTTGGAGTTGGAAGATCTGGTTTCAAATGAGGTTCTGCTATTTATTTACCATATTTACCATATGACACAAAGGCAAAGCAATTAACTTCTCTGGGCCTTACTTAGTACCTCACCTCTAATATGAGGATTCTAAGGACTTTTCCAACTCTAAATCTATAATCCAATTATCTTGTAGTCACTGAACTTCTATGGGATTCACTTCCACATCCACAAAATGGGGACACCGTACTTAAAATATCTAACTCACAGGCTTGTTCTGAAGTAAGCACTTTGCAAACCTTAAAGTGCTATATAAGTGTGAATTAGTCCAACTCATTTCTTTAAAGTGAGCACATTGGATCGTATGATTTCTATGGAGCTGTGCAGCACTTAAGGAAAGCATCAATCAGCCATTTAGTAGTAATTAATTCATATTCACGTATCATCAAGAGTAGGTCACATAACTGAGGGTCAGACCAAGAAGGAGAAAAGGGATACTGATAAGGAACACATGAAGTTACCAGAAAATAAAGTACCTATTTCACAATTTTTTCCAGGGCCTGCCTTGGCCAAGACACTGAAAATCATCTGGGCCCACGTGTCATGGTCTGCAGACCCATGCCCTTCCAGGATACAATAATAAAGCTGGAGAACAAATAGAAAGTATTTTGTAATTACAATTGTCACACTCATGATTCAACTGATTTGGGATTCAATAGATTCTAATCAAATCCATTTGATGAATCTATGAGAAAGACTAAAATGCCTACTATTTTTCTCTGATGATCTCATTTTCTAAGCTGTTTTTGAGAGCACATTACTTACCATAGTTTTTATTCTAATGGCCTTATAATTATTTTTTAAATTAATATGCACTCTTATAACTGCTCCTCCTCATTCTGTAATAATTGATCCAATAATTATAGATCAAATTCTGATCCAAGATTCACCATAAGCAGAAATACACAATTGAGTCATATACTTTGAAAGAAATGGTTTATTGTTCTAGATTTAAAATGCAAAGTTTCCATTATATTTAATAACTGAAAGGCATGCTGTGTTATGGTTGCATTTGGTGACTGGATTAATAGTACCCCAACTGGGCTAAACAATGCCTTTTCCTTATTAGGGTTCTGATTACCATATCAACTATTTGTTTAAGAAAAAGAGAGAAAAAAACACAGCACAGAAAAAAAGAATTAAAAAAATATGAGAACATCAAACACATTCAAAAACATTAAGATCCAGCACTGAGGAAATTTGGAATCAGCAAAATATAAGCTACTAAAGATGAAATGACAGAGAAGTATTCAAATTTCAAGTTTCATATCTCAAGAAAAATGGTACATTATATTGGCCAATGAGGAATCACTTGTAATCACTGCAAATCTGGGAAATACAACAACATTATGGACCCTTCCAGGCTCAGTTTCTTAATTGGAGTGTCATTTTGCTAGAAAATGTAAAATTATGTTATTAGTGATGCTTAGCAATCCTGGTGTTTGAATCATCTCAACACTCAGAATTTTTAAAAAGAAAAATGTCATTATTTTCTTATTCCACAGCAAATATGATCTGTTTGGTTTTTCTAAATCTGTATTTTAACTTTTCCTTGTTATTTAAGAATATTTGCAATACTGTGATAAAATAAGAACTTCTAGTACAACATACTAATTACTTGTACATTTTTTTCTCAAGGAAAAAGCATGCAAAGGCTTTCGAAAAATAAGCATTATGTGTATTTCTCACTCATAATTCTATATCATTGTTGTTTTTTGGTCATTTTTCAGTCGTGTCTGACTCTCCATGATCCCAGTTGGGGTTCTCTTGGCAAAGATACTGGAGTAGTTTGCCATTTCCTTCTCCTGTTCATTTTACAGAAAAGAAAAACAAAAAACCAAGGCAAATAAATTATTAAGTCACAAAGCTAGTAAGTATAAGAGGCCAGATTTGAACTCAGGAAGATGAGTATTCCTAACTCCAAGCCCAGCACTCTATCCATTGAGTCACCTAGCTGCACTGAGTCTACCTTGCTGTAGCATTACATATGCCACTGTGTTGACTAATCATTTACCTAAACTATAAGGTCATGTTTAATATCTGTACTGTACAATACTACTTACTGGTGAACTAAGTAAGTGTAAACATTCCCTGCAAAGTATTTCTAATCAACTGCTGGTATTGAAGAGCTACAATGACAGTTGGATGGCTATCATGGCAAAGCAGTGATGCTTACCTCTCAAAGGTTATGTGCATTAATAGAACACCCTTTCAGGATCTACAAAGCTGGAAAGGCTTAAAGTATGGGTTAGGTGACTGATGCTCTGTCACCCAAGGATCAGCCACATTAAATTGAAAGGACTCATCACCAGACTGGCTTCAGAATGACCACAGTCAAAGATCGCTACTAAACCATAAAGGGGTTGTGATGGAATACATCCTAGTAAAGGGTGTATATACTTTAATGTATCTATACTGTCATCAACATAGGTGCCCCCTCTAATGGAATAGATCCCTAGCCATCCATGGGATCTCTCACATCCTTTTGATTAATTAGAGGACTATAAAAATGTCATCTGGCTTAGGATATCATTTACCAAAATCATCCTTTCTTCATATCTTCAACAATTATGCCCTGGATACACGTGGAAAGTATTCTCATGAAGATTTTATATGGATGCAAAAGTAAGCAGATGAGGCAGCACCTCTTTTTTGGTTAAGAAGATATTCATCTCCCCACATATTTGGTATTCTCCTCTCCCTTTCAAAGAAAGGTATCTTGAGAAGCTAATCCTCCAGCACAGGCCTGAACAATTTATACTTGGTCTAGCAAAGTTGTTCTTCCCATTTGGGGTATTTTATTTTATCTGTGAGGTTTTGGGTGACATTTCTATTTCCATCATGGACTGTAACACTGTAGTTCCAATGTAATAGCTCACTGAAGGAGAAAATTGTTACAGAAATCTGACAAATTTCCAGTTTCATTCTTAAAACCTCAAGTTTTGCTGGCTTAAATATATCTCTCATGACTCTTTCAATAAACTTATTTTCATTCCATTGCTTCCTCTTTTTTCATGAGGCAATACTATTCATAATATTTCACCATTCTCAACCAAATTTTACAAATAAATTAATATTATACATTGATGTGTCCTGGGCTATTATGTACCTACATCTAGCAAACAGCTTTGTTTTGAAGGTTTCTAAGCTCTCATTGTCTCCTCATAAGAGTAAGGGTGAGTCTGCAATGATATCTACTATTATATGCATTTTCCATTTTCCAACATCAACAGTTTGTTTAAATGGGTCGGGTTGTAGTTGCCACAATTGAATTACCAAATCATTACCAAATCATCTTATTTTTATTCTTTCTTCTAATGTGTATTTTTAGGTTCTTCTGCAACAAGCTGATAATTTGATAATAGCCATATCAATAATTGTAAGTTTTCACTAGCATACAGTCAATTTAATTTGGGGTTATATTACTTGGGACCTGTCTTACCCAGGGTATCCTGACCATCTTCTTGAAGAAAATGTCCTTGACAAATAGGCATGAGGTTTCTGGAGAGTCTACAAACTTTTGTCATCTCTTGACATGAACGAGGACCAAAGAAATCACTGCTCCCTAGAGTGTTGAAGTATTTCTCCTCTCAATCTTCCTCACCCTTCTACTTTGTTTTTTAATTTCCTACTTGCCTTTTTCATCTCCAACTGTCACTCGGGCATATTTCTCTTAATCCCTAAAAGATTAAGTTGTTTCCTCCACCTGTCCCACTCTGATAATCTACTTCTGAGAAATATCATTCAGGGATAAGCTAGGGAATAAGACATAGTGTGCTCCTCCACGAAGGACCACCAACACCACTGCTCCCTCTGCCAAAGCAAAAAAAAAAAAAAAAACACAAAAAAACAACACACCTGTTTCATGCAGACCTATTGTTCTCAATTTGCACATATCTCAGCAGAGGAAACAAGCTTAAATTAAAATAGAAGAGATTTTGTTAAAACCTAAGGCAGAATTTTCTGCCTATTATGGTAATACACATTGGAACAGGCGACTGTGGAAGTCTCCATCTTCGGTGGTCCTAAATTTTAAAAATAGACAACCCTCTGGAAAGAATACCAAATTTGAGATTGAAATTCGGGCTCTGCAATTCACTACGTTTGACCCTTTTTAAGTAATTAACTAAATCCTTCCATTCCCAAATTTTTTTTTAATTTTTTATTTTATTTATTTATAAATGTTCTACAATCACTTCCTTAAAATTAAGATTTTATACTCCCACACCTTCCCCCCCTACCCCCCTCCCTCCCCATGACAGCATACAATTCTGTATAGGTTCGACATATACTTTCCTATTGAGCATATTTTCACTATAGTGATGTTATGTAGTCACACTGATATAAGTGGAAGAAATCATATAACAAATCAAAACATAATACACTAAAACCCACACACACACAAACATGATCTGCTACATTCTGCGAATGACTACATCTGCAAAATGAGTAAGTTAGACTAGATGACATTCAAGGTCCCCTTGAGCTCTAAAATCTATGATACTCTCGAATCTAACTAGATTAGACTAAGAAGACATCAGGGAAACAGAGGCGATGCTTAAACAGAATCAAATGTCGGCAGAACAATTCTGTGTGTTTATGAACCCCTAGAATAGGGGTTTTTATCAGGGGTCTTTGAAGAGATTTTAGGATATCTTTTTTAAGTGTCAGTAACTTAGAAAGGGAGGGAAAAAAGACATCTTTATTTCAATATGATTGTTTTCCTTTGTAATCCTGTGTATTTTTATTTCATACATTTAAAAACATTATCTTGAGAAAAAGGTCCACAAACTTTAACAAACTGCTAAGGAGATCCCTGACACAAAATAAATTTAAGAAAACAAAATCCACAGATATAAAAATAGGGACTAGGTCTGCTATTTCACTGGTATAGAGAACTCCTAAGTGAGAAAACGCCTTTTATCAATGCAATTCTTCATATTCTCCACAACTTATGGAATCAGAGAGTTGCCTAGAGTACTGAGTAACCTCTTGCCCCAAGTCACACAGCCATTGTGTCAGAGGCATTACTTAAACCAAAATGTCTATGAGGATAGTGCTCTGTCTCTCTGTTTCTCATACATACTCATATACATACACACACACACACACACACACACACACACACACACACACACACACACAGCTATGTATATAAAGGGATTGCCCTTTTTAGGAATTTTACTCTTTTTATTGTAACTTTTGTACATTTTATGTGCTTTAACTGAAATGGTTAAGAAAGACTATGTAATTTTCACTAAAAGGAATTAGAAGGTTATTTGGCCTGTAACTCTAAATAAAAAACATGGAAAAGAAAAACATGTAAAAATTATTAGAATGTTAATTTAATTCATATTCTTATGCATTAGATAGAGTTATTTAAAAAAAAAAACATAGCCTCTTAACTAACTTATTTTCTTCATTTAACCAGTGAAGAAACTAAGGTCCAGAAAAATTAAATGACTGAGGTCAAAGCATCCTGACTCCTAGCCTACCACACTTTACACTAAACCATGTTCCAAAGACCACATCACAAAAAAGCATTTCTTGTATTTAAAACAGCTCTTCTTAAAGAAAACATATTCAGACTACATGAATTTTTTGTTAAATTCTAAAATGGAGGCCTCTTATTTTGGCTATTTGTTCCCCACCCCAAACACAATGTAACGCAAAGTATAGCTAAATATTCTTCAAAGGCCTAATGAATCAATAAAAATTGTTCACAGCCACCACTCCCATTTCAGGTTCCATAAATCTATTTCAGTCAGCTTTGATAGCAAAATAACCAAATCATCATTAATTTTTTTCCCATGTCTTTACAAAATTCACCTAAAAATGTAACACTCCTTTAAAATATATAGTAAGAGAGGTGGAGTCATGATGGCGGAGTAGCAGAAAGAAGAGCAGTGAGTTCCCTCCATCCCCCACTCCTCCAAAAAGATGGAAAAGACATAGCAAAATGAATCCTAATAGGGAATTCCAAGAAAAAGTAATCGTAAATCATTTTTCCAGCCAAGACTGGCATAGGAGGCAGAAAGAAAGATGCATGAAAACTAAAGACTGGGCCTAGCCAAGAGTATGGGGCTCCACAGAGCAATCTACTATGACCAAAAAGAGGTTATGTGCTATGGCAGGAAAAGGTCCCCAAATCATACTGGGGCACTGTGAAGGGAACAGGCACATGCTGGGAATCCTGGGGCACTATGAAAAGAGCAGGTACAACCTTGACAGTTTTGTCAGCATCTACCTAATTCTGGGTCACAGATCCAGGATGGACCTGAAACCTGGGATGATATTCTTGGTTAAGGTGTCATCTCAAGCCCTACGGTTGTCTACTCAAAAAAGAGGAAGTTCAGAAACTAATACAAGCTGAGAACAGACTTTGTCTAGATAGCCCAGTCTAAAGCCTACAGAGAAATAAGCAAGGTAGGAATCCCAGGCCAAAAGGGAGCCTGTAGTTCTGTTACTATGAATAAGCTGAGCTTCCCAAATAATTAATAATAACTGAGTCCAACTGAAGTCTGCCATTGCTTAGGTTCAAACTCAGGCCAGAATCATGCAGAGCTCAAACCACGGATTGGGCCTGAAGCAGTGATTAGACTTTGCCCTGGATCAGATCACTTTGGTATTATTAAAAGATTGCAGGTATCTAGCCTAAGCTATCTCTCAAATCTTGGAATAACATGACACCCAATACCTCAAGAATGTAGAAACAGGACCAGACCAGGTATTCCCTCCAGAAACTTGCACAGAGCCTGACCCAAACATAAAGTCAAAGTCAGGAAGTAGGCTGGAAGAATAACCATAAAAGAATCCAACTATTGAAAAAGTTTTTATGGTAAGAGAGGGGCTAAAGAGACAAACCCAGAAAAGAATTACTCCAAAGTATCCATAAGCAATGCCTAAAAAAAACCCAAAACTACAAACCATAGTTTGAGCACAAATTCGAGAATTCCTGGAAGAAATGAAGAATTTTTTTCTAAAATGAGTTTAAAACGATTTTATCTATAAAATGAGAATACTAGAAAATGAGAGCTATGGAATAAAGACTGGAAAGGAAACAAACATCTTGGCAAAGGAGGTACAAAACCCTTGCCCAAGCAACAAAATTCAAAATTCCAATGGACCAAATAGAAGCCAATGACTCCATGAGACAAGAAATATTAAAGCAAAGTCTAAAGTCCGAAAAAATTGAAGAAAATATAACATCTCATTGCAAAAACAACTAACCTTAAAAACAGATCAAAGAGAAAAAATTTAAGAATCACTATACTGCTTGAACACCAAGACCAAAAAAGATCCTAACCATGATATTTCAAGAAATCTTAAAAGACAACTGCCCAGAGCTCTTAGAACCAGAGAGCAAAGCAGAAATAAAGAATCCACTGATCACTTCCTGAAAGAAACTCCCAAATGAAAACTCCCAAGATCATGATGACCAAAATGCAGAACTTACAGATTAAAAAAAAAAATCATACACACACACACACATACACACACACACACATACATACATACATGTCACAAGCAGCAAGAAAGAAAGAATTCAGATAGTGAAGAGCCATAGTTAAGATCAAACACACTTTTATAGATTCCCTATAAAAGAAGGGAGGGCTCGGAATACCATATTCCAGAAGGCAATGGACATGGGACTTACAGACATTAATGACTTACCCAAAAGAATATAATCCTAGAGGGGAAAAAATTAAACCATTGATGAAATAACTTCCAAGCACTCCTAATGAAAAGCCAAGAACTCTGTAGAAACTGTGACTAAACAAAGATACACTTCTTACAATTTAATATGTGGAGATGATATGTGTGCCCTCTGAAATTTATCACCAAGGGTCACTGAGGAAATCTACAGAGAATGTCTTGAAATAGTTCTGTTGTCTTTTAATGATCTTAAGAGAAAAACTGGAGAGGGTAAGAGAAATACACTGGGGAGGGGGAAAGGAAAGCAAGAGAAAACTATCTCATATAATCAAGATGCAAAAATAGAATCTACACAAACAAGGAGGAGGAGGTGAGAAAGTTGCTGGCATTTGAACTTCATTCTCACTTGAACTGGTCAAAGGAGGGAAAAATACCCATACATGCATATTACAGCATTGGACAGAGAAATATGTTTCACTCAACATGGAAATGAAAGGAAAAGGGGAGAGGGGAGAGGAAGAAGAGGGTATTAAAAGAAGCATAGATTACGAAAGGGATTAGTAAACCCAAAAAAGAATAACTCCAAAAGGTAAAGGCAAAACAAATTCCAAGAATATATAACAATATTTATAACTCTTTTTGAGGCGGCAAAGAATGGCAATCTGAAGGGATATTCATAAATTGGAAAATAGCTCAACAAGTTATAATATAAATAAATGTAATGGAAAACTATTGTACTGCAAGAAACAATGAAAGTAATAGTTTCAGGAAACCTGGGATGACTTGTATGAACTGATGGAAAATGAGGTAAATAAAAACAGAAAAATTTATACAATGACACAAATTTGATAAAAACAAACAACTATGAAAGAACTAAGAATTCTGATAAGTATAATTAACAACTACAATTCCAGGAGGTTAATTATAAAACATTCACCAAACAGGGCGTGGAATAGGATGTTCCAGAAGTCAAAGGAACTAGGCCTAAGACCCACAATCACCTACCCAGCAAAACTGAGTATAAGACTTCAGGGGAAAAAATGGTCTTTGAACGAAATAGAGGACTTTCAAGCATTCTTAATGAAAAGACCAGAACTGAAAAGAAAATTTGATTTTCAAACACAAGAATCAATAGAAGCATGAAAAGGGAAACAGGAAAGAGAAATCCTAAGGGACTTACTAAAGTTAAACTGTTTACATTCCTTCATGGAAAGACAATATTTGTAACTCTTGAAACATTTTTCACTATCTGGATAGTTGGTGGGATTATACACATACAAACACACACACATACAGAAAGAGAGACAGAGTGCACAGGGTGAGTTGAATAGGAAGGAATCATATCTAAAAAAACAAAATTAAGGGGTGAGAGAGGAATATATTGGGAGGAGTAAGGGAGAAATGGAATGGGGCAAATTATCTCTCATAGAGGCAAGAAAAAGACAATGGAGAGAAAAATGGGGAAGGTGAGAGGGAAAACATGAAGCTTACTCTCATCACATTTGACTCAAGGAAGGAATAAAATGCACACTTATTTTGGTATGAAAACCTATCTTACAATACAGGAAAGTGGGGGAGAAGGGGATAAGTGGGGGCGGAGGATGATGGAAGGGAGGGCAATGGGAGGAGGGAGAAATTAGAAGTCAACACTCTTGAGGAGGGACAAAGTCAAAAGAGAGAACAGAAGAAATGGGGGGCAGGATAGGATGGAGGGAAATATAGCTAGTCTTATACAACATGACTATTATGGAAGTCATTTGCAAAAGTACAAATATATAGCCTATATTGAACTGTTTTCCTTCCCAGTGGGGATGGGTGAGGAGGGTGGAAGGAAGAGAAGTTGAAATTCAAAGTTTTAGGAACAACTGTTGAGTATTGTTCTTGCATACAACTAGGAAATAAGAACTACAGGTAATAGGGTATAGAAATTTATCTTGCCCTACAAGACAAAAGAGAAGAGGGGGATAAGGGAAGGGAGGGATGTTAGATGGGAGGGCAGATTGGTGCTAGAGGTAATTAGAATGCTCCGTTGTTTTGGGGTGGGGGTAGGGGAGAGATGGGGAGAAAATTTAGAACTCAAAATTTTGTGGAAATGAGTGTTGAAAACTTAAAATAAATAAATTTTTAAAAAATTTTAAAAAAAGGAAAATAATCTAACTTACACGAACTGATGCAAACTGAAGTAAGTAGAACCAGAACACTGGACACAGTGACAGCAATACTGTGTGTAACGATCAGCTGTGAATGACTTAGCCATTCTCGGAAACAACGCTCCAAGACAATTCCAAAGGACTCATGATGAAAAATGCTATCTCACTCCAGGGAAAAAAGGTGATGGAGTTCGAATGTAGATTGAAACACACTATTGTTTACTGTTAATTTTTTTGTGGTGTTTGTTTTTTGGGGTTTTGGTCTATGCTCTCTTTCACAACATGACTAATATGGAAACGTGTTTTGCATGTTTATAAATGTACAACTTATATCAAAATGCTTACCTTCCAGGGAAAGGGAGAGAGGGAAGGGATGGAGAGAACTCAGAACTCAAAATTTTCAAAAACAAATGTTACAAATTAGAGTTACATGTAATTGGCAAAACAATAAAATATTACTCAAGAAAAAAAAATCTCAACAAATTAGAACCGCTGCATTGAATAAGATAAAATTTAAAGGTAAATGTGAAGTTTTATACCTGCTTTAAAACAATGAACTCCACAAATATAGGAGACATGGCTAGGCTACAGTTCCTTTGAAAAAAGATTCAAGGGTTTCCGTGTACTCCAGAGTCAGTGTGATAT
This sequence comes from Potorous gilbertii, assembly GCA_028658325.1. Lineage (NCBI taxonomy): Eukaryota > Metazoa > Chordata > Mammalia > Diprotodontia > Potoroidae > Potorous > Potorous gilbertii. Next base: position 80,056,029 of record CM053773.1, on the reverse strand, counting down.
GACAGCCAAGGAGAACTACTGTAAGACTTCTTGAAGAGGGGCTGAGGCAAGGGAAGGAAGAGCTCTCAGTATATCCGCTACAGGCAGAGTATTCCTTGATTAGTACTGAGTTAAATTTTGGAAACATTTTAAGAAAAATACAGACAAGTTAGTGAGCAACCAGAAAAGGATGACAAGAATAGTGAGAAAAATAGAGAACATGTCTCAGTTCAAGGCTCAGTTCAAGGAACTGAAGATGTTTAGTCTAGACTAAAAGAAAGACAACTAAATGGAATCATAATAGTAGTTGTGCACATTTCAGGTAAAAGAACATTGATTCTGGGATCATAGGACCTAACTTCAGATGCCATGATGCTTATCCACATGTGTATCCTCAGGCAAGTCATTTAACTTCATAAATTTCTTCATTCAAAAAATAAGGTTGATAGATACTAAAAAATATCTGGGAATTTACCTGCCAAAACAAATCCAGGGATTATATGAACACAATTACAAAACACTTTTTGCCCAAGTAAAGTCAGATCTAAGTAAGTGGAAAAACATCAGTTGCAAGTAGGTGGGCAGAGTTAATATAATAAAAATGACAATTCTACATAAATTAATTTACTTATTCAGTGCCACACCAATCAAACTACCAGATAATTATTTTTTAGAGCTGAAAAAATATCAAAATTCATCTGGAAGAACAAAAGGTCCAGAATATCAAGGGAAATAATGAAAAGAAATGCTAAGGAAGGTGGCCTAGCCCTACCAGATCTCAAATTGTATTATAAAACAGCAATCATAAAAACCACTTGATATTGGCTAAGAAATAGAGGGGTAACAAGTGGAATAGGTTAGGTACTTAAGACACAGTAGTCAATGAATATAGGAAATGACTGTTTGATAAACCCAAGGACCCCAGCTTCTGGGGTAAGAACTCACTGTCTGACAAAAACTGTTTGGAAAATTGGATAACAGTGTACCAGAAACTGGGCATAGACCAATCAAAGTCTAACATCGTACACAAGAATAAAGTCCAAATGAATACATGATTAGGAATAGTGTATTTGTCAAATTTATGGAGAAAATGACCCAACAAGAGATAGAGCACATTATAAAGTGCAAACTGGATAACTCTGATCACATTAAACTGAAAAGTTTTTGCACAAACAAACCCAATGCAACCAAGATTAGGAGGGAAACAGAAAACTAGGAAAGAATCTTTGCAACTAGTGTCTGTGATAAAGGCCTCATTTCTAAAATATATAGCAAACTGAGTGAAATGTACAAGAATACAAGTCATTCCCCAATTGATAAATGGTCAAAGGACATGAACAGGGAATTTTCAGAGGAAGAAATTAAAGCTATCTATAACCATATGAAAAAATGCTCTAAATCACTATTGATTAGAGAGATGAAAATCAAAACAACTCTGAGGTACCATATCACACCTATCAGATTGGCTAACATGACAAAACAGGAAAAATGTCGGAGATGTGGGAGAGATGGAACACTAATTCATTGTAGGTAAAACTGTGAGCTAATTCAACTATTCTGGAGAGCCTAAAGGGCTACAAAAATGTGCACACCCTTTGACCCAGCAATATCACTTCTGGGACTTTATCCCAAAGAGATTGCAGAAATGGGAAAGGGTCCCACATGTACAAAAATATTTACAACAGGTCTCTTTGTGGAGGCAAAGAACTGGCAATCAAGGGGATATCCATCAATTGGGGAATGGCTGAACAAGATGTGGTATGTGAATGTAATGGAATACTATTGTGCTATAAAAAATTATGAACAGGAAGACTTCAGAGAGGCCTGGAAGGACCTATATGAACAGATGCTGAGTGAAAGGAGCAGAACCAGGAGAACTTTGTACACAGCAACAACCACAGTGTGTGAGGAATTTTTCTGGTAGACTTAGCCCATCACAGCAACGCAAGGACCTAAAAAATTCCCAATGGACTCGAGGCAAAATGCCTTCCACATCCAGAGAAAGAACTATGGAACTGGATCGCAGAATGAATCAGACTATTTTCTCTTATGTTTTGTTTTGTTTTTTCTCATGGTTTTTCCTACTCCTTTTAATTCTTCCATGCAATGTAACTAAGGTGAAAATATATTTAATAAGGACATATGTGCAGAACCCATATAAGACTGCACACTGTCTCAGTGAGGGAGGGGGAGAAAATCTAAGATTTATGGAAGTGATTGTAGAAAATTGAAAACAAACAGATTAATTTTTTAAAAATTAATAAATAAAATGAGATGTCATTTGTAAACAGCAAAAAAAAAAAAAAAAGGTTGAATTAGATGTCTTCTAAGGTCATTCCTAGAGGTAGATCTATGATCTTACAGGTAAGACTATCACATGGAATAAGGAGAACATTTGGTCTACTGGGCCCCACAGGGTTATGTTAGCTTCTCCATTGGAAGGATGTTTCAGAAACAGATTTAGCCTTCACGTAAGGAAAAACTTCCTAACAAACAACTGTCCCAAAATGGAATATGCCACCTTGGGAGGGAATGGGTCCTACACCTCACTGGAGGTCTTCAATTAGAAACTGGATGGCCCCTTGTTTAGAATGTTGTAAAAAAGAGGCTCCACAGGTTCAGGTTCAGTTTGGATGAGGAAGCTTCTTTAGTCTCTTCTTTTCTCTAAGAATTCACTACAAATTTCTATTCTAAAATCAATAATCCAATGCTCTTTTGCCTATATCCAAATTTTTCACAGTTGCCAATGTTTACCTAATGTTTGAAATAATTGCCAAGGCACCAACTGTAGGAAAATACCTTTAGTATCACATGAGAGAACAATGAATTTGGGAGCAAGTGAGTAGGAAATCTAAAGGTACTTTCTATATTATTTTATAGTTTAGAAGAATGACTTTAATATATGATCTTATAGGCTATAGTAGTATGTCCTACTATTTTTCAAGGATTCCAAGCTAATAGGGTATTCATTTTCAATCAACTCTTGAAAAATCTCTCAGAAGTGGTTTTTAATCTATTTGTTAAAAAATATAAAAATGTAACACCCTCCAAGAATTGCCAACAGGGAGGATGGACATTTACTAGCTAAATTTTGATCAAAAATAACTGGTGGATGGAATTAAAAATGAGTATCATGATTTAGGTTGACACAGCCAACGTATTGCATTTGGTATCTTTCCAGTGTCTATTTTAGGTATGACAACCATTAAAATCAAATGTCAAAAAAAAAAAGAGACCTAACTTAAAACTATATATTCAAATTATTGCACCACAAAGAGTTAAAAAAAAAGTATATCGAAAATATTAATACACATTCAATTACATTGCTTTAATTAAAAATATTTTATTAATAGTATTCTGAAGAGAGCAAAAAGACTTTTCTATCCTTAATAAAATGTTAATTTTAAAATATTTCATCTTTATACAGTACTACCTGCATATAACTTTTAAATACACATATGTTGTAAATACATATATATTTGCAAACTCAAAAATTATTTACTCATTGTTCAAGCCTGTAATCAAAAAAGCATGAAGACTGCCAAAAAGTAGCTTAAACACCCACGACTGGATTGAAGCTCTGGATAGGTACAGCTTATTAAAAGAAACAAGATATGTAAAAGGGCATTAGAGAGACTGAGGCATTGCACTGTATACTAAGAAGTTTTAAAACTTAGGAAATCCAGAACCCAGAGGTAGGTCACATGGCAGAAAGCCCTTAGATAATGATGAATAAAAAGAAAAAAAAACTTTTGTCATTGGAGTATATACAGATATATAGTTTACCTAGATTTAATCTAAGCATTTTACAAATTAACTCATGCTATTTTTGTGAAAAAGGGATGTGGACAAAGCAATAATACAATCAGATGGATTCAGAATTGGTTGGAAGACCAGACTCACTGTTTTTATAATCAGTTTGGAAGGACACAAACAATGAAATGTTGCAGAGATTTGTTCAAGTATCTTAGTACTTACCATTTCTACAAATCATTTGAATAAAGGTAGAGCTGGCATGCTTATCAAATATTCATATCAATCAACCGACAAGTACGTGCCTATTACTATTAACCAGGCATTAGGGATGCAAGTACAAAGAATGAAATGATCCTTACTCCCAATAAGCTCACATTCTAATGGAGGAGAGAAGGATATATGAAAACATAAATACCAAGTAATACACCAAGTAGTTAAATGCAAGAAAGTCTAGAAGGGAGGGAACTAGCAATTGGGGGCAATCAGGAAAGATTTCTTACAAAAAAATGATACCTGAGTTATATCTCCAAGGAAGAAACTCTGTGAGGCAGAGCAGATGAGAGAATGCATTCCAAACATGAGAGATGGCCATCCACAGTTATGGAGATGGGAGGTAGAGTATCATGTGTGAGAACAGAGAGAAGGCCAGTTTGGCTGAATCACAGAGTGCAGGAGAAAGAGTAATGTCCAATGAAGCTGGAAGGATATACTGGAGTCAGATTATATAGGACATTAAAAGCTACACAAATGAATTCATATTTTATCCCAGAGGCAATAAGAAGCCAATTAGGTCAATTGAGTAGAAGAGTTACATGGTCAAATCTGCCCTTTAGAAAAATCATTTTGGCAAAAGCGTGAAAGATAGAATCACATGATGAGAAACTTGAGGCAAGGAAAACAATTAAGAGGTTGTTTCCGTAATCTAAGAGATACTAAGATCTAAAGGAAGGCCTCAACTAAAGTCATGGCTATGGGAGTGGAAAAAAGAGGTCAAAATGCAGAAATGACAAGATGTGACAAATGATTAGATATGTGGATTGAGGAAGAGTGAGGAGTCCAAGGTAATGTCAAAATCACAAACCTAAGATATTGTAAAGGTAGGAGAGCCTTTGACACAAATAGAGCTATTTAGAGGGAAGAAAGTCTAAGAGCAAAGAAAAAAAGCTGAATTTTAGTCAGGTTGTGCTTAATATATCTCTGGGACATCCTGCTTGAAATGTCTAATAAATATTTGGTAATCTGGGAATGAAGCTCAGGAGAGAGAGAAAGGCTATTTATACTGATTTGAGAGTCACCTGCATAGAAGTAATAACCTCATGAGAGCTGATAAAGTTACCAAGAAAGCAAATGCAGAAGAGAAAAGGGCCTATGAATAGAACCTTGGGAAAGACCAACAGATAAGGGGAATAATATGCATGAGCCAGCAAAGGAGATTGAGCAAATGGATAGGAGATGAACCAGGAAAGAGCTGTGTTATGAAAAAAGAAAGTATCCTCTTAGATTTTCTTCCCTCTAAATAGCTCTATTTGTGTCAAAGGCCCTCCTACCCTTACAATATCCTAGGTTTGTGATTTTGACATTACCTTGGACTCCTCACTCTTCCTCAATCCACATATCTAATCATTTGTCACAAAAGAGAAAGTATCCAGGAGAGAATATATTCATTCAAGAGTGTCAAATGCAGCAGACTGGTTAAGATTTGGGATGAATCAAGAAAGCACTTTTAGCTGAGTGATGAAATCAGATGCCAAATTCCAAAAGACTGTGGAGTGGGTAAAAGGAGAAAGTAGAGACAGTATAGATATGTTTTTCAAGAGATACAGGGCAATAGCTTGGGGAGATGATAGAGTCTAATGAAGTTTTGCTGAGGATAGAGGAGACTAGAATATTTGAGGGAATAGAAGAGGAACCCATTAGTAGAGAAAGGTTAAAGATGGAGGATGACAGGCAATGACTGCAGATGCAATTAAATGAAAAGATGGCAGGGGAGGGGATCAAATACACATTATAGAGGTGCTGACCTAGGCTAAGGACACCTCTCCTGTGTCAGAGACTAGCAGAAAGGGTTAGGGGGAGATGATATCCTGAGGTTTTTTTAAATAAAGAGAATGGGTGAAAACAGTAGTCATGTTGAATAGACTCAGTTTTTTTGGTAAGAGGTAAGCTAGTAAGAACAACTAACACAATAGGTAGAAAAACCAGAACCTAAATGTCTCTCAACAGGCTAAACTAAACAATTAAGCTAAAAAATAAGATAAAGTGTAATAGGAGCACATAAAGGTCGTGAACTTCAGTTCAAAAAATTGGCCTCACAAATACAAAATTGGAGACAAAAGTTTAAGGACAGCAATTCCTCTGGGAAAAGATCTGGGAATTTTAGTGTATAGCAAATTCAAGGAAACTGTGGTCTTGGGCCTCATAGCTTCCAAAAGAGAAAAAACAATTCTTGTACTTTGCCCTGGTCAGATAATATCTGGAATACCATGTTTGGTTCTGGACCCATAGCTGAAGGCTATTGATAAGCTAAAAAGCATTCAAAGGAGGGCAACCAAGATAGTAAAAGGTCTCAAGTTCATATCACAGGAAAATTATTAGAAATAACTGGGGATGTTGAAATATAATCTGAAGAAAAGACATGGGGGTGAGATGGCTGTCTTCAGATATTTAAAGGGTTAATATATGGAAAAGACTTGAGATTTGTTCTGTCTAGGAACTGACTGAAATTGCAGACAAAATTAGACATGATGTTCAGAAAAAAAATTATAAAAACTAGAGCTGTCCCTAAAAAGAAAGATTGCTATCCACCTCACTGGAAGCTTTAAAGTAGAGACTAGACTTGCCAAATATATTGTAGAGAGGATTCTTTATGGTTAGACTAGATGGCTATTAATATAGAATATAGATAGTAGAAATGGTACGATGGTAGAATCAACAATACCTGGCAACAGAATGGCTATGGAGGATAAAAAATATAGGAGGAAAGAAATCTCAGATTACAAAACTAGTTGACCAGAAGGATGGTTATATCTACATAGAAATCATTAAAGACAACTCTATACCTGCCCTTACTGATGAGAACAATGAAATATGTAAATACTCATTCCATTATTTGACAATAACAACAGGAAGCATTTTCTAATGTCTAATCTAAGTTAATTATGGTTATTTCTTCCTGGAGATAGCTTTTTCATGTTGATTGTCATTGCAGTCTTCACTTTCCAGGCAAGAACCAATCCTCTGGGTCTTCTAACAAGGCATTCCAACAAGGACTTGGGTTGATTGAAAATATGGATACTTCTAAAGATGTGGAAAACTTTGCTCCAACATGTCACCAGCCTTGGCCAATCAAGTCCCAGATCAGATCTGTAGAATTACAAAGGTTATTTCCTCAAGGCTAACTTCAGACTTTTGTACACCACTGCATCACCAATTAGAGAAGGAAAAGAAGGCAGTGTAGCAGGAGAAAGGCAAATATTTTGAGTTATATTTCTCTTAAGATTATTCTCTACACACACTCTTGTTACATATTTACAACAGTATGAATAAATGCCAGAGCTTTACTTTCTACTCCAAAAGTTATAAGTATATTCAAATCACTCAAAATTCAGCTGTTCTTATAGGTCAGTTGACCTGGAAATGAAGAAAAAGGAAGCATTTGATTGTGTCCCAAGTACAGGATGAGGTAGACTAAACTGCTTTCATTTTTTTCAATAAGTGGTTTCCTCTTCTAGTACCTTCACAACTGATCAAGGTGAAGATATGTTGAGCATGAAATTTATAATCTCTTAATTTATTCTGAGCTCTTATATGGTGTGCTTATGTTGTTATAACCTATTCAGCACTGTAACATTCTTACATATTTGCACGTCTTAACACCACTACTTTCCCCCAGCAATTGACCATTGGTTCCATGAAAACAAAGACCATTCAATTCAACTCAAAGATTTATTAACTGTTTACTATGTATAAGTCCTGAAGAAACAGACAAACAACAGTCCCTGTCCTCTAGTTTACATTCTACTGGGAACATGAGGACAGAACACAGCATGTACACACATTTAAGTAAATACAAAGTAATCTGAGAGAGATCATTAAACAACTGAGAGTATCAGAGTAAGACTTCACAGAAGAGGTGGGGGCTGATCCAAATTTAGAGAAAGCATGATTAGGATAACATGAACTAACTGGAAAAAAAAAACTTGAATAAAAAGATGGGGACAGAATATATTCTGGACAGGAGGAACAGCTTGTACAAATGCAAAGAGGTAGGAAATGGAATATAGAGCTCAGGGAAACACTACTCCAATTTTGCTGAAACAGAGTACATGGGAAGAAAGTAACCTAAAGAAAGGAAAATAAGGTTGGAGAAAGACTTAAGGGTCTTAAAAAACAAGCTGAGGAGTTTGTATCTGTCCTTTATTTCTCAAGGGTATGTGTGAATTTTGGTCTTCTATTAGTGATACACTGGCTTATTCAGCATTACTAAAAATTATAATTGTTACAGGTTTTTACTTAAACTAACAATTTACTACTTTTGACAATACAAAGACAGATGTGAGAGGAGCCAAAATACCTGGCTCTAGTACTTCCTCCTGCTACTAAAACTAGTTATATGAAATTGGGTAAATAATTTGTGAGTGTGTTTGTCCTTCGTTGCCAAAGAAGACCATGCCATCAGAGAAACGATGACATGACTTGCACTTGACTTTGTTTTGAGTGAAGGAGGGCTGTGCAGGTCACCAGCCACACTTCTCCTCCACAGTCATCTGAATCCAGTGACCAGATATTCATCAAGATGACTGGAGATGACCCAGGATGAGGCAATTGGAGTTAAGTGACTTGCCCAAGGTCACACAGGTAATGAGTGTCAGTGTCTGAGGTGAGATTTGAACTCAAGTCCCTCCTGACTCTTGCACTGGTGCTTTATCCACTGCAACACCTACTTGCCGGGTAAATAATTTACTTTGATCCTCAATATACACATCTATATAATAGGGATTCTTGTCATATTCTGAAGATCAAATGAGGTATAGAAGCAATTTTTAAAGTGTAAACTATTATATTTTTTATTTTCACTAAAGAAAGGATTTTATAGTTAAACATGCTAACTGTTCCTCAGTGTTTGTAGACATTAACCTGTAGCTTTTAGCCACAGGCAGCATATTCTATCTTTCACATAATATTGTTATCCATCATGCTGGGGGACTAAGGTGCTCTGGTTAATAAAATATTTCATTTAATGACTACTTACCATATGTATACCACACTGAAGCATTATTTCTCCAAGTATTAAGACTTCAGCTTAATGCATAGGAAAAATGCTGAAAATGAGTTAATCCATGGTAATTCAGTTGGGATTTAAAGATCTTGCTGTGCCTCAGAATAATTATGATAACAAAGATTCAATTTATTCAAGTGTGAGAAGCCCTGGGTAACAAAGCTTTTTTAGAATGTGTAACAAAGGGATAACTACATATAATGTCCAAATTGCTTTCATCTTATCAAGATTGTCACAAACCAGAAAAAAACCAATCATATTTGGAGCTTTATTTTAAATCAGTCATCTCCTGCCAATGAAGTCAAGACTAAATAGTAATGAAGGCAAGTTACCTATATATTTGTCTTCTGAATACTGATACAAAATTTGCATGAGTAATTCTAACACAAAACCTCATACAAGATCATAGCTTTGAAAGCTAAGAGGAGTCTTATAAGAGTTATGTAGTATGACTCCTCTTTTTTTATGGATTATGTAACCAAGGCCCAAAAAGGTTGCTCACGGTCATATAATATGGTGGCAGAGCTCAGAAATTTGGGCTTTGGTCACCTAACTTCCAATACAGCACTCTTTATAGTGTACCATGCTGATATATTTGCACTCTGGAATTTGAAGATGCACTTATTTATATTATACACAAACTAAAAAGTTTCCTTTATGTTTTAACTTTCATTAGTTTCTAAAATAAGAAGCAAAGTACAGTAGAAAGACTACTTGGTTTCAAATCAGAAGACCTGGGTTTGGAGTACTGGAGGACACAGTGGATAGAGTGCCAGGCCTGGAGTCAGGAAGATTCATCTCCAGTTCAAATCTAGCCTCAAACACTAACTAGCTGTATGACCCTAGGCAAGTTACACAACCCTTGTTTGCCTCAGTTTCCTCATCTGTAAAATGAGCTGGACAATGAAATGGCAAACTACTCCAGTATCTTTGCCAAGAAAACCCCAAATGGGATCATGAAGAGTTGAATACAACTGAAAACAGTAAACTAACAGGAGTCCTAGCTTACCACATAGCCCACTTTCTGAAATTGAGTCTACTGAATCTAATTTAACCTTTCCTTGAAAACTCAATCATCATTAGTTATAATCATCCCAAATCAGGCTGGGCTATGAAAATGCAGTGTCTTCTCTGTATCTTCTCCTGCTTTTGCTATCAGCAATCACTTGTAATATTGGTGTATCAGAAGTGACCTTCTAGCCCAACCTCTAGGTCAGGCCTGCACACCTTGTAGCCAACATACCACTTTCAGCAGGGTCAAAGGATTCCCTCTACACATAAAAGATATTTTCCTCTACATTTTTCACTGTCCACCTGAAATCCTTGGTGTGCTGCAAGCGACCCAAGGGCCACAAAGGAAAGTTATGCAGGCCTGTTCATGGTGATGAAATTTGAATGCTGCCAGATACAGAATCTGCAACACCCCAAAGTAAGCCATTTCATTTTTAAACAACTGTCAGAAAGTTTTTTATGTTGAGTAAAAATCTGTCACTTTTGTTCTGCTATGTATTATCTAAGAACTCAGATCACATCGTATCTATTATACCTCTACATAAATTAAAAATTACTAAACTCAGAATGAAGGCCTGAAATCTTTTCTACAAAGAAAAGCACAAGCTTGAATGCATAGAACCTTCAAAACCTATTCCCATGATCCAGAGACCCTATTTGCTTATTCCTAAAGTCTCAACTTTGTCAAGATTGAAATTACTAGAAATCTGGTCACCAAATAATTGGGATGCTATCTTAATCTCAATATATATACAATTCCATGCAGTAATTATGCTTGGAGGCTTCCAGAGGCAAAAGGGAAAGGGTGGGGAAGGGGGCAGGGGGATGTTGAGGGAAGGTAAGGAAGGAGGAAAGGGAAAAGGTTAGGAGGGAAAGAAGAATGTAATGAGAAAAATTTTATTTCTGCAATATAGAAACCCGTGACAGCTTCATGTGTGCCTCTGGTCAGTGTTTCCTCCAACTACCAAAGCTCCTGGGAATAGAATATAAAAACAGAACTGTTCTTTCATTTCTATTTTTTGCCTTCCCCACCACACCTTCCCCGACTAGCACCCTAAAGATTGTGCACAAAATTAAAATGAAAACATGATTTTTATCCATGAGATTTTGAGATCTTTGAGGGATGATTTTATACTTCTTTGCATCCCCAGCACTTAGTCCAGGACCTGACACATAAGCAGCACTTAATAAAATGTCTGTTCACTCGACATGACTACCTTCTCCATTAAATTGCTCAAACCACAGATCACAGATTAGGGATGAGAAAATAGGTCAGAGATCATCTATATATTTTGTACATGAAGAAACTGAGGTCCAGAAAAGTTAAGTGATCTGCCTAAACTCATACAGGTAAAAAGCAGCAAAACCAGGATTCAAATTCAGTGCTGACTTCAAATCAAGGGACCCTTCATCTACACCACTCTTAATCAAAGCAAATCAAAGCAAAACAGAATTAGAGAGGGAGTTCAGAGCTCCACCTTCCATATTCCTTCAAGTAATCACCTAGACTCCACTTATAACACTTCCAAGAAATTAACTACTCCTTGAGACATGACATTCCATCTTTGAATGGTTACAATTATTAAGAAGTTTCCATTATGTTGAATCAAAAAAAAAAAATTCTTCTTCCCTGGAGCCAAGTAAAACAATCACAGAACAGGCAGTGTGTGCAAGATGACATCATGAAGACCTGGATTCAAATATCACTCCCACACTCACGGTAGGGTAGCACTGGAGACAGAGTATTGGACTTGACATCAAGTAACCTGAGTTCAAATCTCAACCTTGACATTTATGTGAGGCAAAGTGGCATAGGACACAAGCACTAGCTGTGGAGTTTGGGCATGGGTTGGAATCACACCTCAGACAATTGCCAGCTGAGTGACCCTGGGCCAAGTCACTTAGCCTTCTAACAACAAGCAGTTCTCTAACCTGTAAAATGAGGAGGCTGGATGTAATGATCTTTTTAAAAGTTCTTTCCAGTTCTACATCCATGTTCCTATAAATAATCTCTCTCTTCAACATAATGTTGTTTTACATATTTGAAAACTGCTTATAACGCTCCCCAGTCTTCCATTCTCTAATGTTTCCTTGTGTGCTTTGTTTGCACAGTGTACGATCAGTTGTGAGTTTATCTTTCCTTCCTCAAACCTAACCTTCTTCCCAATTTCCCTGTTACTGTCAGGGATACCACCATCCTTCCAGCTTCACAACTTTGAAATCAATAACCTAGATGCCTCACACTCTCCCTCATCCCACATATCCGAAGTTTCCAAATCTTACCCTTTCCATCTGCACATCTCTCAAACACACCTCCTTCTCTTCTACTTCTGGCCACACTTACCTCTTCTCTGGGATACACAAAGGTCTCATAATCACATGATGGCCCCTTAGCATACTGCTTTGTCCTTTTCTGAACATGCTCCAACTTTTCAACATCTTTAATAAAACATAGTTCCCAGAAGTTGCCATATCAGACACAGTCTGATGAGAACAGCGTACACAACTATTACCTGAGCCTGTTCAGGCACTAAAATTGTTTCAAAGCAACCTAAGAACTTGATTTGTAGTGAGTATGTAATTCATCAGACTGATAGGTCTTTCTGACATGAACTGTTTCTTAGCTATAGCTCCTCCATCCTATACTTGAATGACTAATTTTTTACTGTAGGTGCGAGACTTTACATTTCAGTCTTGTTATCATGTGATAGGATAAACTTGTTGGATCCTGATTCAAGAAGCTGGCTTATTAGTGTTGCCTCTCAAATTCAAGTCATGCCAAAATTTGGTAAGCATACCACTAATGCCCTATGTTATTGACTACTTACATTATTAAACAGAATAGGGCCAAGGGCAGAACCATTGGCACTCAATATGACCTCTATTCAGGTCAACATCACTGCTCCATTAATCATCTCTCTTTAGAACCAGTCAGTTAACGAGTTCTGAACCTAAAGTATCATCCAGCCTACCATATAAGTACATTATGAGATTCTGCAAAATACTTTTCTAAAATAGAGGAATACCTATGAATGTGGGAAGAGTTCATGACCAAAGAAAAGATAGAGAGGTTCACTAAAAGTAAAATGTGTAATTTTGATTTCATAACATTAAAAAGATTTTACACAAATAAAACCAATGCAGTCAAAATTAGAAAAAAAGTAGGAAACTGGGGGAGGGGAAGAATTTTACAGCAAGTTTTTCTAACAAAGGTCTCACTTCTCAAAATATATAATCGAGGCAGATTTATAAAAATAGAAGTGATTCCCCAATTGATAAATGGTCAAAGGACATGAACAAGCATTTTTCAGAGGAAGATCAAAGCTGTCAATAATCGTATAAAAAAATTCCCTAAATCATTAGTAATTAGAGAACTACAAACATCTTTGAGGTATCACCTCATACCTTTCAGACTGGCTAAAATGACAGAAAATGCCAAAAACTGGAGACAATGTGAGAAAATAAATACATTAGCACACTGTTGGTAGAGCAGTGAACTAGTCCGACCATTCTAAAGTACAATTTGGAACTAGCCCCCAAAGGCTTTGATTTGGAACTAAAAATAAGTATTAAATGAAAATTATTCGGTCCATGATATTCCTCTAATCTATCAGAGGATAGTAAGCCTGTCAAAAAAGAAAACAAAATCAATATAAGCACAATTTGTTCTTCACAACTCCATGCTTGCAGATTCCCTTACTTAACAGTAGAGGACTTAAAAAAATAAAAACAAAAACAGTTGAGCAAACTAATGCCCTGTGAAACAGTAACCTGTCCAGGTCACAAAACTAGTCAAGAGTCAAATCTTGAAATAGATTGTATCTCCTGACATCCAATTCAGCAAGCTTCTATTACAGGTCTTACCACGCACTCTCCTGCTCAAGAAGCTTCAATGTCTCCTCACTAGCTCTAGGAAAAAATACAAACTCCTGTTTGGCATTTAAAAGCCTTCACAACCTGGTATCAACTTACCTTTTCCACATACATGAAATTCCATTTCCTGTCTTCATGCCTTTGCATACATACACTACCCTGCCATACCTGATAGTCTCCCTCCTCCCCTTTATATCTTGGAGTCTCTTTAAAGCACAGCCTAAGAGTCCCCTCCAAAAGGCTCTTCCTGATTCCACAGCTGTTACTGCTCTTCCTCACCCTTCCATATTACTTTGTACATACATCCCTATTCACTTCTATGCACACTTATTATATCCCCCAGTGAAGCATAAGGCTTTTGTCTTTGCTACCACAGTACTAATATATCTAGAAACTTAACACACATTGAACTGAACTGAGGAATTCAGTCTCTATTCCTTTGTTTGGGAGGTGGGGGAGGGGTTCCCCCCCAATTCAGAGTGGCATAAGTGGGATATTCGGTTTTGAGAGCTATCCTCTAAGAATTCACACTGGGGCAGATCCTCCTGGTCAGAAAGTCTTCAAGTATAGGCCAAAAGAAGGCCAATGATTTTGTCATCCACGGATCAATCTAGTGAAGTTCTCAAATCCACCAAAAGAAAATTTACCACCACTTAACATTTTCACTCAGAAAAATCATGAAGGTCTTTGTGAAGTCATACAGATGTTTTGCTCTGAATTACTGGAGAAACCACCCACTCTAACAAAATAATGGATACTTAAGAAAAGTATTTTATTATATTTAACATCAAGCGTAGGGAAGCTTGTTTATGTATTTGTTTTTGGTCTCTTCTGACTTCAGGTTAGCTTATTTTCCATGGAGAAAAACAACTGTACCCCAACAAGTGAAAGAAGTTGAGACCTACTTCACTTACATTCCCTTGAAAAGATAAATTACTTTCTTCCCTCCCAAAAGTAGTACAACCTTATGAGACCTCACTCTAAGTAAGTACCTGAAAATGCCGTAGCCTAAGAGGCCAAGGTCTCCCACTGCATCCTGGGCCATCTCCAGTCATTTGATGAATATCTGGTTACTGAATCCTGATGGCTCAGGAGGAGAAAGTGAGGCTGGTGACCTTGCAAGCCCTCCCTCACTCAAAACAAAGTCAAGTGCAAGTCATATCATCATTTCTCTGAGGTCAAGATCTTCTTCAAAAACGAAGAACAAACACAACAAACTTACAAGCCTAGGAACATGTTTTGTTTTGGTTTAACATCCTATGTACAACAATTTTATCAATGCCAGCAGAGGCTCATCAGTACTGCCTGAAGGAATTAAGCTTGAAGAACAGAGGACTTCACATCAATTATAAGCCAACAGGTATCTTTCTCCACTGACAGCACACTCTAAAGACAGAGATGTCAAACTCAAAGACCACAAGACATCCAAGTGCTTCAAGCAAGATTAAAATATAATCAGGATTATAGCAGCACTTTTTGTGATTGCTAAAAATTGGAAACAAAGTACATACATAGCATTTGGAAATAACTAGACAAGTTGTGGTATCTGAATTTAAAGGAATATTACTGATGTGTGCAATGAATACAGAGAAGTATAGAAAGGTGTGTACAAAGTAATTCAGAGTAAAGAAAGCACCAGGAAAATAGACACAGTAACTACAGTAATGTAAATGAAAAGAATGACAAATCAAAAATCAAAAGTAAATGTAACAAAATTATAAAGATCAAGCAGGACTGGAATGAAAAGATATTCGAGGACATCCCCAACCCATCCCATCATGGAAGCTGGAGGCCCATGGATATTACACACTGTATATGTTCTCAAGATTTTTTAACATATTCATAAAGTATACTGATTTTTATTCCTCTCTAAAAAAATGGTATTTGTCATACGAGATAACTCTCTGGAAAGGAGAGAGAAGGAATACTTGGGATAATTATGGTGATGTAAGAAAAAGAAAATCTTAATTTTTTAAATTTTAAATTTTTTAAAATATTGAGAAATGCTTAACAAAATCAATAAAAATACAACAGAAAATCAATAATGTTAATTTGTGGTTTTCTAAGTCCATATGTGACCTTGTAGTTTGACATTACTGCACTAAGTGACTCCACTTCAACCGGGCACCAATTTCCATAGTTCCTCGACTTAAGCAAAGGAAATTGGGTACTACTCCCAGATCTGATCGTCTCAGAATTTTGCAATCATGTTTTCCCTCCTTCAATATAGAGGCTGAATCTCAGTACAAGACCCTGGCTTGGCTTGACCTCATCTTTTCCCCAAAACCCCAATCCTTCTCTAAACTTCCCTACTGTTGCTGTTGGGCCTTCCTTCTTGAAGACCAGTAACCTACATTCACAACTTCAGTATTACCTTTTACTCTTCCCCTCTCCTAATTCCACATACATTCAATGTTTCCAAACCTTGACCTTTCTATCTCCACAAAATCTTACCTTTCAAATACATCACACAATCCCCTCTTCTCCACTCATAGCCACAAACCTAATTCAGGCCCTTTTCCCTGGACTACTGCAAAGCTTCCTAATTCTAACTGGCCTCCCTGCTGAAGCATCCCCTTCCCCTCTCCAAACATTTTACACGCATGCCCAGATCTAAAAACATCATCTCCTCCAATAAATAAAGCTACTTATTACTCTTAGGATCAAATAGAAATTTGTTTAGCATTTAAGCTCTTTGCTAACTGGGCTCTTCCTATTTTCCCATTCTTATATACTATTCCCTAACACACATATTCTGTATTGGCCTATCTGCTGGTCTTCACACAAGGCATTTAACCTCTTCATTCCTTCTGCAATAGCTGTTGTCCCTGTCCAGAATGCTCTTCTTCCTCACTCATCCTTAGAATCCTGAGCTTGCTTCATGACGCATATCAAGTGCCACTGTCTGCCAATCTTTCCAAGGACTTGTCCTTCCACCCCCACCTGCTATAGGCTTCTTTTCTACGGCTACTTTGTGTCTTCTTTGTATGTATCTTTTACACACACTCACACAGTTCTGTAGTCATTTTTCAGTCATGTCTGATGCTTTGTCAGCCCTTTGGGGGTTTTCCTGGCAAATATACTGGAGTGCTTTGTCTTTTTCTAAATCATTCTACATATGATGAAACTAAGATAATCAGGGCTAAGTGACTTACCCAGGGTCACACAGCTAGTGTCTGAGGCCAAATTTGAACTCAGGTCTTCCTGACTCCAGACCTTGCACTCTATCCTCAGTGCCATCTAGCTTACCTGCACACATGTGCATGCACACACGTATATATTGTACAGTGTACATATGTCTATGTATAAATGCAGACATACATTTATGTACATACACATGTTCATATATATATACACATATACAAATACATGTATATATAGAATATAAGCAGAATATATTAGAATATAATACATTCTATTATAAAAATATTAGAATATAAGCTCCTTTGAGACAGAGATTGTTTTCACCTTTTCACTGTATCCCCAGATTTCAGTAAGTGCTTGTTAACTGGTGAATTATCTGCCAAATCCCTTCTGCCACTGTGGACCTCAAGAAGTTCCCTTTCCCCTCCCCAAGTATTTGCACTGTAGTCACTGAAATAATCTCTACATAAACCAATTATAAACTCGTAAAAGAAGAATAGTGTTTAGTGGGCACCCTACTCTCCCTTGACTTCTTTTCTGGGTCCAATCCAACACTCATCACCCCACTCTAGCTCCAGTCAATCTAATGATTATAGCAGGTCCAGAAAGGCAACTAAGAAGTTAAGTCAAGCGATTAAGGAGAAAAAGTAAGAAAAGAGCTATTCAGGTCACTACAGACCCAGACCACCCCAGGCCAAAAGGTGCAAATAAAGCTAGAGATCCTGAGTGAACCTGAAGGTAGAATTTCAACCTTTCACGTCAATCCCAATCCAAGTCTGGTCACCCTAACTCAGGTCTAGACTCCGAGACCGCCTCTGACCAACTGAAGTGTAACTCTGATAGATCAACCCCGATTCAAACAAACCATCCTCTAATGAGACAAGCAGACCAACTGTAATCCAATCTGACTCCATAACTGTGACCAGGTCCATGGACAGACCCCTTGATAGTAAACAAGGGAGAACCAATTCTCCTAACAAATGATTAAGAAACTCAAACATAATAATGTGGGCACAGAAAAAAAGACAATATGGTATAAAAGATACAGAAATGATATACTACCAAAAGAGCTGGACTGAAATCCAACATTAATCACCTGTATTCAAGGCACATGCTAAGCAGTGGAGATATAAAGACTAAAAAAAATAAGCTGTGCCCTCAAGGAGTTTACATTCCACTACAGAAATGGAGTAGACTAATGCATATATTAACCTATAAGACTTTAGGCAAGTCACTGAACTCCTTTGCACTTAAGTTGCCTCATGTATAAAAATAAGGAACAATGATGCTTAATGATGCTTATACAAAGCCCCCCCCCTCCCCTTCAGAGCTGTGAGGGAAAAGCTTTATAAACTGGAAAGCATTTTTTAAAGTACACTTTAAAGTATACTTTTCTCAGCAAAGGAAAAAGAGAAGGTTGTGGAGTAGGAAGCAACTACCTTATTCCGAAACTGTTCTTTCTCCCCTAACCTTCCAAAAAGGCCCAGAGTAAAAATGAGAAAACCTTGGGTGAAAACTGTGTTTTCTCAATAGCTGGTAGAAGGCCTCTACAATACTGACCTTTGCCCTTAAACTGTTACTTTATCTACTACTAAGTTCTGCTTGTGAGACTCCTTTTCCCAGGACTCAATGACTGTGGGAGCCAGAGACTATATTATCCACAAGGGCCTCAAGAGTTTCACCAGGCATCTACCTACTGCCTCCCATCAACAACAGTAATCATATCAACAGTTAAAAGACAGAAGTTACTGTCAATGTTCTCAGCACTACTCCTGACAGTGGCAGGTGCTGACAAAGGGTAGCAGTGTAGGAAAACTTCTAGAGATCCTGAACGTTTAGGTCTCAATTGTTAGGGGCCTAAACAGAGAACACAAATTAGTGGTCAACACAGGACAGGTACTGACAGTTGCTAGGAGAGCTTAAGCTAGGACAATTAATAGACATTTCTAGGTTGGGGAGGAGGCACCCAGACATAGAGGGAATTCTCCCTCTTGTTGTCTTCTTTTCCCTTACTTTTTCTCTATGATGCCCTGCTACTTCTTCCAGATCAAAAGGTATAATTTCACCTATGATCCCCTAATATTAGCTAGGGTATGCTTCCAAAAGAAATAAAAGGAAGCTATTTAGCCAGCACACCTAAATGGAACCCCAAAATCAACCAATAGTTAAGAGTGAAAGAACAGGCTATGTTACCACTCCTGGCAACAGGATGACCAAGGCTCTAGCCACCCTAATCCTTTCTAGTATTACTCAATCTCCCTTTCCTTCTAGTCCTCTCAATCTGTATCACTTCTACTTAAAATAAATTGATCCAGAGGAAAACATTTGAACAGAGCTCTTGGTGCCAACCTTGTGAAGCATCTGAAAAATTTTCCCTAAGGTACATCTGACATGTGCACATACAGCATTGGGGAGCAATAGCAAAGTGGATCAAAGGGACATAAGTCACTTTGACTTAAGAGATAGGTAAGGTAACTAATAAGGTGGCAACAAAATTTATTATAGGGCTTACATGTGAGTACAAAATTCAGCCACTATAAAATAATACATTGCATTAAATCAGTACTTCTCATTCTTTTCCCTTCTTACTTGGTTCTAGAGTTAATTAATAATTCTGCCCACCAAAACTCCACTACCTTGAAACTGACTGAGCCTAGAAGCTAACCTAAGAAGCTAATCTATTCCATCGATTCATCTCAGTGTAACCCTACCTCCAGAAAAATGGGCAGTGGCAAACAGAAATGAACTAGAGACCCAATACTCCAAAGTGTATATCATGATTAAAGGATGGCAAAAAAAAAAAAGTCTGGAAGTGGAAATCAGCTGGAACTATATAAAACAGCAACCGCTAGAATAATCTGAGATAGCCACCAGATCTCCCAGTTGGCTTAAGAAGAGGTAGAGATACAGAAGCATGTTCACCATGCAGCTGTAACAGTTTCTGTGGTGATGTCCCTAGTCGTCAGTCCTGCGGCAGTAGGTAATAACCAACCATTCACCAACATCTGTATCACTTACACAAAAAGGCCCAGGGGGTGGTGTTGACAACGGGTGGTGTGTGCTGCTATCCGGGGGAAAAAAAAAAAAAAGCAAAAACAACAACCAGTGCGGAAGACCTATATGTTAACTTTTAATCTCCAGGATTATACAGAATTCTTTATTCAAAGGAAAATAGGGGGTGATATGCAGGCTCCATATTCTCTGGGGTTCAGATGCGGGGGAGTACCTGTGGATGGAGGAAGGAATGGTGTCTCACACTAGAAACCCCCCTCCCCAAATCGTGCGCTGACAGACACTGCAACCCAGGAGCCTGCGCCTGCACAGAGGGAACGTGTAGGTGGATAGGGTTAGGAGGATGGGAGAGGTAATAATCCCCATCAGTCTCCACTGGGACGTGAAGTGGGAGAGAAGGGTGGAGGAAGGCTCAGGAGAATGAATAAGAACTAGAAAAAAGGCGGAGGAAGCCCGAAGGAGGAAAGAGAAAAGAGAGACGAGCCACTGGGGGAGGAAGAGAGAAGAGATGGAGAGGAGGAGGGAGAGATGGAGAGGAAGGAGAGGGAGGGGGGAGGGGGGGAAGAAAAGGGAGAGGGAGGGGGGAAGGAAGAGGGAGCGAAAGGCCCCAGCCGAGAACCTGGCGGCGAGCTGCCCGGGCCCGCGATCCCCACGCCGCCGCTGGGGCTCAGCCCAGACGCCGGACGGTCCCCGCCCCCAACCCCCCGCCCTAGCCAGATAATAACTTACCTGTTTGCTGGCTGAATCGCCCCTGTTCTCCCCTCTGACTGACTCCTCCGGCTCACCGTCTTCCCTTCGGGGAGGAGGCGGGACTTCTTGTCCCGCAGTTGAACGACTTCCGGCGGGAGCTGGACTAGCCGATCCGGGAGGGAGGGCCGGATACTCAGGCCAAGAAAGTAAAGTCTGGTGCTGAGCCGGCGAAGCCGACGTCCCCGAAAGAATACCGGGTTCCACCTTCTTGTCCCAAGCGGCCGGCGGCCCAGATCACTGTCCGCGATCAAGTCTGCTAGTTCCCGCCGGAAGCCACACAACTTCGGGACCGGAAGTCCCGCCCCTAAGCTAAGAGAAGACGGCGAGTCAAAGGAATCAATCAGAGGGGGAAGCGAGGAGCGGGAGAAAAGCGTGAGGCCGCGAGTTAAGGTTTTATCTGGCCGGGGCGCGGGAGCCTCTGAGGGCGGGACTGAGATTGCCCGCTCCGGGCCACTTAAGATCGCGGGACCGGGGCCGCTGGACAGCCGGGTCCCGGCCAGGGGCGGTTCCCCTCCCGCTTTTTCCTCCTCCTCCTCCCCTCCCCCTCCCCCTGCCTCGGCTTTGCCCCTCCCGCTCTCTGCTCCCCGTATCCACCTCCAGCTCCGAAAGCCCCATTCCCTGCTGCCCCCGCTGCCCCTCGGCGTGACCCCTACGGGCGGCCGTGGACGGTGCCTGAAAAACAATCAGGTCCATGGTCCGCTTCGCAGGAACGGCCCCGGTCACGGGCCGGCCCGGCTGGCTCTCCCTCTGCTCGCTCGCTAGTTCTCTCGGGTGGGCGCGGCGGGCGCTCGCTCCGTGCTCGGGGCGGGGTGGCGGCCAAGGACGGGTGACCCGGATGTGTTTGTCCGACGCGCCCCGGAGATCGCCGTCGATTTCCCTTCCTCCGGCCCCGCCGCCGCCGTCGCCACTCGCCCCTTCCCCACGCCGGCTCCTTCGGGTTCAGGTTCGAGCGCGGATTCGGCCCGTGGTCCAAGGACGCCCGTTTGGGGCTGAGCCCGGGAGGGGCCCCTCGTGGGAGGCCCCTTGGCGCGTCTCCCCGGGCGGAAAATGGGCCGTTGAAGTGACTGCCCATGCTTTCGAGTATCCGGACTTTGCCAGATCACAAGCTGCGATTTAAGAACTGCATTGACCTAACGGCTCGCCCGTGGGCGTTGAAAGCTCCCACTAGCCAAGAGAATCCCGGAAGTGCCCGTCCCTGCCCCCTCTTAGTAATTGCCCCTTCATCCTGTGTAGAGTTGGCTATGTCTGTGTTTGCTTGCACGTGGTGTCACCCATTCGATGGTAAGCGCCTCGAGGTCGGGGGCTGTCTTGTTATCTCTATATCCCGGGCTCTCAGTGCCGGGCCCGGTGCAAATCGAACTGAATAACGTGGAAGCTGCCGTAGCTTCCGAGCCAGAGCACCGGGGTGCTTCTTATCTTGGCCTTGCTGTGATACCTGGCCCACCTGGGACGAGCAGCTTACCTTCCCTGGGCCTTCCCCCTAAGGTCCCTTCTGCCTCCAAATGAGATCCTACGACTTATTGTCGCTAGTCAGATGATTAGTGTAGCGACTAGACTCAAACCAGATGCAAAGAGGTTGATCTCTACTACTTGATACCTAGCCCTTTGCCCGCACTGCGCTTTATGTACATCTCTGCCGCTTTACCGTAACTTCTACGTGAGGTAGGCACCGGCTGTTTTAAGAACGGAGAAAACGGGACTCAAGTTGACTTCCCTTGGTTACATATCTTACCAGTCAAGTTGTATTTGAACTTGACTCCAAATCCAGCACTTTCCACTATCCACACCAGGATAATGTCTAGGTAATGAATTATTTAGCCTGGAGAAAATTTGAAGAGAAAGTAAAAGGAAGGGAATAAGTATTTTTTAAACTACTTCTGTTTTTCAGGCACTTTGCTAATCACTTTACAAATATTGTCATCTGATCCTCACAGCTCTGGGAAGTAGGTGCTAATTTACAGTTAAGGAAACTTGGGCAAAAAGTGGACAGTTAAACGACTTGCCCAGGGTCTGAGGCTAGCAAGTGTCTTGAGCCCTAGATTTTGAACTCCAGTCGTTCTGACTCCAGGAACAGAGCTCTATTGACCTTTTTGGTCCCCTTTGCTAATAACAACACTAGTTGCCTGAAAATGGGCTGGAGTATCAGATTTCTTCCAGAGCCGCTTTATTATAGAAAACAGACTGGACTCTCACCTCACTCTACTTTTCATCTGCTGCCCTGCCCAGTTTCTACTCCTTGGAATGAAATAACCCAAGATAAGCTCCTCATTTCTTATCTCATCACCAAGCTATCAGTTCTGACCTTAATGGACACCACCTCCCTCACCTTTCTTTCCCCTGATTGCAGAGTGCTGTGCTGTACCAAACTCCTCCCCATGCAGCAAGTGAACTTTATTGTTCAGTAATTTTCAGTTGCATCCAACGCTTCCTGACCCCATTTGGGGTTTTCTTGGCAAAGATACCAGAGTACTTTACTACCAGTTCATTTTACAGATGAGGAAACTGAGGCGAACAGGGTTGAGTGACTTGCTCATGGTCACTGCTTACTATCTGAGGCCAGATTTGAACTCTAATGACTTCAGGCTTAGCATTCTATCCACTTTGTCACCTAGCTGCTTTACCTGGACTCCCAAGCTTACTCTATTTTGTATCTGCTCCTTTTCCTAGTTTCACCTCCACAAAAGAAGATAATCCTGGTATGATTCTCTTCCCCTCTCCACTTCCAGCCTCTTTTTGTCTCATCCACCCCCACCGTTGGACTATAAGCTCATTGAGGGCAGAGACTTTTTTTTCTTTATTGTGTCCCCTTTGTTTAGCTTTGTCTGTAGAACTAGTAAGTGCTTAATAAATGTTTATTGAAATGAATTGACCTGGAGCTGAGTGAAATGGTCTTTTTAGGATCCCTACTTCCACAGCCAAACTGTAAGAAAAAAAAATTGGGTAATGCTTTGCATTGTAATGATGTAAAGGTCTAATGGAATGTTTGTTTTTTAAAAGGAAGGCTTTTCAACTCTCATCACTTGAACACTTTTACAGTTATAGTCTAGTTCACATTGTTTTCTGTTTCATACCCAAGGCTTTTTATAACCAACTAAGTTATAAGCTTTTCAGTACCCAGAACTGCACTGAACAGATAGCATTCAGAAATTCCTTGAAGGATTGATATTGCCTTTTTACCCTCTGTGGAGATTTCCTCTTCCATTTTTCAACAGAAGAATCAAACCTGAGTTCATTTCCTAGTTTTGCCAAACATTAGCAATATGGTCAGTTTGTTGGGGTTTTGTTGTGTTGATTTTTTTTTTTTAATTTTCAACATGACCCTGTTCAAGTGGAAAAATCACCTATTTATAATTGGAAGGGAAATCTTCTTGTCTAAGTCCTTCATTTTAAAGATGAGAAAACTTGTCAGCTGGATTAGAACCAGCCTCCAGTCTGTGGATTGTAGGATCAGAACAGCAGGCTAGAAACAGGTTAGGCAGGACACAAACAAGTTTATTTTCAAAATGAGGAGATGCTTGCAAGTGGAAGTCCTCCTGAGGAGGAGGGCTTAACGTACTGGAGCAAAGGCAGTCCTCTATATACATTAAAGTGTGCTTGACCATGACATAACAATTCTTAGCCATTCCTATAGCAGACTCATGGTTGGACAATGTAGGCATTCCTGGATCCTACGGGAAGTCTCCAAGTTGATTGTGTCACAGACACGAACAGAACCAGAATTTACATGGCCTATACCCTTCCTGCCCTATAAACGTACTCCTCTCTCATCCCTTAAAGAAAAAAATCCAAACTAGATCTCACCATCTCTAGCAACTGTAGTCCTATATTTCTCATTCCCTTATCAGACAGACTCCTTGAAAAAAGCCATCTACACATAGTGCCTTCACAACCTCATCTTCCACTGAGTTCCCTAAACCTAAAGAGTTTGATCTAAAAAAAAACTTAACAGAAATAGTTTGTACGCTTGCTTCCCTCAAAGCTGACCAGCATGCATATGAATGCATGGGACTAGGTGGCACACTGGTGCTCCTGTCACCTCATTTCACCCCTGGACTGAGAAAATTATACCAGACCACTTCCAACCTTGGACAATCTAGACAAAACAGTCTTCTCCACCCAAGCTTGAGTAGAACACAATGGGCTTCCCAACTTTACATTAAATTCCTTGCAAGTTTGGGTGAAAGCTGACCTGTACTTGGAGAGTCTATGCAGTTTCATCAGTAATGTCCTTCAGAAAAAAAACAACTTAAAAGACTTTGGGGGTGGGAGTTGGGAAGCTCTGAACCTCCCCAAGATAATGGTTACTAATAATCGTTTTTCTCATTCCTCCACTTGATTCTATGGAGAGATGTGGCCTCAATGAAAATCTAACTGATAAGACCAACACTTCGTGATGCGTGAAATTGATCAACATATTGAAAAAAACAAAATGGGTAGTCCCCTTTAGAAAGTAGACCTTACAAATAAAAGAGGAAAATAAAAAAATTTAAATTAAACTGCCCTTTTAAAGCTCAAAAGTTTCGTCTTATATAGGTGTCTGGTTCTTGGTACATCATTTGAAGAAGTTGTATGGTGTATGGGTGTTGTCTAAGCAGTTTCTATCTGATTGTCTTAGACTCGAGTGACTTTTGGGGTGCTCTTTCTCTGTTAAAAATCTCCTATTAGTCTTAATTTAGTTTGTTATAGTCAGGCCAAAAGGGAGACCAAGGTAAGGTGAGTCAGGGGCATGGTGAAAGGAAATCATACCACCAAAGCCAAAGCTAGGGCAGCCAAGAGATATAGGCAAATGACATATGGCATGTAAGGATCTGGAAAGGGGGTTCTCAAGTGGGGGGGGGAAGCCCTTTCTTCTCTTAGGCCTGGTCTGGATCTTTGGAGGGATCTGTCTTCTTCAGATGTCATCTTCAGCTATGAAGCCAAAGGGCAAGGACTGTGATAGGTTCAGACCTCCACTCAGGAACAGGATGACTTCAGTTGATCCAGGAGTCCATACCCACAAGGTTGGCAGCCATGGGAGTGGTCAGAAAGACCTGATGGAGGCCCTTAGAAGAAATATGGGTTGACAATTGAGAGAAAACTCCTTGTAATCCATCCTTTTATCTGAATTTC
Source organism: Potorous gilbertii (assembly GCA_028658325.1). Lineage (NCBI taxonomy): Eukaryota > Metazoa > Chordata > Mammalia > Diprotodontia > Potoroidae > Potorous > Potorous gilbertii. The sequence continues at coordinate 80,030,117 of CM053773.1, read as the reverse complement.
TGGTCAGCATAACAGGCCCTGATTAAAGTCACATTGAGATAGATGTTTCTCAGCCATGCAGGGCTCGGTTCAAACAATGCAATAAAGTTTTGATCACAGTTCCCCTAATTGCATGATTACAGGTACAGATCAAACTACTTAGAGGACTCATAATGGACTAGTTTTGAGAAGGGAGATTTAAATATCATTATAACCAAGAAAATTTAACTATAAGTATCCCTTACAATATGCAGAGCAATACCATCATCACCAATGTTTACTAACATCAAGTGTCCTATCTCAGTAACCCATTCTCAATGTCCACTTAATCAGCACTTTTTTAGTTCCAGATGTCTCATGTAGTCATCTGGTCCCTAGATATCTTTTCTTGGGCTTTATTCTCAGAACAGCTCTAAAGGGGGTTGTACTTCTCTAGTTCCAAAACTAAAGGTTCCTAGATAATTCTGACAGTGTAATTTGGTACAGTCACCTAAATTTGGTGCTCTAATTTTGACACTTCAGAGAATTTCAGTTTATATAATATTTGCTGCTTCTCTTTCTTACATAGATCCTGTACCTAATATAAGAATCTAAAAATTTGAAGGTCCAACCATAATATGAAGTCTTCTGCTTTTTAAAATTATCAAATACTTTAAGTAGTAGAAAAATAATTTCACTTTCTTTATCATCATACAATTTATGTGTAAAATCCACTTTTGAGAACTTAATACCAAAACATGCTCAAAGCCTGAATTTCCATGAAGCTTTAGAAGCCAATCATATATCTGCATGTAGTTCTCAGTGAAAACAGTCTAATTCTGTTGCTTTTCTCAAGTTGTATTACTTCATTGAATTAAAAAAAAGCTATCACATTATATCTTTGTCTTACTACTTAATCGAATAATTTCCCCCTTAGGAGGATATCATCTATACATTATTATTTGACCACAAATTTAGATTAAAATTGTGAGATACTCATAAGTGCATCCTATTAGAGTAATTCACAGATGTTTCAGTATTTATTACTTTATAGATTTAGCATTATAGTTACAAAATTTCTGAATTATAAAACTGCTATAAAAGGAAAAAAAGGGACATAGTTATAACAATGTCATGTATAGGAGGGAAAAAATCTTCCTTAGCTCTGTTTGATTCCAGGCATGAGTAAGATCTGAGAGCCAATCATGTAGTCACAAGGTGTTAAAAGCAAGGCTCAGGATTAATCAAGTGGGAATTTTCCTTTTCAGAAAGGCAATAGAGTCACGAGGATCCTTCTTAGGTCAGACCATAGTCATCCCCAAAACTTCCCAGGTACAGATATCCACCTTCAGCAGTTCCCAGACTATGGCACATACCATTTTCTGCTGTTGGCTTCATGAGAAATTCAGACAACTATTCCTGTAATCAAAGTATAAAGCAATAGTAAATATAGTCCCAAGAATTTTTACCTTAAATAATAAAATTTCACTAACTACAACTTAGGGCCTGAATGTTATTTGTAGTTATTGTAATCTGAAAGTTTTCCCTGCCCTGGAGACCCTGACTGACTAGGCTTGAGGGGGAGGCAAAGAGGGTGCAGCAGAGGTCACTGCCTAGGGTCTGAAATGGTTGGTAGCAGGACCTCCTGGTGACAGAGCAAGGCAAACGTTGGTCATGGGGCCTGACCCACTTCTGCTCCTCCCCTCCCCAAAAGCAGGTGCTGCTGGGACTGGGGCTAAGGCAGGGTAAGGAGGATGTACTGCACCTGGGTGATACCTCCAGGCTTGTCTAGAGGAACAGGCCAGGCCACAGGATGCCAAGAGGCATAGGACCAGTGGGGCCGCTGCCAGTGGAGTCTTAAATGTGGTTGCTGTCTCCCCTCCCCGACCAGGTGGAGAAGAGTGATTCAAGTTTCCTTACAATTCTCCAGCATTCTTCTTTCTTGATCTGATCTGACATAAAAGGGGTTAACAGAAAGAAATAGGATATTAACCATCTCCATAAGTGAGATGCACCCAAGACCTAAGGGAATGGGAAAAGCAGAGGAATTCTCTAAGTTTCAAGAGTTCTCTCCTACAATCTTAAAATGATCAAATTCCAAACTTCTTAATGATTAACCCCCAAACCTTCAGAATCTGCAGATATGTTTTCAGTAGTTCTACAACTTTGATCATCCTACTTTATTTCTGTAGTTCCAATTTGACCAGTGTTGGGACCACCAAAAAAAAAATTAAAATTCTTACTTGCTTTTCCTCTTATAACCTAATTTCCCATAGAAAACCTAAACTGTAAAAATTGATAAATCTGTCCCGGTGTTCTCTCTAACTACAACCCTTAGAAATTTTTCTGACTGGCTGCATTTTAAATCTTTAAGGTAACAGAAGACTGATACAGTGGCTTCTGTATTCACCAAGGGGTGGCCCTGTTTTATCATGAACACCTTTTCTAGTTGAGACAGGGGCACTGGATCCTGCAAACTTTTTTTCAGAGCACCCCTAAGGTTGTGGGGGAGGGTCTTGGCACCCCTAGTATCCTTTATTCTACATAATCCTGAGGCAGATCCTACATTCAGATTTAAAGAGGCAGGTCCCAATGGGATTGAGTTCAAGTATCTGGTCTGTAGGCAGGGTGGAGTTCCCTCCTCAGGACTTGATTCTTGAAAAGGAGGGGAGGGGGAAGGGGTTGATGAGTAGTGTGAAGGGGCAACAGGAGGGTAAAGGCTATTGGGCAAGAGGGGAAGGGAGAGTAAAGGGAGGTAGATGGCCAAAGGCAGTGAGGGTACTGAGGGAGTTGCTAGGTCTGAGGTGGTTTCACGAGTTTTAAGGGAAGAACTTCCATCTTAAATTCTCACTCTGCCATTTCAGTACATCAGTGGTGGAGACACTTCCACTCTAGTCTAGACATCTTGTTGACTTTTTAGGCTTAGTTTGTTTTTAAGATAAATCAATTTTGACTGGTCAAAGAGCCCCAACAGAGTCAATGTAATTCAAAGTTATCCTTAGTTAACTGACCCATGACACCAGTGCTGGCAACATTTGTGGTTGTCAGAATGGCTTGCCCTAGTTTAAGATTCTGACTGACCCATGACCGAATAGTAAAGGATATCTCTACTTCAGAAGAGACATGTTCAATGTAGAGCTGACTTGGAGAGAAATGCAGATTGCACCAAATAGGCAGCAGTCTGAGGATAGAAGCAGGTGATAGAGAAGGGACTTACACCACCCCCTCAACCCTCACCCTCACCCTATCGGGGCCAGAACTTGAGGAGAGTAAGTCCTGTGTAGGACCAAGCATGGTGATGTCCTGTCCTAGTCATGGAACCAAAATGTCAACCTCAAGAGCTGTTTGGTCTGAAAAAAGACAAACAGACTATTTGCATGTTTATTTCTCTCAAAGCAGGCAGGTATACATATGAACGCATGGGAGCTGCAGTCATAACTGAACTCCCTTTGGGGTTATACTGCACAGTTTATATACCCTTCCAACAGGGATGGATGTCACTCCATCATCATTTTGCTCCTGGATAGAGAAAATATTTCTATAACAGACCACTTCTAGCTATATTAGACCACTCCCAGCCTTGGACTATAAATCAGAGTTCACATCGTGGGTAATAATGCCTCCTAGGGGACACTGAAACAATGGAGGGGTAATAGCCTCGGGTGCAATTGGGAAGGTGTTGAATAAAAATAAGGAGATGGTGGAAGTGATGGGGTTCAAACTTTGGGAACCTCCTTGAACTCAAATCTGTTACCCTTAACCTAGCTTGGCTACACTGTTACCTCTTGATTGCCCCACCTGCTTCCCACCCAAGCCCTCCATTGTCTGATAGCCCAGTTGCCTCCAGTTGTTTTCCAACCTTGATTACATCACTAGTTACCCCAGTCTCATCAAGATCCCTCTTAGACCCTCCTCCCAGACTACTAGACCACTCCCAGATCTTTCCCATGGTTTTTCTGTATGTAAGTTCTATGTCACCTCCATGAAGGCACTCATTCAATCCAGCACTTACTCTGTTTAGCTGAGATTCTATCTGGTCTGCTTGTCAATTCAAGTATCACAAATGGTGAGGCTCCTTAAGAGTCAACCCAGTATGGTGAACCTTTAATAAACTTTGTTTTACTTTGACTGGAAGAAGTCTTGAGTCGAATTCATACAGCCAGGACCTGGCACGTTAGTATTTTGGGTTCCTGAGCACCCCAAACCTCATGATTCCTAGACCTTAACAAAAGCATAAGGAAAGAGAAGAAAATTTTGAAAAACCATTGGTACGTTTCATCTGTTATGTAACGGAGTTAAAATTGTACTGATTATATTATTTTCCACTATTTGTGTGTTTACAATATAACACCAAAATTTCAATGCAGGGAAAAAACACAAATTTACGATAAATTATTAAATTGGAGATATCATTTAAAAAATTTTTTGGAATGATGCAAACTTTAAAAAAAAAAACTGTTAAACGGTTAAAGGAAATAGATTTCCAAAGGGGACACTGAGTAATTTTTTCAAGGGGGCGCTGTAGGCCAAATAAGTTTGGGAACGTCTGCCTATCTAGACAAAAGAATCTCCACTTAAGCTTGAGTAGAACACAATGGACTTCCCCTCTTTAGATTAAATTCCTTGCAAGTTTGGGTGGGGTCTGAACAGGACAAGGAGAGTCAACGAAGTCTCATTAGTAGTAATATCCTTCTGAAGAAAAACTGGTTCAAGTCAGGACTTTGGAGAAGGAAGGCGAGGAAGTTCTGAATCTCCTTAAGTTATTGGTTATTAATAATCATTTTTCACACCTACAAATAATTCTGAAATTTAAATAAAACTGCTGTCTTCAAAGTTACCATATCTTTTGGCCTCTTTTCAACCTCATGCTTCTTGACCTCTCTAGCATTTGACTTTGGTAACTACCCTCTCCTCCTGAGTATTCTCCCCTCTCCTCTCCATTTTCATAGAACTGCTTTCCTGGCTCTCAGTATGCCCACTCTTCAGCCTCAATTAATGATTCACTATCTAAGTCATTATCATTTGTGTCTTGGGCTGCTTACATTTTCACTCTCTACCCTCTCCATAATCCTTTCAGCTTTCATGGGTTCAATTGCCATCTCTCTGCATATGACTTTCAGATATATATGTTCTTCCCAAGGCTCTCCTGAGCTATAGCCCCACATAGATCAATCAAGTATTCATTAAGTACATACTTCAATTTCCAATTCTTTGCCACCACAAAAAGAACTGCTATAAATATTTTTGTATATGTGTGTCCTTTTCCCATTTTTATGATCTCTTTGGGATACAGCACTAGAAGTAGTAAAACTTTTTTATTTTCAGTGTTCTACCATCACTACCATATAACTTAGATTTTTTTCGCTCCCTTCCTCTCCTTCTCTCCTTCCTCTCCAAGATGGCATACAATTTTATATAGGTTCTACATATACATTCCTATTAAATACATTTTCACCATAGTCATGTTGCATAGAAGAGTTAAAATGAATGGGAGAAATCATATAACAAACCAAAACGTAATACAAAAGAAGATAATCTGCTACATTCTGCAATTGAATTCTCTGGATGTGGAAGGCATTTTGCCTTAAAAGATCATTGGGTATTTTTTAGATCTTTAGATCTTTGCATCTTTGCAAAGTCTACTAGAAAAATTCCTCGTACACTGTGGTTGTTGCTGTGTACAAAGTTCTCCTGGTTCTACTCTTTTTGCTCAGCATCAGATCATATAAGTCTTTCCAGGCCTCTCTGAAGTCTTCCAGTTCATCATTTCTTATAGCACAATAATATTCCATTACATTCATATACCAAAACTTGTTCAGCCATTCCCCAATTGTTGGACATCCCCTTGATTTCCAGTTCTTGGCCTCCACAAAGAGAGCTGCTATAAATATTTTTGTACATGGGGGACCTTTTCCCATTTTTATGATCTGGGGATACAGTCCTAGAAGTGGTATTGCTGCATAGTAGTACAACTTTTTAAAGTGAGTAGAAGTGCAAATCAAAAATGACTTCTTTTCATTCACAGCTCCTACAGTTGATTGGTAGGTAGGTGGGTGGGTGGATGGAGAAATAGATAGATGATTGATAGATAGATAGATAGATGATAGATGATTGATAGATAGATGATAGATAGATAAATTTATCATCTTCTTACTGTGTGCCAAGCACTGTGGTAAGTGCTGGGGATACAAATACAAAAAGCAACATGACCTTCTTCCTACCTCCCCTGCACTGACAACCATAATCAAACAGACTGCCATTTCTTCCTGGGTGGGTGTGTCAATCTACTCCCCTTGAACCTACTTACCCTCCCTTTTTCTCTAAACCGAGGTGCCCCTTCTTGGCCATCCTAAGTGTTTTGTTGATATCATTAGAACATAAACTCCTTGAGAGCAGACAGAATAAATAATCTCTCTTCCACTTAGTAGCTTTTCAAAATATTTGGGACAGTTGTTATGCATCCTTGTATTATTTTCTTCCTTTTCTAGCTAAATATGCCTAGTTCCTTTAGGTCATCTTGTGACATAGATTCAAGGACTCTTATTACCCTTACTGCCCTCTCTTTCAGACTGTCTACCTCATCAGTGTCCTTTCCAGTAGTTGTGTTTTTCAGTCCTGTCCACTTCTTCATGATCCCTTTTGGGGTTTTCTTGGCAAAGATACAGGAGTGGTTTGCCATTTCCTTCTCCAGCTCATTTTGCTGATGAGGAAACTGAGGCAAACAGAGTTAACTGACTTGTCCAAGATTACATAGCTAGTAAGTGTCTGAGGCCAGATTTGAACTCATGAAGATGAGTTTTCCTCTATCCATTCAGCCACCTAGCTGCCCCAAGGGAAATATAGTCAATGTGAAAAAAAATTTTATATAAAATTTTACTTTTAAAACAGAGAAGGTAGTTTCAGTTGAATGATGAAAGCAAAAGCCAATTGGCAGAAGATTTTGTTTTAAGTAAGAGGGGAATAAGTGGGGACACTGAGTATAAATGGCTTTCTCAAGGAGAGGAGAGATATAGGATGGATGATAGGAATAATAGAATCAAGTGAGGATTTTTTTAATGATTGGAGAAACATGTTTTGTATGGATAGCAGAGACAGAGCCAATAGGTAAGGAGAGATTTAAGATGAGGAGAGGATAACTAAGGGAATTTGCTGAAGGAGTCAGGAAGGGATGGGATCAAGGGTACATTAAGGGGTTGGCCTTGACAATGAGAAAGGCCACCTCCTTTATCTGAGACAGGAATGAAGAACATAGTGGGAGAGGATATCTGAATGGATGAGATACAGAGGGCAAAGGTATAGTTTTCAGCAATTTTTTTGGAGGAGGTGTGAAGTATGAATTGAAATCTTGACTTGAAAGAGTGGAAGAGAGAAGATCCTTTTGGAGGACCAAGGAGAAATGAAGTTTGAAACAAGTATTGTGGACAGCGGGATAGCAAATTGATTTGGGAAGGATAAAATGATTGCCTTGCTGTGGAGAGGGCTCAACTGAGATTAGATAGCAAATTTATAGTGGACTCCATCGAAATTCTTTTGTGATTTCTTCCAACTGTTCAGACAGAGAGTGGATATAATCCAGAGTTGTAGCAAAGTATGATCAATGATAGGACAAGATGGGGAGGGGATTTGAAAGCAGAGGATAATATAGAATTCAGTTGGTTTATCTACTATGTATCCAGTGCAGGGATATATCTTGAGCCTGGGAAAGAAAAAATGGATGGAGAAAATCTAGGTTACCATGAGGATAAAAAACAGGGTTAGAGGTCTTAAGGCATAGGGAAAGAGTGTAATCAAAGGGAAAAGGAATAAGCATTTATTAAACACCTGCAATGTGCTACACGCTGTGTGAAGCACTTTACAAATATCTTATTTGATCATTCGGAGGGAGCCATGTCTAAGTGAAGGTTAGAATATGGAAAGAGTAGCAAAGAACAAAGTTTAAGATGAAAGAAAGTTTGTTCGTTATGAAGCACGTATTCCAGATAACACAGTGGAGGGAAGATCTTGAGCAGATCATTAAGTGGGTGGGGATGAGGTGGACAAGGGAAAGTGAATATGGTATAGAATAAAGATCTTATACATCGGAAGCTGGGGATTCAGAATCATGGAATGGGCTGAATACAAGGAGGTAGGAGTATGCTAACAGTTAAAGAGCAAGTCCTGGAAAAGTTATCAGTACTGGAAAAGAGGGCTGTTGAGGGGGACCCGAAGTGAGACTTTGTGAGATCCTAACTTGAGATTCAACCTTCTAATAGATATCACTATGCCCTATGAGACCCCTAAAGGCCCTCCTCACTGAAGAAAGGAGCAGACTGAGGTAGGTAGGGGAGCCTGGGGGGTGGGAGGGTTGGGCAGCAGATGGAGGGAGAGAGACCTTGTTTGCATTGAAGTAGGCTCTGAAAAACAGGAGATGGAAAAGATCCTGAGTCTTCCATGTCCTGGCACTGGAAATGCCCCTGAGACAGAGCAACTTAGTCAGAGGGATAAAATTTCCACATCTATTTCAAACTATTATCTAAACATTTCATCCCTCTTCTTGTTCTTGAATAGTTACATCTGGATTTTTGAACTTCACATTCATCCTTATTAAATTGCATCTTAATAGATTTTTCTCAAAGATGTAGCCTATCAAGTTCTTTTTGGATGCTCACTCAGTTATCAATTGTGTTAGCTATCCCTCTTGACCTTATGTCAACTGAAAAATTTATAAAAACAGGACTTTATCCAAGCTATTGCAAAAAATTATTGAATAGCACAGGGCCAAGAACAGATCCCTGAGGAGCTGACATAGAACCAGAAAGGATTGTACTATCATCTAACCTACATCTCTTCATCTTTTCCACAAGAATAGCATGTGAGATCTTATTATTAAATTAGTCAAAAATCCATTAAGTACTAGAACTCATTTGGCAAGAATATAAAATTACTCTCATTTAGAAAGTTTTAATCTCATATCTGCCACTTTACCTGAGCTCAGACAAATCACTTACTGTCCCTGAACGTCAGTTTCCTTTTCGGCAAAATAGGAAGAATAATGCCTGCCCCAAGTTAAAGTATTCCATAAATATGTATATGAAAGACCTCTATAAAAGTATAAAGCACTAACATATAAGACATTATTGTCTTCATAGAAATATTTACCCCAGCAGATAAAAATGTTTGTCCCACTACATTAATGTTTGTTCTTCCTTTGTTGCTGAAGAAGGCTATGCCATCAGAGAAATGATGACATGACTTGCACTTGACTTTGTTTTGAGTGAGGGAGGTCTGTGCAGGTCACCAGCCTCACTTCTCCAGAACCATCTGAATCCAGTGACCAGATATTCATCAGGATGACTGGAGATGACCCAGGATGAGGCAATTGGGGTTAAGTGACTTGCCCAATGTCATACAGCTAGTGAGTGTCATGCATCTGAGGTGAGATTTGAACTTAGATCCTCCTGACTCCAGCACTGGTGCTCTATCCACTGCACCACCTGCTGCGGTGGATAAAGCACCAGCCCTGGGATGAGTTCAAATCTGGTCTCAGATATATTTACAAATTATGTAACCCTGGGCAAGTCACTTACCCCTGATTGCCTCAAAAAAGTCCTAGCAGTTTATATTTCCTGCTTCCAAGTCCTCACCACCCATTGACTTATCACCACCTTGCTCCTGACCCCTATAATTCTACACAACATTAATACATGTAGCCAAGAGATAAAAATGTCAGTGCAACCTGAATCTCCTGTCCTAGAGATTCCCCCAAGAGTTCACACCTTCTGGTAACTATGAACCTCTTAGCAACTAAATGTTTCATAGTCAAGAGAATGCTAATTTGGAAGTATTCCAAAACATATAGGTGTATAACTCAAAACTTCTGTGATTAGGAGTGATTTTTTAAAAATCTAGTGCATATAAACTTTGGTATAGGAAATTTTATTTATATAATGTAGAAAAATTGTTTTACAACCAATTATAACCAGGCTAATATCATCTATAACCAAGAAGAGCAAACAATTTGTCATCTGGATGCTTATCCCACATACCTAATCCACTTTACCAGCGCACACCAAATTATTAACAATTTCCCATTTCTGTTTATAAAATTTATAAAATCCATGACTATAGAGGCTATTAAAAAGCCTTTTTTCCAAAACAGTATGAGTCCTGGGACCTTGTCATGCCACATGTTCTTTTGTTGCGTTTGTCCTTCATTCTCAAAGAGGACCATGACCTCAAGATGATGACATGACTTGCAGTTGACTTTGAGTTGAGTGAGGGAGGGCTGTGCAAGGTCACCAACCTCACTTTCTTCTCTTCAATGTTCTTTTAGTCAATAATTGAAAGAATTCCTTTATTCTTATTCTTTAGAGATGAAAGGAAACAGTTGGGTCTAGACTCAAGGAGGAGGTTTAGCTGGGTCACATTTGGGAAATTGTAACATATTTCAGTGATCTCAAGCTTCCTTTAATCACAAAAGCTAATTTCTTGGGACTTTCCTTGCTTATCTAGTTAAATTCTGTTAAATATCTTAGAAGATTGTACATGAGCCCACAGTATGGTGGGTTCTTCATGTCTCACCTCGCTGTGCTATTCTACTATTCTGAGCATCTCTGACTTCCCCTTCCATCCCTTTTCTTTTTGTGTTTTGTCTTATTCCATTAGATTGTAAGCTCCTTCTGGGCTAAGACTGTTTTTCTATTGGTAGCCCTAGGCACTTAATAAATATTTATGGCTATGGGGACATCACCAGGTAAAGACTATGAGTATGGATATGAGCAAGAAGGGAAGAGCTCTAATTGGGGAGAAGATGACCATGTACACTCTGGACATAGTATGCTGAACCCTGAGTCTAGAGCATGAGGGTGATTACCAAGCTTAAGTGAGAACTTAGCTGTCTCCCAGAGAAAGACTTCAAAAAACAGTCTACTGTCCACATTAAGTACCTATTTCTCAATCTGTGAGTGAAAAACAACTATACCCTCATATTATGCTAGAGAGTAAGAGAGATTAAAGGGGAATTGGATTATAACTCCTATAGAGGCATACAAGTATTTCATATTTTAATTAAAATACTTCTTTTCTATAGAATTTTTATATTTCAGATATACCTAACAAAAAAGTAACACATCAAATTGGAGTTCAGATCAGTACTGGAATAGATCCCACCCTGAAAGAAAGCATACTGAACATGAAATGGCTGCTACATTTTTATATCACCAATATTTTTTATTGGATAACCCATGAGCTGCCCAAGTCTTTCCCAGATAAGTATTCTGATGGCTTTCCATCCAAATATATGCACACATATATGTATATATACATATGTGTATATACATACAAGTATGTATGTGTGTATATGTGTGTATGTATGAACATATATGCATATATCTTAATCTGGGAAGTGGACATTCTTCATCAACTTGGCTGTTTCCTGTCTGGAAGGTTAAGGCTCTGTATTATTCAAGGCCTTGATACAATCATCATATTGTCATCTGTGAATATAAGTATTTGAATATTGGAAGAATATTGGAAAAATAAAAATTGTAAGTAATCCAAAAACCAATAGAAATACGCATATGGAAGCTTAATAACTGTTTGTTGATTGATAAGTTGCATTATATTACCAATGACTATTTGCACCTAAGAAGCAATATAAAAAAGACATCAATGTTACGTATACCAGGAAAATAATACTAATAAGAATATAAGAAAAGAGATGGATATTATCCATGGTATATCCATACCTCTGAGGTAATATAAGCCTCAAAGGACAACCTCCAACTCATTAGGTAAATTTGTGTAAAATTTATGCCAAGATATAGATTAGAATTACAGAAGATACAGAAGAGTAGCAACCTGTATCTATGAAGAAAGAACTGATGAAATCATGAAACATAAGATCATAAATCTAGAGCTCAAAGAACCCTTATTATATACTTTGTAGTTCAATCCCCTTATTTTATAGATGAGGAAACTGTGGCCCAGTGAAGTTAGTCATTTTTTTCAAGGTTACACAAATGATAGGCATCAAAGGTAGTATTTAGGCTAAAACCCTCTGATTCCAAGGTTGGAGCTTTTTCTACTATATCACACTACCTCCTGGTAGAGAAAGCAAAATAATATACAACATAAAGGGAGCTTGATTTGATGATAGAGGAGCTCAATTTAAATCCTCTCATTTACTACCTGTCTGACTTTGTGTAAGTCACTTAACCTCATTGTGGCCCATTTTTCTAATTTGTGAAGTAAAGAGTTTGAACTAAATGGTCTCTAAGGAACCTTCTAGCCCTAGATCTATGACTTATAATACTTAATAATAATGCCATGAATGCAGCTAACCAAATTGTAGCAAGCATGCATACTCTGATGAAAAGATAGTCATCAAAACAGTTCCTTGGTATGTTCACTTGACCCCATTATCTCTCCAGATTGCACCCACAATAATTCATGCTAATTTTTAATGTCTCCTCTACTACTTTCTTTTCTGCTACCTATAAACCTGCCAACACTCTTAAAAACCCTCAGAACCTACTATCTCCTCAAGTTCCTGTCTTATGTCTTTCCTCCCTTTCATTGGCCAACTTCTAGAAAAAGCTGTCTGTAATTGCTGCCCCCACTTCTTTCACTTCTCCATCCCTTGCATATGACTTTTCATCTAATCATTCAACTGGAATTGCTTTCTCCAAAATTACCAATGATCCCTTAATTGTCAAATTTGATAGCCTTTTCTTAGTCCCCATCATTCTTGACTTCTCTGCGGCATTTGGCGTTGTTGAACACTTTCTCCATCCCTTCTCAGTCTTCATTGCTGGCTCACCATCCACATTATGTTTCCTAACTATGATTATGCAACAAGATTCACTCTGTAGTTTTTCATTTGATAACCGCATCAGTTCTGTTGGGTTTAATTATTACCTTTATAAAAATGACTCCCAGGTCTTTAACCTCACATCCCCAAATACCTAGAAAACATTTCTTCCTCCCCCCCACCCCAGCCCCATCTTACTCAGTCTATAAGCACAGTGGCTTCTCAGGACCTAATGTCTCTACTGATTGGCCCAAGAACCTTGATATGCTCTGACAGGGGCCCTTCATTCATCTGAAAGCAATCTTGTTCCTTCTCCCCACATCCCAGGAGATCACCATATTGAGGCCAGATTTCATGCAGACACCCAGTTGGTATAATCTATTGCAGCTCAGAATTCTAGATCTCCATATATGCCACCCTCAGCTTCCCTGGTAACCGAAATTATAGGCACCGCAACTAGCTACTCTTCATATACTTCAAATTGCATTTTTCATAGGTGTCTCATTCTCACCATGTCCAAACTAGAACTCATTATTTCCCCCAAAAAATATCCCTCTTCCAAACTGTCACCAAATCTTATCATTTCTACATCTACCGCATTTCTCACATTTGCCCCTTGCTCTAATTCAGGATTAACACCTCTTTCCTGGGCTATTATAATAGCCTCCTAATTGGTCTCCTGTCTCTCTTTCCTCCATGATCATTGTCAATATAGTTGCCAAAGTAATTTTCTTAAAGGGTGGATATGACCATGTTGGTTTTCTGCCCAATAAACCCCACTGACTCCTTATGGTTGTTTAATCAAAGTGAACTCCTCTGTTTGGCATTTAATGTCCATGATGCGGCCCTAACCTACCTCTACAGCCATATTATTCTCCTTCTTACACTCCACAGTCCAGTCAAATTGACCTTCTTACTTACTGTTCTTTACACACATCTCTCTCCGAGCTCTATATTAGTTATCTCTCATGTATGTAATACCTCCTTTCCTCATTCTGCCTCAACAAATTCCTTGTTTCTTTCAAAACTAAACTCAGAGCCTGCAGTTACTAGTACTCTCCCCCATAAATTACCTTGTATCCATTTTGTATATATTTTGTTGTGTTTATATATGTACATGTTGCCTCTGACTTCATAAGGGCAGGTAGGCACTGCTTCATTTTTTCCTTGTATACCTAGGACTTATCAGAGCGCCTGACACGTAGTTAACACTTAAATGTGGATTGACTGACACTCTCAAACTGGGATTTTAGGAAATAGTTCATTTGTGCCTATATCCTTTTATGATAAAACTCCAAGAGATAATAGAGATTATAATAGCTGACACTGACATACTGGTTCCAGGTTTGTGAAGTTCCTGTTATCTCATTTGATTCTCACAACAATCTTTTGCAGTTTTATTATTAACTTCATTTAACACATAAGGAACCTGGGGCTGAGAGAGCTTAAGTGACTTGTCCAGGACCACACAACTAATGTTTGTCTAAGGTGGAAGTTGAACTCAGATCTTCCTAACACCGACTAACTCTATGGTACCACTCTGCTGCCTCCAGGTCATAATAGTAACTGATATGAATAATTTTAGTTGTTTATACAGATTATCTTACCTGATCCTCACAACGTCCTGATGATATAAGTGCTGAGGTATAATTATTCCCAGTTTTACACATTAGGAAACTGAGGTTCAGAAAGGTTGATGCCATGCCTGTAATTATACACATTAAATATTAAATGTCAGAAGCAGGATTTGGTCTTGTGTCTGAGTCCAGCACTCTGTCTATTAAACAATTAGTAAATAAAAATTCTCGTTGGCATTCCTCATTAGATTATAATGCTTTAGAATATTACAAAGCACACACTAAATCATATTTGGTGACTAACCTACTTTAAATAGTGTCACTTCAAGCTCTTATTTCCTTGAAGTTAACAATTTCTGTCATTACATTTAAATTCCTATCTACAATAACAGTAAGAATATGCTATGAACACTTATCCACCCACACTAGAATTTTAAAACTGAGCTCCTTTTGAGTCCTGTCTTGGAGAATTTCAATGTGGGAGGTGAGATGATTTAGAACTTCATATTTTCCATTATAATCAAAGGCACACTTTCTCTGACATCTTTTTTTATTCTGAATAGGAAATTTCACTAGAAAACAAAAAAAAAATCAAATTTTCTCCACACAATGACAAATTTTTCCTCCTCAATTCTACCCAAACTAAAATAGCTCAGAAGTGTATATTTACTTATCATAACTGTTAAGAAATTATAGTGATTACACCTGCCATCCCCTCTCTCCCACATCATGCTGCAAATAAGGAACTCTTCATTTTGCCTTGGAAGACCTCCCATCTTCCTATCCTTGTATTTCCCTCCTTTAGGAGCCCTCACTGTACTTCCCAGTATATATAGAACACACCCTGCACCTTCTCCACCTGCCAGGAGTTTATTTCCAAAAAAGGAAAGGATCTTCAGTCACTTGTCTTATGGGGGAGGGTTATCTTTCTTTCTTGCAAAGAGAACCACCTTCTTGAGGAATTCAAAATGTGAAAATCTAATCAGTGCGCAAGTTCCGTTCTCAGAGAGTAAGTTAGCAAGGAGAGGGAGAAAAACATGTGCAACTCGGATTTTGAGAGAGATAAGATAATTCCGAGACCAGAAGGCCCCTGACCACTATACTTCACAAGTAAGTGGTCATCCAGCCTTTATTTGAAGATCTCACAGTGCCTGAAACTCACTCCTTCACAAGGCAGCCTATTCCACTTTTAGTTTTAATTGTTAGGGGTTTTTTATTTCCTTTCTTTGCTTTTCTTCAACCCATTGTTCTTCATTCTACCCTTTAGGGCCAAACAAAATTAGGCTAATCTCTCTTGCAGAGGATAGCCCTTCCCATCCTTGAAAATGGCCACCATTTGTCTCCTTTGTCTTCTCTAGATTAAATGGAATGACTTCCCCTCCTCCTGTCATTCTGATTACTTTTCTCTGAACAGGTTTCTGGTGCCAAAGGTCCTTCCTAAAAATATGGTGCCCAGAACTGAAACAGTATGCTAGATGTCATCCCATCAGAGAATGTTATTTGCTCTTGGTTTAGATCTTACTGCCCACTGAACTTTTTTGTGAGTATGAGAGAGTAATGAAAGCTAGAGGCAGCAGAAACCAAACTGAGTTACAGAAAACAACTTTAAATAGTTTTATCTTGGCAAGTGTTAATCAGAGCTCCAGTTATATTATTTAACCCTTTTTTATTGAGACTTGTGATTTCATTGGTGTAGAGAATACCTGGTGAAAAAATAGTCTCTTCTAGTACATATATATCTATAACTTGCAGAATTAGCCAGTTTCTTAGGCACTAAAAAGTGAAAAGAATAGCCCTTTCCGACTGCCAAACTGTGTCAAATATAGATCTTGAACCTGTCAGTATTTAACTTAATTCCTAGGAAATCTAATACTTACATGGGTAAAGTTGGGAATGAGGGAGTGGAGAAGGATGGGCCTGGGCACAGTTACAATATGTGACAGAAATTGAACATTTGGATAACATTAAATAAATTGAAAACTAATGGGTATAATTTGAAAGTAATTTGGTCTTGTCACAGAGTAGATGAATCATGCTCTTAGAGAAGATTTTTTAAAAAATGAGACAGTAGTTATTAATGGAAGGTAACTCTTAATGCTATTTAGAAATAAAGAGATTTTGAGCTGAGTGGAAACAAGGTAAAACACAATTCCAGGGTTTTTCTTATTTTCTATTTTCATTCCATTCCTTCCAAGTGGTTGAAAACCACTCAGGAGCACCTCTCAGCATGTCTTAGTAGGAATCTTCCCTTCCACCTATGTTTAATTCATTAAACAAGGCGATCCCTACATATTCACATAGTAACCACCTATGTGGCTTTCCCATTTCTTAAAAAGGCTCCACTGCTTTCACAGATTCACAATCTGAGTCATCCCTTTACTATTTATTCTTCCTCACCCCCACCTCCATATTCAATCATTTGTCAAGTATTGTCATATCTACATCTTCATTATCTCTCATCTCAACTGACATGGTCCTTATCATCTCTGCCCTGAACGATAACCAGTAACCTTCTAAATTATCTCTACTTCTTAACTCTCCAAACTTCTCCCAAAGATGCCAAAGTGATATTCCTAAAGCACAAAACTAACATTCTTTCACTCAAAAGTCTCTCATAGCTCTGAATGGCTTCTAAGATCCAAACTGTTCTATTTTTTTCTTAAAATCCTTCACAATTTGACTCAAGCTTACCTTTTCAGACCCATTATATGTCTTTTCCCTTCACACAGTGGATCAGTCAGATAGTGCAGTGGATAGAGCATGGACCTGGAGTCAGGAGGACCTGAGTTCAAATGCAACCTCAGATACTAACTAGCTGCTTGACCCTGAGCAAGTCACTTAGCCTCCCTCAGTTGCCTCATCTATAAAATGTGGTTAATAATATCACTTACCTTTCAGAGTTGTAAGCATCAAATGAGATAAAATGAATAGTGCAGTCTGGCACATTGTAAGTGCTTGGGAAAATGCTTGTTTCTTTCCTTCATACATAGTATGTCCTTTCATACTAACATAACAATTCCATCTCCCATCTTGATAACTTTGCACTGGTTGCTTGGAGTTCACTTTATCTTTTAAAATTCCTAGTTTTCTTTAATTCAAGAGACACCTACATTAGGCCTTTCCTGATACCCCTCCCCCACCACCATCCCCCCATATAGCTGTATTTACTTCATATGTATTTTATTTCTAATTATATGTTTACCTTCTCCTTCCTCCAATTCCCAGCCACTCCCCACATAAACTCCTTAAGGACAAGGACTATTTGGAGGTTTTTGTCTTTGTATCCCCAAGCCCTAGCTCAGTATTTGGTACGTATTAGCAAATTAATAAGTGTTTGTTGACTGGATAATCCATTTCATGCATCCATGGGTACGAGACTGTAAACTTCATGTGGGCAAAGATCGTTTATTATCTGAATGTTCCAATTATCCTAGTACCTAATACTGGACACATCTAATCAGTGTTTATTGAATTGAAGTGATTCTTTAAAAAAAATATTGCTTGACTGTAACATATACTGGGTGTGAGAAGATGGGGAAATCATTTAACCTCTTAGTCATATTCAAAAACTATAGAGATGAGTTGCAGCTCTGCATTGTTGGGGAGACTTTCCATACCAGGAATGCTCTAAACTAATTAAATCATAGACAATATGTAAATACACACACACACACACACACACACACACACACACACACACACACACAATTCTAGTTCACAGATTCCACATTGAGAATCCCTCTCCTAGATCTCCTAACACTGCAGGGATACCAGTGGAGCCCTCAGACTGTCCATTAGCCCTCCCCTATTCTCACTGTGTGACAGACTGTAGCACCAACACAATATTCACAGCACCTAAAGTGGTCATGAATATCCTAGTGCAGTGCTGAATCGCAAACTACAATAGACTCTTCATAAGGAAGACAGAACCAAAACATTTATTCAGACACCAGAAATCCAATTCCATCATAATCTATACACAATAACAATGCAGAGGACAACACTATCCCCAAGCATTCCCCCTCTTGGCTTCCCACAAACCAGCTCCATCAAACAAACCACAAGCAGGCTCTCATAAACAAAATCACAAACAAGCTCTTTCTCTCATGCTAGTCAGCTGCCTGCTTGCCTTCGTCCTTCCTAGATCTGACTAGGTCCATGACCAAGTTTCCTCTCAGTTCTGCTCTAGCTCTGCCTCTTCCTGTCCTATCCTTCCTGCTCTGTCCCTTCAGCAAATTCCTCCCACAACAGGCTTTATGTGACTCAAACTCATATGACTTAGGTTTCCATGTGACTTAAGCAAGTCATATAGGCCTATTAATGAATGGGAAACATCTTCCCATTTAAATTACCGCTACACATGCCCAACCCTTTTCTTTAATTTTTTTATTCTAAACTTAAAACCAAGTAAAATGATAATTTCCACATGCAAAGTAAAACAGAAAAAGAGGATTGTATATGAAACCACCAATGTATTATACAGTTTGTTTTTTGATGAATTCAACATGTGACTTTCAAAAAAATATCATTTGAATACAATTACTAGGTTTGTATCCGAAAAAAGATAAAAGAAAAAGATAAAGGACTTATACAAAGATATTTATGGCAGCTTTTTTTTGTGGTGGCAAAGAATTGAAAATTGAGAGGATGCCCATCAATTGGACAATGACTAAACATGTTGTGGCATATGATTATGATGGAATACTCTTGTGCTATAAGTAATAATGAGGTGGATGCTTTCAGAAAAAACATGGGAAGATTTATATAAACTGATAGAAAGTGGAATGAGCAGAACCAGAACACTGTACACAGTAACAGCCATGTTGTGATGATGATCAACTTGGAAAGACACAGCTACTCTGATCAAGACAATGATCCCTGACAATTCCAAAGACTTATGATGAAAAATACTATTTACAGCTAGTGAACTCTGAGTGCATACTTTTTTCCCTTTCTTCATTTTTCTTGCCTCCTTTTCTTGTAACATGGCTAATATAGAAATGTTTTACATGACTTCACATGTATAATTGATTTGTTTGCCTTCTCAATGGGTGAAGGAGGGAAAAGAGAGGGTTTGGAATTCAAATTTCAAAAAAATGAATATCATAATAAGTAAATAAAGTATATAAATATATATTTAATTTTTCTTGAGCACTTATAAGGTATAATACTATGCCAGGTGCTTTGGAAAATAAAGAAACTGAATAAATAGACAGTCTTCCCTGAGAAGCAATTACTGTGGAAATAAGTCCTGGCCACTACTCCTAAAAGTGCTACAAACATAATTACTGAAGTCTAGGCAAAAGAAAGTACTTGCCACCAAAGTTCTTGGTTACTGTCAAATGGTTCTCCATCAAAATTGATATGATTTTATCATTGTAGATGTTATTCAAGAAGAGGTATTGCCATCTGTTTTGCATCTACAGCCTCAGGAACATGGGACCTTTCTTTCTAATTTTCAGTTAAAACCTTCCAAATATATTGCCTCCCCTATTAGAGAATGAGTCCCTTACGAGCAAGGACTGTCATATTTTCTATTTATATCTGTGTTTTGGACAGAGTAAGCACTTAATAAATACTGTCATTCACTCTTTGTTCCCCTGAAGGAGGTGTACCATATAAGAGAAAGACAGGCACATAAAAAATTACAAGACAGGTGGTATGAGAAAATTCCTAGTACAGGCCTAGGAATGAATTTCTTCCTTCCTTAGAGACTCAACTTGAGATCCCCCTACTACATGAAGTCTTCCTTGATTTTACTGATTGGATACAGCATAAGGTGTCATATGGGTTTGAAAGAATGTTAAGAGTTGCTTTTCCCAATACTTTATGAAGCCCCTCCTGAGGAGGGCTAGGTCTTATTCTGTAGCTTATCCTGTAACTTGAGGGTGTCTTGAAGTTCTTCTCATCTTGTCTTGAAATATCCTATAAATTTTCCTTATCTTATAAGACCAAAAGAATTCGTTTTTTCCCCTTTATCCTATGCCCCCTCTCCCCCTTATGCTGTCAACTATTTTCCTCATCCGGTGTCCCCTTCTTCCTCATCCTATTTGTCCTTATCCTGTTCCTAATTTTTAGCCCCCATAAAAAAAACTCTACAGGCTACAGAGAACATCTAAGTGAATTCTTTCACACTAGGACCACTCTCCTGAATCTGACTTCAACATTACCACCTTCTAGTTGCTAGTGCCCTGGCTTCCAAAACTATCATGTATTTAACATATGTATATATATATATACACACACACACATACATATTTGGATATGTACATATTGTTTTCCCTCAATAAGTTTTAAGCTCCTTGAGGGCAGGAACTTTTCCATTTTTGGCCCTGTATCCCCAGTGTCCTAGTTTGGGGATCATGGCTTTTTCAGCAAGCAAAGAGACCCTGTAGGTATTTACTTTTACTAAGTAAGGGAGAGAAAGGGTGAGCCAACATATTGTGTACATTATAGTGTGAAAATCAAATTAGAAACAGGGACATTGATCCACACAAGGATTTCTACAGGTCACATATGGATTTAATTTTAAAATGTAGTTTTTTTCTATTTTTATTTATTTTGTTGTTATTTCCCAATTACATCTTAGTCTGGTGTAGCTATGGTGGAGAGTTTGGTGTATGTTTTACACCTCTGGTTACACATATAGATAAATTCAGAATTTTTACAAAATTAAGTGATTTGGGGGAGGAAAACCCTAACTTAATAGAAAATCAGAAAACGCTTCTTGTGGGAGACAGCACCTGAACTGAATCTTGATTTCTGAAGAATTATGAAGCTGAGCCAAGCAAGGACAAGATGAAAAGCTAAAGTAACACCTCTCCTCCTTCACGATTGCCTCCCTTTTCCTCTAAAAAAGTCAGTTAGGATCATAGATGTAACCACATGCTCCTCCAATTCTTTTCTGGTTACTGTATTAGGGAAACAAATTCAAATCTTTCTAGCCACACCCAGTCTGAGAATAAATCTTGAGGTGACCTTGACACTTAGAATTATCTAACCTTCCACCTTCAAGCTGCTATTAGCTTTTGAAAATAACTGGCCAGGAAATAGGAAATCAGAGAAAAAGCTAGAGGTCTTGAGTGACCTATTTTATTAAATATTAAATAAATAAAAAACTACAACTCAATAGACATTTATTAAGTACCAACCACATAAAAATCATTCTCCTTAAAGAATATTGCATATTTGTTAACTTGTTTTTAGCATATATATTTTCCATCATATTTTTGCTGGCATGCACATTTTTCAGTCCTTGGGAACCCTAAAGGCCAATCAGTTACACAAAGGTCCTCAAATGCCACAAGTTTATATACAAAAAAGCAGAAGATACCATGCATGCTCCTTATGGTACAGAATGTCATGGTTATGTTTTAGATGATCATTGATGGTCTGTGGCCATGTCATAGATTTTTCTGGGATAGTCTCAATTTGAACTAGAAATGTCTATTATATGACCCGATTTTTGGTTTGATAATATGGCTACTATGTGTATGGTGTCAAGAAAAATCTAGTGTTCTGATCTCTTTTTCAAGCTAAGTAGGGGTTAATTAGTAATACAATTAGTCTATTAATTCAGCAATATTAAGGTCTTAGTAATTAAGGTCTCTTACCTTTTATTTATTATAAATTATTTCAATTACCACTTAATTATCTAGTAACTAAGGTCTCTAAGTAATATTACTTGCCTTTGCATTGAGTGGAACTAGCTTTAGTATGCCTTTTTAGAAGCCTTGAGATCAAGCCAAGGAAGAGCAGTTAAAGAAACCAAGGGTATTTAACCTGGAGAAAAATACAGTTAAAGGAAATGTAACTGAGAAATCAGACTGTCTCTTCTTGGTCTTGAAGGGCAGAGCAATATGCAAGGGTTGGTTGTGACAGCAAAGTAGTTTTAGATTCTAATGTCAAGACACACATTTTTAATGAGAGCAGTCTAAAAGGGAGTCTGCCTAAGGAGGAGAGGTTGTCCCTCACAGACTCTTTTAGCAAAGGCTGGCTAACAACAGCTCACTGGATATACTGTAGAGGGGATTCTTTTTCAAGTACAGGTTGGACTAGATAACCTCTGGAGTCCCTTCTATCGCTGAGGTTTTATGCTTCTGTAAAACATGTAGGGAAGCCAGTGGAAAATGAGGCTTAAGAATGAAATCTCTTTCTTAAAGGGTAACTTATAAAGTCTGTATGTTCCATCAAGTCAAACCAACAGTGTGTGCTAAGCAATTACTATGTGCCAGTCATTGTACTAAACACTGGGGATACAAAGAAAGCCAATAGTCCCTGCCTTCAAGGAGCTCACATTCTAATGGGGGATGAGCACACATAAACAATTGTGTACGTGCAAGATAGAAACAAAGTATCCTCAAGATATCAGGGCTACTTGAGAAAGCACTGAGTATGTGTTAGGTGGATTTCTATTGTGACAATGCAAGGACGTGAACAAAAGCCTCTGCATAAAAGTTAAGGAGGCAGGGATGCATGGATTGCCATATGGATTTTGGGAGGAAATTCCAACATCAGTGAGATCCTAGATCTTTTTGAGTATCTGAGTGAACCTCTAGTACAGGCAAAAACAAAATTTCATGCAAGTCAGTACTACTATGAGAAAGGCATTTTGGGGGGTTTCAAATCTAAATTCCTCTCCATTAGCATGATTTCAATAAGTTAACTTTAAAGGTTGAATTGATTTCTGTTTACATAAACTCAACTGTGAAAATAATTGCATTCTTTCTGTTTACACCATCAAATCCAATCAAGCCAAACTAGATGGTTAGCCAGAATGATTAATGGATGCAGCACTAGCTGAGAGCTCTAATTTCAAAATGTGTTACTATTGTCAGGGTTGATTAGTTCTCAATCTAAAACTGATGCTGTTGAAAGCCCTTAGCAATTTAGATGTGGGAGAGCAAAGCAGCAAAATTTGTAATGGGGCAAGAAGGGTTCTGTGGGGACTCTGCTCCTTCCCAGTAAACTTACCTATAGCTTAGACACGACATCGGGAAAACACCTTTTCACAAATGCTCAATACCTTCTAGACAGACTTAGTAGAAGAGACTGAAACTTGAAGTTAATATAGCAGTATGGATGGTGGAGGAAGGCATTGAACTAGAAACTTAGACTGCAATAGGAATTCTCAAGTGGTTGGGGTATTAATATTGATCATTTCACATTCAGAACTTTTCATGTAGCAGAAATAAAATGAAATGGAGGTAAGAGGCTAATACTCTGCCATGCTATAGTAACTTTTCTGAAAATGAATCCATAGGGAAATCAGTGTAGTCAGTGGTGGAGACCAGCATTTTTATTAATAATATAAAAAGAAATCTTGGTGATACAAAGTGCTATGTAAGCAGTGACTGCAGAGGGATAGAATTGTTAGGCAGGATTGTTTGGTATCATAAGCAGCTCAGGACTAAGAAGGCCAGGTTAATTCTGTACCGATCAAGACTGCAAGAAACCAATTAAAGTAATTACCCTGTTTTCAACCTATTCAAAAGGTTAAAATGGATTTAACTGGTATTGTTTTTATAGCAGCAAGATAGAGCTAAAAATTAGATTGTTGAAAGTGGTTTTGACTTTAGGACTACATGAGAAGTATCATTAAAAATTCTCAACATCTTTGCTTTCAGAACATTTTATTATTTGTCCAAATTTCCCAAGATAATTTAAATGAAGCGATTTAAACAAGCTTTTGGCTGGAGAGGAAAGTTTTCCTGTATTTGGATGACATCCTTATCCAGTAGGATCTGGCAGTTTAGTAGTCTTGGGATTGGAAGCTTGAGTAAGTTATGAATGCATCTTAGCCAACTCCAGGAAAAAGGCTGCAAACAGTTTGGATCCCTCTATATAGTTGTACCTGATGCAAGAAAAAAATGAAGAAAAATTCATTTCAGCTCATCTTAAAATGAAAAAGTTTGGAATTTGTATAGGAAGATTACCACATCAAGCTGATGCCTGCAACTTGTGTCTGAGATCACAGCGGGAAAGGCATTTTGTGTATCCATGGTGATAATATTACAATTACAAAGAGGACAGAGTCAACAAATTAATAGTTATATGCCCTACCTTGTCACATGACCAAGGAGGTTATAGGTCTTATTGAAAGAAATTATCTGTTTTAGTTTCTAAACACTGACATGTCAAGGCTTCTAAATTTTAGCATTTCCTTTGTTCGCTCCAATGTATGAAGCTTAGGATAGTTTATACAATCTGACAACAAGCCTTGCAATATAAGGAATCCTTTTAAAACATGTTTGACCTATAAAAGAGCAAGAGCCATTTTACAATGGATAAGTAGTCAAAGGATATAAAGAAACATTTCTCAAAGTAGAATTGTAGACCAGCAATAAACATACACAAGATTGTTCCAAATCACTAGTACCAAGAAATGAACATTAAATGACTCTTGAGGCTTCATCCAGTCAACAAAAATTTATTAAACCGCTAATGTGCACCTAAGCAGTGGGGATAAAAGGAAAGACAACTTAGAACCTGACCTCAAGGAACTGTCTTTCTAATGAGCAGAGATAACAAAAGATGAAAAGTCATTTGGGAGGGATTTCTGGAAGATAAACGTACTAATACGTAGTGTGTTTGCCATTTCCTTCTCCAGCTCCTTTATAGATGAGAAAATTGAGGCAGAGTTTAATGAGGGTCACACGGCTAGTAAGTGTATAGGGACAAATTCGAATTCACGTCTTCCTTACCCCAGGGTCTGGGCTCTATCCACGGAGGAAAAAAAAACCCACTGCTGGTGGAACTGTGAACTAGAAAGTAACTTGGAATTAAGATTTTTTTTATAAAGTGATTAAAATGTCCATATTTGCCTCAGAGATCCCATGGCTAGGCATATACTTCAAGGAGTTCAAGACAAAAAGAAAGGTTGTATGTATGTGAAAATATTCATTACAGCACATTTTTTATGGTAGCAAGGAACTGAAAACTGTGGGCTGAACAAATTGTGGAACACAAATGTAATGGAACATTACTGTACCATAAGAATGCTACGAATGTGAAAGATTCAGAAAACATAGAAAAACATATGAACTGAAGCAGAATGGAGTAAGCAAAATAATGCTACATAACTACTAACTATATGAATGACAAATGAAACTGAACACTCTAATTTCAGTGACCAAAGAGCTGAAAAAATGTGCTTCCCTTCCTTCTTTGACTAAGAGTGCAAAAGATTGTATATACTACCACACATGGCTTCTGTGTTGATTATTTTTGCTGAAATGTCTCTTTTCTTTTTTAATCTTTGTTACAAGTGATGGCTCACTAGGTAAGAGAACAGGAGGGAATATATTAAAAATTGAAGATGATATGAAAATAAGATATCAATAAAATTTTTTTTTTAATTTTAAATATTTGGTTGTTCTTAATTAAGGAACTGAATAGGGTCACCTCTAAGTAGCTACCCAATGATCAAGCAGTGAAGAGTTTTACCCCAACAAGTATTCCCATTAACCTGTTTATTTTCTCATTCTGAGAGTGTTCTCCATCATCAACAGCTCCTAGTGGTAGCATCATTACACTCTTTTGGATAATGTCCTGGAATGTTTTAGCAATTGGAATAGTTGATCCATCTCGTATCATATCAGGATCTACTCCAAACACTGAAACAGAAAAAAGAGAAAGTGCTGCAAATAAAACAACTACCTGATTACATTCAATTCAACAATCAACATTTCTTAGGTCTCACCTATGCGCTAGAAATGAGGATACAGTCAAGAGCATTCCCTGCACTCAGGCTCCTTTCTCTCTCTATCTTTCTACATCTCTACATATCTGCACACACAGATTTACATATTATATATGTGTGTGTATATATGCATGTATGTATGTATATATGCACACACACCTATCAGTAGTCTTCTATAATGCTAATGAGATTAAAGATCTTCCCCATCCATTGATGGGCCTGCCCATTAAGAGAAGCTTAATTGGGGAGACCCACACTTTTTGCTAATTTTCTATTGAGGCATTGGTTCTCAAAGGGTTGTGATGCCCTTTGGCTCTGAAAAATATGTAAATACTCTGAGGTGAGGTTTTACTTTTGGGGCTTACTCATTGGAAGTGTTTATTTGACCAGACAGACTCTGGGCAGCAGCTAAGAGCCCCTCCTTTTAAAACCCTGATATTGGTGCTTCTCTCTGATAACTATGTATGTATGGTCAGACAGTTATCTGTCTGTTGATCTGTCAGACAGTTGGGAGACCAGTCTGTTGGTTGATCTTTGTTTCTCTGTATTTTCTCTGAAGTTCAGGGTACTCACTTTTTTCCCCTGTACTAAGTGAATGATACATATGTTTGATTAAAGTGACTGCTGACCCCTCAAGTTGCTTTCCTTTTAGGAAAGCACATCTAAGAACCTGTGATAGCAGGCCTCCTGTGTATGTCAGTGTACTTGCTTATACATCTTCTAAGACACTGTTTGCATCAATTTTTCTTTTAATGGTTCGGCATTTCAGATATAGGGAAACCCTTTGGTAATCAACCCACACACATTTACCTAAATTACATTACTGCTTCTTGAAGAAGAAATATTTTTTCTCACAAACTGTACATATTAACATTGTTCCAATCAAGGAACTAACTGCAGATAACATGTTCAATGATCAAAAAAGAAGGGATTTGGTAATCTGCTTTCTTCATAAAACTGAGAAACAGCTGCTTTAGGGACCAAGCTTTAAATCTGAATTTTTGCACCTGAGGCAAGTACCAAGAAACCCGGGGGATTGGGGGGAAGGTAGCCATCACCTCATGGGAGGAGACAGAGGCCTAAGGGCACCAAAATAGCAATGATAGGGAGCCTAATCCCTCTCCTAGGCAGCAGGATACCTGGTAGCTTCCCATTTTAATTAACTATTTTTGATTACTGGCACAGTGGTAGACTTTTGGAGTCAGGGATTCCAAAATTCACGTCTTGCCTCTAACACTTACTACTAGCTACATCTATGATCCAAGTAATGACTTAACTTTTCAGTGCACCAGTGACTCAGTAGGATTTCTGAGTCAAAAAGGTCTGCACTAATTACTGTTCTGCCTTGTAAAATGGATAAAGAGAATTCTTACTAGTTAATGAAATAAAGATCTTCTCATTTTTGTTAACTATGTGCTAAGATCAGTTGTTTCTTGTTATTTGGCATCCAAAGAGCCTAGTTAGAGCTGATACAGTGAATGGTTAAAGCTGGAGCTACCCTTAGAGATCATTTTGTCTAACACTCTCATTTTACCAAAATGGAAGCAGAGACCCAGAGTCAGTCTTCCAACTCCCAGTCTGATGCCCTTTCAGTCAGGTTGCTGAAATTTAGCCTCCTTCAAGGGCCCTTCTCGACAATTCCATTTGGCTTCACGATTTGACATAAGCAGCTGAGTATGAAAGGAGAATCCTCAGTCCTATGTGTACTCTGACCCCAAGGTCACCTACCGTCATCACTCTGGGTGAAAGAGAGAGAGAGAGAGGACATTTTGAGACCTGGGAGAGAAGGGAAAGCAATAGAGGGAAGGAAAAGGTCCCTGGGGTTTGGAAGGCAGGGGCATCTACAGATAGGCATGGCCCTCCAACAGGATCTCTGGGACTACATTCTTCCTCTGCCTTGACCTCCCTAAAGTGGCCCCTACCTCCATCCCTCAATGGGTAGATGATGCTGAGAGGAAGCCCATGAAAAGGCCTTTCCTTTCAAGAACTCTTAGACTTTGGGTGGCATTTCTCCTTTACTATCGATGCCTGTCCCCTGAAACACCTCTACTATATTCAAAGGGTTGTCTTCACTTTCATTCTTGCCCTTCCCACCTCTACTCCGTAGGACTCCCTCTGAAGCAAAGGTTGAGAAGCCAAGAAGGGTAAAACATCAAGGAAAGGAGAAAGTCCCTGGAATAGAGGAAGCAGAAGTGTCCCCAGGAAGGTCCTCCCTCCAGCCAAGGGTCTCTCTGCATTCCTCCATTCAATCCATCTGAAGCATTTACCATCTTTCCTTTGAGTATACTATACTGAAAACCAGTCCTTGAATGGCTTCCTCACCGAGGGCTGGTTTTGGTCAGAGTACCATCCACCAGCAATCTAATGATCCTCCAGCTCCTCTTGTATCCCAGGGCAGCCTATTCAATTTTCAGACATACAACTATTAAAGATTACTTTTTCCCAATGAACCACTTCTAAATCCACCAAATATTTTGTTGTCATATGTCTCTTTCATGTCTGCAAGAGTGACATGAAAGATTTAACTAAAATTCTCTGTTAAAAACTAGGTAAGCTTTATCTACAGCACTCCTTTGGTCTCCCAATGTAATAAACTTGTCAAAAAGTTATGACACAAACCTGGCAAGACCTATTTTTGATGAAACCTCCTGGTTCTTAGTGATCACCATTTCATAATCTAGATGCTCACTAACCATACCTTTGAGATAGTATCTTCTATAATTTTGGCAGGAATAGGAGTCAACGACGTTGTCTATAGTTTGCAGATGCAATTCTCCTCCTTTTTTGAAAACCAGGGAGATTTATCCTTCTCTTATTGTAACATTCCAATTTATCTTTGGATAATTACCATTGAATCACTGATGCTGAAAGCAGCCTAACCACTTCTCTTAACTTGGGAGAGCATCATAGTTATTCTAAATAACAATATCGGGTCTTCCTTGTACCCAGAAGGTAGTCTTTGTCAAAGGCTTCAAACATATTCCCTGCTGCAAAGTCAATACGTGGCCCACAGGGATCATTTTGTACAGTTCTGTGTCCCACAATTCTATCAGAGTTTAACCCCACTGGTTTACATCACTATAATTTTTAAATGTTTTTCTGAACTTTAAAAAAAAGTCCCTTTTCCTGCTGAGTACAAATCTTCTGCCATGTTCCATGTTGTGATATCAAAAGTCCACCTAATGTTTCACCTGTTTTTATCGCTCTCCTTGCAGCCACATACTGAAGATCATGAACATTAGTTATCCATGGGGGTACTCCCAGTGTCATGGTGACTTTCAATTTGTTGGAACTGTTGCGCTGAGAAAATACATCCTCAAGGTGCTTTTTCACCTGGAAGATAAGCTCTCCATCAGAAACACAAACATTTTCTATTTACTCCCTTGTTTTACTCACCCTATTTAACCTCCTTCATTCTCATTTTCCTCGTCTGTAAAATGGGCATCACAGTAGCACCTACATCACAGTGCTATTGTGAGAATCAGACAAAAACATGGATGTCAAATTTTGCCTGGCAAAATCTATAGTGCCATATAATTGTCTATGATATAATGCTGTTTCATTATTATTTTTATTTTATGTCCACCAATCATTCGTAATAATATTTAGATGCTGGAGACTGGGTAAAATTGTGTTGTGACTTCTCAAAGAAGTTTTGATTTTCTTTCACTGTTGAGAGAATTCAGCCTAAATTAGACTAAATATTGTATCAAACTGTAGCAACCTGAAACACTTGCTAGTGTTTAGCAAGCACACTTGTCCATAAGTAGCCTGACCTCTATGGCCAAGATACTGGGCTTCATTTGCTTAGAGTTCAAAATCCTTGACCCATAAAACATAAAAATTTAAAATTTGCAAAAGAAGTCCTCTATGATGCTTACAAGGCATTACCATGCTACATATTTTATGACAGGAAAACAGGCTCAAGTATGAGGCAAAATGTTTCACCTTCCTCTCTACCATTCTGTACCCTTGATGCATCCCTTCTCCTTCTCTATCAAAAATTTGCCCTATTCCTTCAGGGCCCTTTTTTCATTTAATCAGATATATTTTTTCAGACTGCTAAAATAATGCTGTAACTTCTGCCAGATAACATTTACCTTGTAACTACTGCTTTCAATATTGGAATTTCACATCCCAGTGAGATGGTAAGATGCTATTTCCACCTAGGCAGCCGTAGCATAGGGCCAGCTTTGCCTAATTAACTATCTTATTTATGAAAAAATTATCCCGGCTCTTCAGCAATGATTGATCCTATAATCAACATGTGCCTCCTAAATAAAATGCAATTCTAAAGCCTAAAAATTTGTTGTCTGATATGGACTATTGATGCAAATAGTATTACCCTTTAATAAAAAGTGGTGAATTTGCAGGATCACACAGATTTTGAACTAAAAAAGACCTCAGAGATCATTTTAGCATAAATCTCTAATTTCACAGATGAGGAAACTGATACCCAGAAAGGTTAAATTATTTGGCAAGATCACATCAATGTCTATAAGCTAATTGTTCATTTATGACATATGTAATACATATATATATATATATATATATATATATATATATAGTTGAGAATTACACTTTCATTGATAGAATAGCAGTAAATTAATTTGTCTTTTGTTACCTGTGTCTCCACGACAGAAATATTCATGTGAGGTACTAAGCGGATTGAAAATTTTCCTATTACTTGGGCAGGTATGACTGTTTTAGCTCCTGGTTCATCAAATGCTCCCTCAATCCCATGGATGGAAAGAGATGGGTACCGCCATAGGTGCATAAGGATTTCCTCCTAAATGGAAATAAAGTCATCCAAGGAATATTCAGTGACTGAATGAGGGCTCCTTAAGATGAATCTTAGTAAGTAGCACCACCAGCATAATGTACTCAGAAAATGGCTCTGAATAGACCCTCATTACAGAGGTTATTTTCTCTGTTGGAGAACTGGCTATTCTGTACTTAAAGGGCAAAGGGCCCCATTCTGAAATTTTTATCTGGAGATGGGGAGGTTCCAGATTTAAATCTACATCACCAATAATTACAAATTCATTTAATAAACATTAAGTGCCACTGTTAAGCAATGGTGTAGATATAAAACTTAGCTAAGACTCGATCTTTGTCCAGATATCTATATATATATAATAGGATATCAGTAAGATCATAGCTCTAAAGCTGGAAGAACCTTAAGAATTCATCTAATTCAACCCTCTCTTTTTACAGATGAGAAAAAAGCCATAGAGAGGTTAAAAGACTGCACAACGTAACCTGTGACTCCAAATTCAGTCCTCTTTTCTACCACACCTTCATGCTTCCCTTTTAAAAGATAAAAATAAAATAAAAAATTTAAAGGTACACAGTACAGAAAGTATTTAGTGGATGTTTGTTGAAATGGAAATGGAAATTTGTTGAGAAGTCTTCAAAAAATTCTTTTGAATTTTGGAACACTTGTCTTCTTGTCCTGAGTCCTCCAAAGCTAATTGAAGGGAAGAAATGCTGTTTCCCAGTTAGGAACTCCTTCCCATCTGCCTGGACTCCCTAAAACCAGACCATGTGAATGAACATTTCTAAAAGAAGAATTTAACTTTTCATAGTGCTGACACTACTCCTGCTTCAACATCTTTACAACTATACTAGGTTCTCAAGACCCAATGCTCAGATTACAGGAAGCAGGAACTTACGGAATGGTCCCTTGTGGCATGAAAGCTTTACTAATTGCTCAGATTTCAAAGGTGCAAAGATTTGGACTCTGAGACTAAACCGGGCACAAGAAGAATTACATTAATCTTTTCCATAACTCTCTTTCAGACCATCAATCAAGTTGTGGCTGTACCTTGGTGTCAAATAGGAATTTTCCCACTTGGCTACTATTTTGGTATTCTTCTAGGTTCAAATCAATAGCTTCATACATCTTCTTTTCCTCTTCTGAAAGGGGAGCCACATAATCATAGATTCCAGGGATCAGAATATGGCCTGACGAATCTACCAGACTGCCTACAAAAGAATACACCAGGAAGAAAGAGAATTTAATTCAGTTCAGTTCAGTAGCCATATATTAAGTGCCTTCCATGTGTAGGAGGCAGGTGGATGGGTCAGTGGATAGAGTGTAGTATCAAGAAGACCTGGGTTCACATTCTACCTCAGATACTCATTAGCTGTGTGATTCTGGGCAATCACTTAACCTGTTTGCCTTAATCCACTGAAGAAGGAAATGGCAAACCATTCCAATATCTTTGCCAAGAAAACCCCATGGACAGTATCAGTGTGCTATTGTCCGTGAGGTCAAGAAGAGCTAGACAAGACTGAACAACATGTTCAAGCTACTATGCTGGACAGTGGGCATACACAAATAAAAATAAAAGAATCTCTGCCTTGAGGGAGTTCACATTCTACTGGACAAAACAGCATGTGCAATGATAATTAATAGCCATATAGAAGTAATTCAAGCAAGAGAGACAATAACCATTGGGAAGATTAGGAAAAGCCTCCTAGAGAAGTGATACTTGAGCTGAACCTTGAAGGGAGCTGGGGATTCTGGGAGGCAGAAGGAGGGAAAATTTTCCAGGCCTGGAGGACAATCAGAGGTTTAGGTTCTATAGAACTGGTCCTTGGCAAGGCTTATCCTATCATTTCAGCAATCATTAGGATGGGGACTATTTATCATTGCTATATCTATCATGCAACAAGAGAGATAGATAGACAGACAGATAGACATGCATGTGTGTGCATGGATTTCTAAAAATATTTTTTTCCTCAGTTACATGTAATAACAATTTTTAACATTCATTTTTGAGAAATTTTCAGTTCCGAACTTTCTCTCTCCCTCCCTTACCTCCCCCTCTCTGAGACTGTAAGCAATTTGTTATAAATTATACAGGTTTAATCATGCAAAACATCACATGTATACACACATAGAGAGATTTATATACATATGTGTGCATGTGTATGTGAGTGTGTATGTATATCTGGTCAAAGTCAAACAAATGAAAAGATTAGCTCTCTATAGGCTGGTTACTTTATGGACCCAATCTAAGTTACAGTTCTTTTCATTGAAATTAGCAAGTTATCTAATTTACTGATTAAAAACAAACAAACATGTTGTACTGTCACAAACTAAATCATGCATAACTTACAAATATCACCTGGCAGCCATCAATTTTTTTTGCAGGAATTAGTGCTATGATCAAGAATCTTTAATTCAAACTCAATTACCTTTTAGAAATCTAATGCAGTAGAGTAATGATGATTAGTGAAGTACTTATTCACAGGATATAAACATAATCAGGTCTTTGGTCTTTATTTCAAATTTTATGTTATTAACAGGGATGGAAAAATGAATCTGATTGAGAGACACACAAAAACAATTTGCTATTTATCTCTTAAGAATTTAGCTTTTTGTTCACTTCAATGTAGGGTTGGAAAATATGTATTCAACCTCCCTACTTTCTTTGCCGAAATGGAGGACTAGCAATGGAGAATATTACAAATACTGCCAGACATAGTTGATGTGTTGGTTAATTTTTTACTGAGCTACTTTTACTCTCTTATTTTACATAGAATGGTTTACTGGGTAGGGAAGTATAATACACCCTCAAATTAATATATAAAATGTTAATAAAATTTAAAATATAGCATATATACAAAAAATATACACACACCAGCATGTGTTCATCCTTCATTGCCGAAGAAAACCATGCCATCGGAGAAATAATGACATAACTTGCACTTGACTTTGTTTTGAGTGAGGGAGGGCTGTGCAGGTCACCAGCCTTACTTCTCCTCCAGAGCCATCTGAATCCAGTGACCAGATATTCATGAAGATGACCGGAGATGACCCAGGATGAGGCAATTGGGGTTAAGTGGCTTGCTCAAAGTCACACAGCTAGTGAGTGTCAAGTGTCTGAAGTGAAATTTGAACCCAGGTCCTCCTGACTTTTGCACTGGTGCTCTATCCACTTCACCACTTAGCTGCCTATAACCATAGTAAATTTAGAGGAAAGCAATGGAAAAGAAGTTTTCTAATCAATTCATTTGAGAAATTCAGACTTACTTTCACTTGTGTCTAGTCAGTTAATGGCATATTTATAAAGTCAAGACCCCTTGTGAATACAAACATAATATTAAAAAATTTAAATAAATGTCAGTGGAAGGAAAAAATTACTTCTATGCCCTAGAATCTCAATAACTATGAAGCAGGAAATTTAATCATAGAAACTTGGAGTTGGAAGACACTTTAGAGATTATTTGGTCTAATTTCAGAAGAAATTGTGACTACAATAACACTGTGTGATGTGACCTTGGATAAATCATTTAATCTCTCTAGGACTCAGTTCTCTCATGAATAAATTGAGGAAGGGATAAGAGATTGGACCAGATTATCTCTAAGGTCCCTTCCTTCTCTGAATCTATGATCCCATGAACTGGTATCACAGATTCAAACCACCTTCCCTCCTCAACTGACCTGCCTGTATGACTAGAGTGAATAAATTTATTTGGTGCTATGAAATTTTAGCTTAAGCAAGCTAATAGTTTTTATTCAGAAAAGCAATCATCAATACTAACAGCTAGTCTCTTATCTAAACAGACCTACATAGAGATCTAACAATTGCTCAATTTGATTAATGATAAAAGCCCATTGAGATAATTTAAGTGAAGGGGGGTGGGGACCATTTTGTGGTTGAATTATCAGGATTGACTGTCATTGATTAACATAAAAACAACAACAAATCCCAGATTCTTTGCCAAATTTCCTTTTCACATTGGGGTTGGTAGGCAATATCTTGATGGTGAAAACTACATAACTCTTTACTTGGCTTAAAAAAAACAGGAGGGGAGGAGATTGGAAATAATGAATGACCAGATGATTAAAATACAGCTGGAGCTAAAATAAAAGTATTCTCAGCAGGATGTAAGGGGTATATGAAATGGAAATGAACTGGGACATTTTCCCTGTGACTTGAGCAGGTATTGTTAGACATGGCTATAATGGTGGACATAAATTTAGTTGTCCTTAGCAAATTAGGATGTGATGTAAGAGGAAATGGCTCTTCATACACTCACTCTACTTCACCAGCAAAATTGTTCCAGCCTCAGACCTCACACTGTATTTTAAAATCCCTCATTAATTCTGTTCCCACAGGGTGTAAAGAAACCTTCCCAGCTGCGAGCTCAGGATGAGTGCCATTGCATACACCCTGCCAGAAGAGAAATATTATTTGCTCATTTTCCTTTTCCTTTTAATTAACTCACAGAGAAATTTGATTAGAGAGAGCTATTGAGTATTTCTCAGTAAATTCTACTTTAACTGAAAGACCATCACTGTGGATGGGTAATGGGAAAACACTGATATATACTCTATTCAGAAATCATTCTGTTTTACATATCCTATTTTCAGTAGTTCTCTGCCCTAGTTCTTTAGTATTGAGTGAATTTGCATGAAAACAGGATGCTTAAGAGTTCATTTTCTCCCACTGCTCATTTTCCACTTGAAAAACATAATCCCCTGTACGTGATATAATTTCTACAGCAACCGTCACATCCAAGAGGATCATAACCTCAGGAAATGAATGGTAGGTTGATAGTACTGCCTTTTCAAACTGCATATAATAAATGTAATTCTTAATCCTTAATAGTCTTCTTTGGAATTTTAACAGCTTAAGTAATATCCAATATTTGATACTTATAAAAATACCCATGCTCAATTCTCCCTTCTGCTACATTGCCTCAGGAGGACCATACAGGCATAGAATATCTCTTCAAAAGGGAAGAATTATAGTTAGAAAGCTGAAAGGGACCATAGAGGTCACCTTAATATATCTGACCCTTTCATTTTGCAGATGTGGAAACTGAGGCACAGAAATTAAATGGCAGAAAAGGCCAGAATCATAACCAAGGTTAAGCAAACTGGTGCTTTGTCCCAGGGTGCTGAAATTGTGATCAGAGAAACAACTGCACTAAGCACCTAGTTAATAATAATTATTAATATAAGAAGCTACCAGATGGTTAGTGTTTCCTCTCATCAACGGTCACATCTTAAATGAGATACTCCAAGTCCTAGGGTCCTCTTCACTCCTGCCAGCAACTGGCATATATTGTGTCTCTTCTCTCCTCTCACTATCCCCTCAAAAAAATTGCTACTTCCATCTCTGCATCTCCCAGTCTGATGAAGGGAAAAGCATGGTAGAATCAGAGAGCCTGATTCTACTTGACTTTCTGTATCTCTGTTGCCCTCTTTGTCACATTTTAAATATGCACAAATGGCCATCAAGCTGTGGATCCTACATCAGTAGTGAGTAGTCCCTCCACAACAGCCTACTCCTCCCCAGAGGGCAGAAAGAGTTATGATTGTGACTTGATAAAAGCTACATTTCAGAATGTTGGGGCCACATATATGTGAGTATATGTACAAAGCATACACAAATTCTGCAAACAGCAACATTCAGAAATCACTCAATTTGTTATGAATTTCTCACTTGATTTGTTCTGAAAATTAAAGAAAGTAAAACAATGTGCTTTTTATATTCCATTCATGAACCCCAAACTGGCCTTCCTTAGCAATGCACTATGCATTTGCTGGACTAAATGAAATTCTATGCTTGATTTAAGCCACACGTTCTAAAAAAGAAATCATGTGCTGCAATCATGCTTGGGGAAAAAATTGAAATGTACTACTAATGATTTGATGATGCAGTGTTCTTAGAGAAGGGAAAATTGGTTCAGATAAAACAGAAAATGAACCCTTTTTTTAAAGTGTTGAGCTCCATCTTTTCTGAATTCCACTGGAAACTATTTAAATACTTGGGAAGAGAATCATTTGTGATAGTTCTCTCTGAAACTGAAAAGTGCAGGGAATTTCTCCAGGGAGTCAGATTTCAGAAGAATTAAAAGGTTGCTATAAAATAGGAAGAAGAAAAATAATGATGGTTTACATTTGAACATTGTCTTATAGCATATACACATATACACACGCATGCACACATATGATCTCATTTGACACTGACAGAAGCCCTATAAACAGGGAAGGTATTATTATTTTCATTATTTCTATTTTATAGATGTAAATACTGAATGAAAGTGACTCGCCCAGGATCACACAACTATCACACAACCAGCCCTAGAACTCAGGTCTTTTGATTCAAGATAACCTTTTGTAATTGGATACAGTGTGGGATGGAGAAAACCTTGCCCTTCCACTTACTGCCTGTGTAACAGTGAGCAGTTCACTTTTTCCTTTGCATAATTTCTGCAGCTTTCACATCTTAGGGTATTCTCTCCTATGGGGTGGGTAGTGCAGTGGGTGGGAAAGCACCACAACTAAAGAATAATTTTCAAAGCATCCAAAGGAGGCTATAAAGATGTTAAAGCATTGATACCAGACTCCTAAAAAACACATTAATATTACACTTGGATTAGGAAATTGCAAGGAACTCATGAGAGCCATGATGAAGTTTGGTGCTGTCTAAAACAAATCTGAAAACCATCCTCTCTACCACCATTGCAGCCCCTTTCACAGAGAGTTGGGTATTTGAAGTCATGGGGATCAGCAGTGGTACTATCTTCTGTTTGTTAGTTTTCATGGTTCTGTTCAAGTGGCAAATGTGGATGCCAGAATCTTAGGAAACCTTACTTCCTATGTCTCTGGAATTGCTACAATGGCAAAACTGCTCAAGTGAATTGGGAGTACCTATATTAGAGGAGTTAACAATAGATTACTGCATGTTATAATAGAAAAACTGCTAGAATTGGAGTCAAGGGTGCTAGGTTGAAGTCCTAATTCTGCTCCTTCAAAGATTATGAAATCTGAGAGTTGGAAGGGACCTCACCAAGTTCAACCAACACCTGAAAGGAATTCCACCGTAACGTACTTGACAAATGGTCATCCAGTCTGTGGAGAAAGCCTCCTCTCCTGAAACACCCTCTTTTACTTCTGGACACCTCAGAGTGTTAGGAATTTTTTTTTTCCTGACATCAAACCTAGCTTTGTCATTTTCCATTTGTACTCATAAATCCTGATTCTGGCCTTTGGAATCAAACAGAACAAGGCTAAGCCCTCTTCCACATGATGACCTTTGAAATATGTATTCTGTTCCTCCTCATCCTTAGTCCTCTTTTCTCTAAATATCCTCAGTTTTTTTCAACCAATCCACATGGACTTAAGATCTTTAACCACCTGTTTCCTCCTTCTATGCTTTCCAACTGATCAATGTGCTTCCTAAACTATGGTATTATTCAGTTGTTTCAATTGTGTCTGACTCTTTGTGATTCCATTTAGGATTTTCTTGGCAAGGATATTGGAGTGGTTTGCTATTCTTTCTCTAGTTCATTTTACAGATGAGGAACTGAGGCAAACTGGGTTAAGGGACTTGCCCAAGGTCACACAGATAGTAAGAATCTGAGGCTACCTTTGAATTCAGGAAGATATCTT
Source organism: Potorous gilbertii (assembly GCA_028658325.1). Classification (NCBI taxonomy): domain Eukaryota; kingdom Metazoa; phylum Chordata; class Mammalia; order Diprotodontia; family Potoroidae; genus Potorous; species Potorous gilbertii. The sequence goes on along the minus strand of CM053773.1, from coordinate 79,991,673 downwards.
CCTGACTTAAGGCCTGGTATTCTATCCACTGTGCCATAAACTGTGGTGCCCTGAATTGAATAATATGCCAGATGTGGTCTGACTAGGCCAGCATATAGAATGACTATCACCTCCTTATTCCTAGAAGTCGTGTCTTTCTGAATTTGACCTAGAATTTTTGGTTGCCATATCACACTGCTAACTCATATTGATTTTGCAGTCCATTGACATCCAGATCTTTTTCAGACCAACTACTTAACCAAACATACCTCTCTCATTCTCTATTTGTGAGATTGATTGTTTGAACCCAAGTGTAAGGCAACGACTTTATCCCTGTTGAATGTCATTTCAATCCAATGGGCAACTATCAAGATCTAAAAAGATATTGACCCTGACATAAGTTTGTTAGCTATCCCTCCAAACTTTGTGTTATCTGCAAATTTAATGAGAATGCCATCTGTGTCTTTATCCAAATCAATATTAATGGCCAAGGGCCAAATACAAGTGCCTGAGGCTTTCTACTAAAATCCCTTTGCCAAACTGACCTTGAACCACTGCAGATAACTGAGTCCAATCATTCAACCAGTTCTGAATCCATCTAACTAAATGATTATCATCTATCTTTCTATCTTCTTTTATCAAATGGTCTGCTAAAAAACCTAGGCAGGTTCTCTCTGAAGTATTCTCCTGATATACCAGCTTACAACATCTGTTAAGAAAAGGAAATAAGATAAGTCTGTCATCACCTATTCTTGATGAAACTATGCCTCCTCGTAACTTTCTAAATGTTCTCTAGCTATGTTGTTCATGACATGTTCTAGAATTTTTCAAGGAATTGAGGTGAAGTTCACTGGCTTAAGATTTTCAGACTATTTCTTCCCCTTTTTTTGGAAATCAGAACATTTTCCTCCCTTTAACTACTGATACCTTGAAACTTTTAACCTGCGTGTGCTTAGACAAAAACATTTAACCTCTCTATATCTTGGTTTCCTGTAAAATGAGGGTTCAGAATATCCTTTATAATTCTAAATAATAATTCTTTTGGTCTTTCAGATCTTCTGATGCCCATTCTATTGACATCCAAGTCTGACCTGTGGTTTCCCAATTTCTTTTAAAGAATACAAGGTTAACAGAAGAGGAGTCTGGGAGGGAAGAAAGATAGATTTGACTCAAGTCTGAGTGAAACAATTGGGGTTATTTAGCCTGGGACTATATGTAGGAGGGTTAAAGTCAATGCCTTCCCTTGTCTCTCATCTATTTTGCCTTCCTTCAAAAATTGTGCAGGTTGTAGGATCATTCAGTACTCAGAGATTAAAATGAAATTGAATTTTAGGGAATTCATTTATGCTTAAATGATGACTGATAAATAAAATGAAATAAAGTGTTACCAAGAAGGGATACCAAATCAGCCATTGGTTCATTAAGGATGCCACCAAAAGTTCCTGAATGAAAGTCTTGATCCCTGCATTTTACCTGAAAGAAAAGAGGCAAATGACTTACTCTTTTTTTGTTTCTTTTCTTTTCTTTTTTATTGCTTTAACACTAGCTATCCATGTTTAAAAAAAAAAAAAAGAGCTCAAGCAACAACATCCATACCAGTAATTACTTTCTGAACCTGTATAACCCTTTTTTTACCTTATTGAGCTCTCTTTTTTACAACCATTGTGAATAAACTATACCCAATTCCTCCATTTCATCATCCACTCTTTCCTCAATTCCCTAGAATCTGGGCTGTATTTCCATGGCTCCGCTATTGGTTTAGAGAAAAGAACACTGGATTTGGAATCTAAATATTAGCGTTCCATCACCACCCACTTATTGACTTTGAGACAGTTCTTCCTTCTGAATTCACTATTTCTATTAGTAGCATCAATGGCCGTCCAATCTCCCATGTTTGAAACTTTGGTATTATTTGAATAAAAGATGATCTTCTTTTTCCTTTTCTCTAACACCCAATCAGTTAATAAATTCAACTGAGTGATTCTACCACTTCAACGTGTGTCAATAGCCATCTCATCTTCTTTATTTCTCTTACCTGCCATACTTGTCCAGCCTCACATTACTACCTGGTAGAAGCACTATAATAGCCTCCCATCTAGTTCTCCAACCTCTACTCACTGTCATCATCTTCTATGCCAATGCCATATGCACAGCTCACTTTTATTCAAAATCACACAAAGGATTCCAATTGTCTATTAAATGAAGTTCAGATTCTGTAGCTTGGTATTCCTTTCCATTCCTACTGCTATCCTCATACCTAACTTTGTGCCTAAGTTACTTCAAGCTCTTAATCGATCTTTTCCTTCCCCAGTTCATGCGTTGCCTGATTAATCTTAAAATATCACTTTCATAAGATTCATTCCCTTGTCTAAGAACCTTCTTTTTTTTTTTAACTTAGAGAGATACAATCCCTGATATCATGGAACTTACAGGTTAATAGCAGCTTAAAACAATTACTTTATCTGAAAAACCCCACACAACAATGATTCTGAATTCCTTGAGTATTTGTGTGGCTATAATGTATTTTGCTCTTCCTTGATCAAATGTTTCCCTTAAATTACTCTTTCAGGCTTTCTTGGATGAAGTTAAAAATTATGTTTCTATTCCCATATGTTGGAACTTTAAGATCATGTAGTTGATGAAGGCATACCCTCCTTTAGAGTAATCAATCAGAAAGTGTTAACAAGAAAGATAATGGCCCAATAGTGGTTGGAGAGGTAAAGTAACTTAGCCAATCCTTCAGTAGATTAATGAATAAAGCGAAGAGTGATGGGGCTGACCTCTAAAGGACCTGATAATTGAGCCACAAGAGGACAAAAGCTTTAATGTCTCTCTGGTATCAAAATATTCTGGGAAAACTCCTATTTAGTGGGGAAGGACCTTAAATCATTCCCCTGACTCAGATGACAAGCACAGTGCTGTTTTTTTGATGGTGATGGTGGTGGTATTTAATGTTTTTATTGATGTTTTTTATCTTCTATAACACTATCACTATCACTTGCCATCCCATAGAATTCTTCCCTGGAACAAACAGAGAGAGAAACCAATCAAACCATCAGTGGAATGACATCAGATAGATTATGTAACGTTCTTCCCTTACAATCCATAAACTCTTAATGGAGAAGTTACAGTCAGGTGGATAAGCATTTATTAAGCATTTACTATGTGCCACTCACTGTGCTAAGCACTAAGGATACCTCCCCCACCCCTCCAAAAAACACTCTAGCCCCTGCTCTCAAGTCACAGTCTAATAACAGAGAAGGCATGCAAACAATTACGTACAAACATGATACATACAAAACAAGGTGGAGATAATCAACAAAGGGAAGGCATCATTTTCTAAATAACTAAGGTGACTTTTCACTTCATTGGAAACCCCTGCTGTCTACTGTGCCTCACTACCAGGACTTCTTCGGCAACCTGGTCACATGCCAAAAGGTAATCAGAGCAAACTGAGATATCAGCCAATACATTCTCTGAATGAAAGTTTCTGATTTTGTCATAGAATAATTTTTCAAGTAAATTCTGATTATGTTTTATTATGTTTCTGCCATTTTAATTAATGAGATAAGAATTGGATTTCTCCACAACATTCAGTATTTGACGGTGTAGAACAATACTTTCTACTTCAGAGTGAAAAAACCTCAGTTACTTCCACAATCAGTGATGTGATACTATTGAAACGTCAGTCATTAACAGTACCAATTAGGAAATAAAGCCCTCAGGGCCTCTTGCTCTTTGGTTTAGCTTAATTCAGAGTCTGGAAATGTAAGAATCCCAAGGAATAATGATGTCTGGGGCAATGGATGCTCTCCCCAGTAACATATTTGGGGAGGTGGTGTTACCTATTCACACTCGTGACTTTACATTTTGCCTACGTTTTCTATTTATACATGTGTGTGTTTGTTTTCCTTTGACAGGGTATAAGCTCTATGGAGGCTGTTTCCTTTGTGTCTTTTTATGTATGCCTAGTGCTTATCATGGTGTAGCAATAGGTGCATGATACATGCTTGTTGAAACTAAATCTTTACAACCACAGTTGGCAAAATAGCACAGTACCTTAGATCTTTCAGAGACTGATATATAGTTTATATAAGATTTCCTTAAATGTTTGTATATAACCTTGTAGCAGTAATTCTGAGCCAGTCAGGTCGTTCAATCAGCTCTTTCTTGTGTGATTAATGTTATTATAACTACAGTTATTCTAAAGTAAAAGTATTAGTTTGGTTTCCTTTCATCTTTTCCCAACCAGATACTTCTCACTCAACCTTCTGACAGTTTTCTCAGTACCTCCACAGTAAAGTACGTGTTTCCTCGGGTTCCATAGGTGAGAGCAGGCTTCTTCTTGCTAATCCACAGGTTGTCTGAGATGACAACATAGTCAACGCTAGAGAAGAAACGATCTTTTTCTCTTCTGACAAGCTCATCTAAAGAAAGTGAACCTGCTTCTTCCATTCCTTCAATGATGAATTTAATATTCACTGGGATATCCTAAATTTAAAAAAGCAAAACACTTTAATAATTATATCTACTTACCTGTCAAAAGTCAGGAATTATTTGCTAATATCTCAGGTTTCCATATTAATTTTTTTTAAATGACCAAGATCTGTGATTTTGTTGGTATGGGAACTCTTGGTAAGAAAATTCCCTCTATCAATGCAGTCGGGCAACTGTTATGAAATTTGTAGCTTTAGAGAGTTACCTAGGACTCTGAAAAAGTTAGTGGATTTGCCCAGGGTCCCATAGTCAGTGTATGCCAAACTGGGACTTGAATTTGAGTCTTCTTAACTCAGAGGATGACTCTCTCTGCTCTGTGGCCATGCTGCCTCTCATTAAAGGAATAGAGATTAGCCTAGGGATTGTTCCAGTGACTTCATGGTTATAAGGAGGTCCTAGTGAAGAATTTCTTCTTCCAGTGCAAGTTAGCAACTTCTGTAACAGGTTAGGTAATTTGTCAAGTACCTATCAGAAACAGAACTGAAATCCAGGTCTCCCTGGTTCTGAGGTTGTCTCTCCATCAATTGGGGAAATTAAAATTAAATGTGCATATATAGTAAATGTTTTCAGTATCTTGTTCTTACAAATGAGATTCACCTTATATAGCAAGTTTCCTTGAATATATGGACACCTGAAGTTAAATTTTGTATGTCATATGCATTGTAATAGCTTACTGTTCTAATACCATGATGAAAGATCACATTCATTCACTCAGTTATCACTGATAGTGGGGAGAGAATCATTAAGAATCCCCTAGTCAAGGACTGTATCCCCAAGAGATTATAAAAATGGGAAAGGGACCCACATGTACAAAAATATTTATAGCAGCACTCTTTGTGGTAGCCAAGAACTGGAAATCAAGGAGATGCCCATCAATTGGGGAATGGCTTAATAAATTATGGTATA
>CM053773.1:79896817-79985791 GCA_028658325.1 Potorous gilbertii | reverse complement strand
TTTTCTGGTAGACTTGGAACTTTGTAATAACACAAGAACTTACTGAAAAAAAAATCCCAATGACGATTTTCTAAAGCAAAATGCCTTCCACACTCAGAGAAAGAAATATGGAAGTCATTTGCAGAATGTAGCAGCTCATGTTTGTGTGTGTGAGGGGGGGTTTTAGTGTATTATGTTTTGATTTGTTATATGATTTCTTCCATTTATTTTAGTGTGACTACATAGCATGACTATAGTGAAAATGTGCTCAATAGGAAAGTATATGTAGAACCTATACAGAATTGTATGCTGTCATGGGGAGGGAAGGGGTTAGTGGGGGGAAGGTGTGGGGGGGATAAAATCTTAATTTTAGGGAAGTGATTGTAGAATGTTTAAAAGTAAATTTTAAAAAAAAAGAGGAAAAAAAAAAGAATCCCCTAGTCAGAAACAATTCCACTGTGTCCTCTCAGAATACTGACATTTTATTTTTCCTTCTACAAAGGAAAGGTTCATTCCTAGGTCAGTCCATCTTTAAGATAATATCCCCTTTGTCTCCTGACTCAATCATGGGCTTTGTAGTTTTCATTTTTCTCTCTACTTCTTTAGAAACAAACAAAAATCCCACTATACTGAGAATCATAAACTAACACATCTTCTTTCAGAAGATTTTCTAATGTTTGAGCCTTAGGATAATTTCTATTTCAAGTATCTGTTACTTTTCAACTATCATTTCAATCTTCTTTTTAATTTTCTCAGAGGACTTTGATCTTGTAGAAAAAAATGGAATTTGACTTCTCTAGTTAATGTTTGAGCATGGAAGAGTGCCTTTTAAATTTTTACAACATGCTTTCCCCTCCTTTTTGCCTTTGATCTTTTGGTGTCTTTGTAACTTATAAGTTCAGGTCTTTGTGAGCCTCATGAGGAGATAATAAGGTCCAAACCCTTTCCCAAAGCAGAAAGCATTGGGCTAATGTAAATGTAGAGAAAGAAATACAAGTAAGGCCAAGTGTAAGCTTTGTATAGCAGAATCACACTAATTAGTACTAATGATGAGAAGAAACTTTTAGATTAGTGAATCTTTAAAAAGGAAAAATGAGGGCTGTATTAGAAAATAAGTTAACTTTATTCATTTAGTTAGATAAGGGCAGGTTAAGTATAACGATTTATGAAACTATATCCCATTGTATTTCTGTATGTTTCAACAAATCTTTTGAGTATCCTGAAATCTTAATGATATGAGAGCTTACTATAGCAGCACTCAGTAAGTAATTGCTGGGAAGTCAATGGCACCCACTAAGCTTTTTTTGGCAACCAGGGTTTGTGAGATGTGAGAATTCACAGGGCTTTTTACATGAAAGCATTTTTAATGTACACACAAAAGGATATTCAGACTGCTAAAAATCTGAGGTGCTTTCTGCATTTATGATTTATGATGTGGGCCAGCATAGAGGAAGTCCATATATTTTTAAATGTTCATAGTGCCTTTTAGGTTTTATATAAAACAATAATCCTGTCATTTGAAAAGGACAGAACATTGGTCCTTCTGGACCAGACCAGACCTGCAGGTGTAATGCAAGGATCTGAATAAGGGTATGTTCTGACCATGGGAAACTGAATTACATGGTAGATCTCAGACTCATCTTAGAGATGCTGGACCACAGTGGACCTACGAGGATCTGAACTAAATGGATAATTCCTTGCAGTTCTGACCTTCTATGATTTTGTTTATTCTGTACTTTTTCCAAATACAGTGAAGTTTATAAATAAACCAGATAGGCAGAGATAGGAAGGGAAAAGGGGTGAAGTAGAACAATGGGCATTTAAAAATGTTACATTTCATAAATGCACATATTTTTAATACTAGAGAATTCCAGTCTGCATTACCAAAAAAAAAAAAACAACAACGAACCAACCCACACCCACAACTGTTATTTTATCAGACTAGGGAACTTCTAGAGAGGTACTTTAGTAATGCAGCCAAGAACCTTTTCTACAACTTATAGTTTTGGTAAGTTGACTAAGGCATAATAGTAAAACTATTAAAAGCAACTAACATGTATTAAGTGCCTGTTACATGCCAGGCACGGTGCTAAGTGCTTGACAATTACTATCTCACTTGATCCTTACAACTGTAGGAGAGAGGTGTCTTTGTTATTATTTTTTTCATTTTACAGAGAAGGAAACTGAGGCAGGCATTAAATTACATGCGCAAGGCAACACAAGCTAGTAAGCATCTGAGTATAGGTTTGAACTCATGTCTTCCTGACTCAGGGCCAAGACTTTATCCACGGCATCACTTAGCTGACTCAATGTTATATAGCTTGTAAGTATTAGAAGCAGAAATTAAACCCAGAGCTTACTTGATGTCATGCTTGCCTTGGTTCTAATTCACATCTCCATTAGTGCATGTGAATTGGAGTGGAGTGAAAGTTAAATATTGAGCGAAGAAAGAAGAATAATAAAGCTGAAGCAGCAGATACCTGGAAGCATTTATTGTTCTTGATCCAATTTACTCTTAAACAAATGGCATAATGTTTCAATATTTTAAATGGCTTTTTCTGATGGTTACAATCACCACAAACAGCGTGACTAACAATAAAATAATACACAAAGAATATAAAGATATCAACTATAACTTTTGTATCTCATTATCATTATTTTGTATCTCATTTTGTGTCTCCTTATGAATGACAGCATGGTCCTGTGGAAGGGTGTTGAGTTTGGACTCAGAGGACCTGAGTTCAAATCCTAGTTCTTGTCAAGCCCCTTGCCCTCTCCAGAACTATTTCTTTACCAGTGAACGAGAGGTTGGATTAGATAACAAATAAGGTCACTTCTAGTCCTAAATCTATGATGCTCTGATCCCACAGACTGTAAATGATTGAGGGCAAAGATGTTGTCTAATCTAAATTATGTCCGTCCTTCAGCACTTAGCAGAATGTTTGTTGAATTTCTTAGACTGAATTACCAATCAATTTGAGAATCAAAAACTGTATCTAAAGCCTGCAGATATGTAGTCAGTCTGAGAAGAACTATTTTTATTATGGGAAGCATTGGTAGATGCCAATGTAGCGATATTATATTTTTTACTTTATGATTCAATTACACTGGAATATCTTCCTGTAAATTTCTACTTTAATACTTTATCGTGGTGTGGAGGTACTGGCCCTGGGGTCTTTAAGACTATACCACTACAGAACAGGTTCTCACATGTCCAACCAAGGTGGAAAGGTGAGTACGGCCTCTTCCTCCATCACAGTTCTATGATACAAGGAATAGTGTAGTGAAGTTCAGAGAGATTCATCACCAATTTATTTTTCAGTCATAGCCTCTCTCAAAGATTGTCTGCTAAGTTATCAGGTAGTTACAAGTCAAGGTATACCCATAGCAATGAAATTTCAGGTCCTTTAATTACTGAATACCACCTAACCCTGGGCATCTAGGTAGCACAATGAGTAGAATTCTAAGTCTAGAGTGGAGAAAGACTCATCTTCTTGAGTTTGAATCTGGCCTCAGACACTTCCTAGTTATGTAACTGTGGGAAGATCACTTCACCCTGTTTGCTTCAGATTCTCATCTCTAAAATGAGCTGGAAAAGGAAACAGCAAACCACTCCAGTATCTCTGCCAAGAAAACCTCAAATGGGATCGTGAAGACGTAGACATGACTGAAAGAAAAGACTGAAACCACCTTCCCTATCCCCAGTAAACTAGTGACTACTAAATTGTGCGAAATGATAAAATGATAGGCATATTTTCACATATTTATTCATACACACACACATATATGTATATATCTGAGGATTAATAAAACACAGTCCTACCTAGGAATTATCACGCCTAAATGTAACTTTAAGAAAAACTTCTTCAACTTAATTTTATCTGTTCAGAGATATTTTACAGTTATCTCCTGTGACTGAATGGATTATTATTTCCATGAGGTTAATGACCATTTTCTACTCATAGTTATTCTTTTAAATTCAATACCATAGACCATTGGTGACATACTTGGTTGAGGGCTTTGAAGGCACCCACTGCATTAATCCAAGCTAAAACAGGTCCTTTGTTGTCTGTTGTTCCTCGTCCATAAAGTTTTCCTTTAAGTGAGAAAAGGGAAAAAAAGGTCAGAACAGTTTTTTAAACTTCAGCTAAGTTTAAGACGTTCAAAACAAATTTACATAATGAACCATTATGTTAAAAGCACATTTTCATTTTGGCCTTGCGAAAATCTTCTTCTGAAATTGCAAAGTACATTTCATAAGCCCAAATTTCATATTCATCTGATGGTTGACCAATGTAAGAATTTATATCTCAGTGGCTTGGTAATAGGTTGACCGCTTGACCACTGCTTATTGGAAGAGATCTATATATTTGCCACTGAATATCATACAATCTGTCATTTTTAAAACTTGAAAATATATGAAGAATGAATGAAAAAATGTCCCAGTCCCTCTCAATGGTTTGCTACAATTTGTTTTTTTCCTTCCATCTTCCTAAAATACAAATGATTGGTTTGGTATTTTTAAACAGGAAAACATTTTCATCATTAATTGAGAAATCCTCTTAGTGGTGAGTTAATTCATCCAGCAGTTCAAGAGTTCATTGTCTTTAATAAGTGAAAGAAAATCAGTAGTAGTGGTAAATCAAATGATCTGAGGAGGGGAAAAGATAGGCTAGAGGTAAAATAGCATTTCTATTCATTTTATTTGATAAAATATCTAATAAAGGCAAATCTCATCAATAAAATTTATTTAACATAAATGAAGGCATGAATAATAAAGACTAGATTCCTTTGCGGAGGTGGGGTGGAACCACATCATTTTTTGTAAATTCTTGGAAAAAGTTAAATATTTCTGTTTCTTTAATGAATTCTGCAATTCAAGAGGCAGCATGCCATAGAGCAGAGACTTGGGTGTGAATCCAGGAAGACCTGGGTTCATGTCCTACATACTGGCTTTGTGATACTGAACCAGTCAAATCTCTCAGTCCTTTGTTGTTGTTCAGTCATGTCTAACTCTTCGTGATGTCATTTGAGGCTTTCTTGGCAAAGACACTGGAATGATTTGCTACTTCTTTCTCCAGCTCATTTTACAGATGAGGAAACTGATGCAAACATGGTTAAATGACTTGCACAGCTAATAAGTGTTTGAGGCTGGATCTGAACTCAGGTTTTCCTGACTCCAGACCCAGCTAATGCTATCACTGCACCACCTACCTGCCCCTCAGGGCTCTAGGCAATTGTAAGCTAGAGCTTGTTGAGAAGGTGCTGACCTGAATTGGTAGATAGAGTTCTGTAAATTGTGAGTTCCCTAAAACAATGAAATCACAGGTCCAATTCCTATCCTTATTTAATTTAATATGAAATATCAACTAATTCTGCTTTGCAATTATTTGCATTTAAATAAATGAATTTCAATGCATACAATGTCATCATTTTTCAGTCACTCCTTTTAGAATTTCCACCAGGATTCATTTGTTCTTGTCCATTTTTCCTGATCCCTTTTGTGGTAATAGTAAGTTGTCTGTTTTTTCTGGATCTGATATTTTTCATTATTTCCAAAATGTCTGAAAATTTCTTTATATTCCTTATACTTTTAAATCTGAATTATATTAAAACAATCTTTCACATGAGTGTTACATAATTTAACTATTCTTGTATTATTAAATGTTTAGGTTGCTTTTCTTTCTTCCTTCCAGCCTTTCTTCCTTTTTTTTTTTTTGTAATTTACAAATAACACTACTATAAAAATCTTTAACATAACAGCTTTTTTTTCTTTGTGATGATATTCTTAGGATATATAGTCTGAATACTAGGATTAATGAGTCAAAGTGTATGTTTATTTTTGCGACTTTTACTGTGTACTGCTAGAGTATTTTCTGAAAAGATTCTACTAGTTTCAAGTTCTTTCAACAATTAATGAGTGTGCCAGTTTTTTTAATAACCCCACTCGCACTGAGTTTTAATGTTTTAATTATTTTTGCCAATTTTAGGTGCTATTTCAAAGTTGTTTTAATTTGTTTTCCTTTTAATTATTAAAGTTGAGCATTTTTCAACTGATTATTAACAATTTATGTTTCCTTTTTTTTTTTAAATTGCCCTTTTGTAGATTTTGATCTGGACCTATGAAAATTTTAGTAGTTCCTTATATATTTTAGATATAAAGTTTTCATATATCATATTAGCAATAAGTATTTTTCCAATCTGTTACTTTTATTTTCTTTGTATTGTTTTTTTGTTGTACATAAAATTTTTGTTCTAATGTAATCAAACACATTTGTCCTAATAAGTACATTTGACAATAGAAATATCAGTTCCTCTTCACAATTCTGATAAATGCCCCCTTCTTCTGTCTTTTGAATAGTTTCTCTTTTTATGCTTAAGTCTATTATCCAGCTAGAATTCACTGTGGTATACAGCATGAGATATGGGTCTAAATTCATTTTTACCAAATTACTAAGCAATTTTCCGGGACCATTTATGAATAATGAGCAATTTTTCCAGTTTTTGTCTGCTATAGGTTTATCAAAGTTTAGTATTTTATGTATATTTGGTTAGATATCTTGTGTCTATAAGCTATTCTACTGATCTTTTTTATATGGTTCCAGATAGTTTTGAGAACTGCTTTATATGTTTTAAAGTCTGGGAGTATATAACTACCATTATTACCTTTTTTTCTAGACTTCCCTTTGATTTTATTGCCTACTTGTTTTTCTATATGCATTTCATTGTTTGCTCTTTTGACTGATGTCATTAAATTTTTAAATGAATTTGGGGATTGTGGTCATTTTTACTATATTGATCTGACCCATTCTAATCCTTAACCTCCAATATTTAGGTATTCCTTTATTTCTAATATTGTAGATTTATTGCTGTCCTTTTATGGGTAATGTATTTCTGGGTAGGCTGATTCCCAAATATGTCTGCCTTTATTGTTATTGTAAATTTGGGTTTCACATTTATGATGTTTTCTTTATTTTTAGTGCTGGCAAATAAAAATTCAAATGATTTTTCTGGCTTGACCTTGAATTCTGTGCCATTGCTAAGTTTCTGTATTGTTATCATTAATTTTCTGATTGAGACAGTTGGATTTTCCATATAGACCAATGTTAACTGTAAATAGTGATATGTTGAGTAATTCCTTTCCAATATTTTCTTTTTGTCTTATTGAAATGACTAGAATTTCCAAAAACATGCCAAATAAAAGCAGTGATGATGGGAAACCTTGTTTTGTCCCTTTTTTGGTGGGAATATTTCTGTTTTTTCATTGTATATTATGTTAATTCTTGGCTTAACGTAGATACTTTTACTATGCTAAGGAAAAATCCCTCCATTTTTACGTTTTAGTATTTTTTGTTCTGAGCAAATGCTATTAATATAACTGCAAAAGATTTTTAAGTAGTTTTGTTTATATGTTGCATTATGTGATAGTTTTTCTGATGAGCCAGACTTACATGCTTTACATAAACTGTTTTGTCATGATGCATAATTTAAAAAATATATTGCTATATTGATGTTAATATTTTATTTGGCATTCCTGCATCTATATTCATTAGGGAAATTGGGCTATGATTTTTATTTTCTATTGTTCTCTGTACCAGATTTTTAAATCAACATCATATTTCCTTCATAAAAGGTATTGGGTGTATTCCAACATTCTCTGCATTTGTAAATATTGTAATTTATGTAATGCAAGGATTATTTGTTCTTGGAAAGTTTGAAAGAATTGACCTGTGAATCATCTTGGCCATGTATTGTTGTTTGTGGTGTAATTCTTTGATGGCATCTTATTTCTTTCACTGTCCTTGCTTGATTTGGATGACTAATTTTCCATTATGTCAAATTTGGCAATTCTCAGTTTTGTAGAAAATAATCTATTGCCTTTAAATTGTCTACCTTTTAGATTTTAGCTATGTGCTATGTTCCATGATATAATACTAGTCTTCTGGTTGCTTTTTAAAAAAATAGTTATGCTTAGAGTATATGATTTTAAAGTCTCATTTTAAAATTTTTTCCCCAATAATGTGTACTTATTTATTCTGCCTTATACCTTCCTCCAGATAAAAAGAAAAGGAAAACAAAACCATTGCAATAAATATGCAGAGTCAAGCACAACATACTGTTACATGGCCATGTTAAAAAAAAGTATGTTTCCTTCCGCAACTTGAGTTCATCTTTGTCTGTCAGAAGGTAAGTATCATTTTTCATCATTGGCCCTTTGGACACAATTCTATTGTTTTAAAAATATTTTTGTATATTTTTGTGTATTTTAACATTTGTCCTTTTTTTAAAAAAAAAATCTGATATTGCTCAGGTTTCTATTTTTCAAGTATAATTTCTCTTTTCTTTTTCAATACTTAGGGAATCTTTTCTTTGTCTTTGTAACTTTATAGGGTAACAATTATATGCCCTAGGGAATTTTAGTTAGCATTTCTTCAAGCTGGGATCCTCTGTATCGCTTGTACTGTCAATGTTGCTCCACCTTTTCCACTCTGGAAAGTTTTTTTCTAATTAGGTTTTGGAATGCAATATCTGTGCTATTTGTGAAACTAATTGACTGACTTCTTTTGTTTCTTACTTTCTTTTTTGAAACTGTTACTTGTTCCTAGTTTTTTCTTTTAATTTTTTCATCTCTATTATATTATAGGCTTGTTATTTTTATTATTTATTCATTAGAGTAAGGTAGAAAGCCCAAGTTTTCTTCAGGCTTTGGACAAGCATAGAAAATAAAGAGGTCAGGAGATGTCCCTCTTATCAAGTTTGGTATTTTGGAAAGAGAGTCAGAGAGCATACTCACTGTTCTGGTAAGGTACCAGGTGTCTTTCAGAGGCCTACATCAATCTAGCTCTGGGGCCCCATCTGGAAAAGGAACTACAGGCACTGGAGCCTCTCCTCTTGAGTGTTGGATTAGGAAATTAGAATGATGTCCTGGCTTCTGGTGGTAGGGGTGGCAGGGTGTGTGTGCGTGTTGCAGTAGAAGGGATGAGGAAAGGCCTCAGCAATTTATGACTCATCTCAAAAAGTCAGAGAGATGATAGGTTACAAATGGCTCTATTTGTCATGCCAAAGGAGCTAGCAAATGAGTAATTGGAGATGTAAGTTTCTGTACAGGCCCAAGAACTCCAGGACAGTAAGACATTGTAATGGTAACAATATCACCTCCTGAGGCAGCACGATACGGTAGAAAGAGCATTGGAACTGCAATCAGGAGTGACCTGGATTTCAATCCAATCTCTGACACAATAGCTGTCCGACTTTGGGAAATTCACTCAACCTGTCTCAGTCTATTTCATCTCTAAAACGGGAATAGTTGTACATACTTTAATCTTACACAGTTGTTAACATCAATTGAGATAATGTATGTAAAGCAATTTGCAAAATTTAAACTACTATATATAAAAGGCTGCTACTACTCTACTATCCTAGTAATTTTTGCAAATTTGTTTTTGCTTCCTTTTACTCCTTTTTTTTTTTGATGTAATATGGGGAAGGTTAGACAATATTTCTAGTTCCTTGAGGTGAGTTAGGCACAGCTGGCTCCTGTTCTACCATTTTACATGAAGTCTCATCAAATATTTCTGAGATATTTCCAAGTAGATGATTTTTGGGACAGTGATCAATTCACTGGAAAGAAGTCAGTAAGATAATGAGAGGTTTTAATGATAGTCAACAAAATTGAACAACACATTTATATAAACAACTAATTAACTTTAGAAGTATAATTATGCCAAAGAAACAAAAATGAACAAAATACTAACCATCAACTTCTACCAGGGTAAAGGGGTCTGTATGCCACCCATCCTCTTTTTTGGCAGGCTGTACATCCAAGTGACCATAAAAACACACTGTGGATTTCTTTGGGTCATTACCAAGTTCAGCTAGAAGAATGGGAGGTATTGGAAGTTTCTGCCCATCAGGTAGCTGCAGAAATACAAGTGAACACACTAAAATCAGTCTTGTCACATAGCTTGCCTTCTCAATGGGTGGAGGAAGGAAAGAATTTGGAACACAATAATTTTTTTTTCCTAAATGCTAAAATAAATAAATAAAGCATAATTATAAAGAGAAGAGAGAAATAGTATTAGTTTTCCAGAGAAGCTAGAAATGTAGGATTGGGAGTCTCATGTAATTTGAATCATTGTATAGCCAATAATTATTTCTTTATATCTTGGGTATTTCTATTTATTTTCTTTTAATATTAATTCTTTTTGTGATGGCAAGGAATTGGAAATTGAAGGGATGCCCATCAATTGGGTAACGGGCAAACAAGTTGTGGCATATGATTGTGATGGAATACTATTGTGCTATAAGAAATGATGAGAAGGATGCTTTCAGAAAAACCTCAGGACATTTAATATAGACTGGTGCAAAGTGAAGTGAACAGAACCAGGAGAACATTATTCACAGTAGCAGCAATATTTAAGGATGATCAATTGTGAATGACTTAGCTCTTCTCAGAAATACAATCATCCAAGACAATTCCTGACGACCTGTATTGAAAAATACTATCTATCTCTAGAGAAAAAACTGATGGTATCTGAATGTAGATTGAAGCACACTTTTTTTACTCTATTTTTCTTGTTTACTTTGTTTTTTTGTCTGTCTTTTCTTTTGTAACAAAGCTAATATGAAAATATGTTTTGACTGAACATGTATAATCTGTATCAAATCACTTGCCCTTATGGTGGTGGAGAAGGCAGGAGGAAAGAAGAGAATTTGAAACTCAAAAAAAATCTAAACATATAATTAATTTATTTATTTTTAGTTTTCAACATTCACTTCCATAAGATTTTGAGTTTTGAATTTTCTTACCCACATTCTCCTCTCTTCTCCCCAAAAAGGTATGCAATCTGATGCAGGCTCTTCTTATGCATTCATATTAAATATATTTTCACTGCATTCAGACTCCCAAGTTCCTTCTCTTTCTCATTGTGAGTCTTTTGGAGTTTTCTTAGATCCTGCCATTGCTGAGAAGAGCTAAATCTATCAAGGTCAGTCATTACCCAATGTAGCTGTTACCATGTGCATTATTCTCCTGGTTCTGTTTATTTCACTCAGTATCAGTTCATGTAAGTCTTTCATGTTTTGGAACTCCATCTTTTTAAAAAATGAATGTTAAAAATATTTTACATGTAGCTGAGAAAAAATAAAGAGAGAAATATATATTCTATAACTGATCCTCTTCATGAGAGGTTATGGAAAAACCTTCCTAAAAATGAAATGTTTTTCAGGAAACTAGGGAAAAATTTGATAGCAAGTTTCTCTGATAAAAAACTCATTTCTTAAATATATAGGGAATTGAGCTAAATTTATAAAAATAAGAGCCATTCCCCAATTGAAAAATGGTCAAATGATATGAACAAGCATTTTTCAGAAAGAATCAAATTTAACAATATTCACCTGAAAAAATGTTCTAACTTTCTACTGATTAGTGAAATGCAAATTAATAAAACTTTCACACCTATCAGATTAGGTAACACAACAGAAAATGAAAGTAACAAATGCTGGAAAAGATGTGGAAGAGCAGAGACACTAATGCATTGTTCATGGAATTGTGAATTAATCCAACCAATGTGGAGAACAATTTGGAATGGAACTTCACATATTCTTTGACCGCACAATGTCGTTGCTAGATCTGTATCTCAAAAAAATGAAAGAAAATAGAAAAGGACTTATTTGTACAAAAATATTTACAGGAGCTCTTTTCGTGGTGGTGAAGAACTGGAAACTGAGGCAATGCCCATGAACTGGGGAATGGCTGAACGAGTTGTGGTATATAATGGTGATGAAATACTATTGTGCTATAAGAAATGACAAAGGGGATGCTTTCAGAAAAACCTAGGAAGACTTATATGAATTCATGCAAAGTAAATTGAGAAGAACCAAGACAATATTTTACACAGTAACAGTGATATTGTAAGGATTATCAACTATGAAAGACTTAGACACTCTGATTGATAAAAGGATCCAAGATGAAAAATACTATCCACCTCCAGAGAGAGAGAGAGAAGTGATGAACTCTGAATGTAGTTTGAAGTATACTTTTTTCTTGGATTTTTTTGGGTTATGTTTTCTTTTGCAGTATGGCTAACGTGGAAATATGTTTTGCATGACTTCACATAGTTAATCGATATCAAGTTGCTTGCCTTCTCAAGGGATGGGGAAGAGGCAGGAGGGAGGGAGAGAATTTGAAACTCAAAATTTTTAAAATGATTGTCAAATTTTTTTCTGCATTTAATTGGGAAATAGTTAATGATATAAATGAAAATATTTTAAAATTTTAAAATAAAAATAAAGTGTTTTCAACATGCAAACAAGTAATACACTTGTTTATTCATTCTCTTCAATGAATCATTGAAGGTTAACTGATCTGAGATCAATAAGAATGGCTAATAATAGATAACATATATAGTGTTTATTGGCACTGGCTAAGCACTTTACAATTATTATTTCAATTGAACCTTACGGAGATAGATGATATTATTGGCCCATTTTATAGAGGAGGAAACTGAGGCAAACAGAGGTTAAGTGACTTGGCCAGGGTCACACAGCTAGTAAGGATCGGTTTTGAACTCAGCTCCCTTTCTCCAGGTCCAGTGCTACCTACCTTGACATGCTTGGTCAAACTGATCCCAAAACAAAGGTCTTGGAATTTAAGAATGCCATTTTTGATTGAAACTTTTAATTCCTCTAATGACATGAAACAGCTATCTAGAATCTAGGGTAATTTACATTCAATTTAAGAAGAATGACTTGAAGAGTCAGAGTTCTAAGACTTCAGGGTAGGAATGAGACTAATATTATAAGAGAATGACCATTTCTAAACTGACTTAAAGACCCTAGTGACCTCCATTATCTCTCATAAATTCTGATAATCCTTACATGACTGAGTCATCCATAGATAATACATGATAGACATTTATTAGACTTGTACATTAATGACTTCTACAAATAAGAATGGGGACAAAAGATATTGATCAATGATATATAAAACCATAAAGGGACATGGCCCAGTTATGCAAAAAGACTAAGAGATAAGATGGATGGCTTGAATACTACATTAACATCCTCAAAATATAATAAAAACACAGAGGGAGGTCCTCCATGGAGGACGAAAGTAAAACCAAGAAAAATAAAGAGAAAGTGTGGAGGCACTTGGCTGCTCTGTTCTTGGCATGACTCTTTAACAGATGATGTCCAAGGAGAGACAATGCTCTTAAGATGAAGCCTTGGACCTTATTCCCACTGAGCCCAAGTGTGGCCCCATGACTTTGGATCTCAGTTGTTGGTCTCTGATTTCTTCTTTTCTGTTTTCAGTAAAAGGATTGGAACCTCTGATCTTATAAATTTCAAAAGATCAGGAGTCTCAATCCATGTTGAATTTTACAACTTGATGCCCCAAAGATCAAAGAATAGACCTTGAAATTGACCTTCAGGGCCCACTCTAGTGGTAATTAAAACAAGAACATATCCAACAGTCAAACCACACCTGGATATGCTATGTAGAAACTGTGCTAAGAGAAGCGCACTCTTCCCCAAGAGTGAAATGGTATAGGTGAGAGTATGCCTCTGAAGAATTAGGGCAAATGTTTCTAATTTTGTTCTTCTTACATCTGTGAAGTAAATATTCCTTTGTAAAAGCTTTAAAAAGAAAAAAGAATAGAGAAATTATAATATTCTCTGGTGGAGAGACCTCATGAAATCATCACTTTAGCTAAGTGTCACGTTCAGGGTTAGGTAGAATTTAATTTCTTTTTTTTTTTTTTATCAGCAGGAGCACTTTTCCCATTGGCTTTGTAGCTAGAAGAGTCTACATCTTTTTTTAAAAATTATGCTATTTTTTAACATTGTTTTTTATTTTGAGTTCCAAATTTTCTCCCTCCTTCCAACCTCTTCCTTACTCTTTGATAAAACATTGTGATACCATTATATGTGTGAAGTCACATAAAACGTATTTCCATGTTAGCCATGTTGCAAAAAAAAAAGGCAAGAAAAATTAAGTGGAAAAAATATACTTCAATCTGAACTCAGATTTCATCTGTTTTCTCTTTGGAGGCAGATAGCATTTTTCATCATGTGTCCTTTGATATTGTCACGGATCATTGCACTGAACAGAGTAGCTAAGTCTTTTACAGTTGATTATCCTTACAATATTGTACAATATTGTTATTACTATGTACAGTGGTTTTCTGATTGTGCTCATTTCATTTTGCATTACTTCATATAATTCTTCCTAGGTTTTTCTGACTCCATCCCTTTTGTCATTACTTATAGCATAAGTAATGCCTTTTTCATTGATCTCTTTGGGATACAGACCTAGTAGTGGTATTGCTGGGTCAAAGGATAAGTGCAGTATAATCTTTTGAGTATAGTTCCAAATTGTTCTCCAGAATGATGGAATTAGTTCTTAACTCCATGCACAACAGTGTATTAGGGCTCCTGCTTTTCCACATCCCCTCCGATATTTGTTATTTGCCATTTCTTTTATGTTAGCTAATCTGATAGGTGTGATTTTAAATCCTTACCTAAGACAAAGTAAACTGGAATAGGGTAAATACATTGAAGGAAAAATTTATCTAGTATTCTGTTATTACTAAAGAGACACATCACCATATCCATTAGAAGTCAGATAAAGGGAAGAGAATTTCCATGGTTAACAGAAGGCACATTACCTGTTGATGTCCCATGTCTATTGAATCTACAGTGGCTCCTAAGTGTCGAAGCTTGTCTGCAGCTACATCCATCATTTTGAAGATTTCTTCTCTGAAGTGAGGCAGGGGCTGAACAGAATCACTTTCAATGGCCACCCATTCCTTAAGTGACTATGAGGAAAGTCAATGATCTATTTAGTGTGGAGAAAGGGGAAAGGGAAGGGGTAGCAAATAGAGAAATTGGCTCTTCCAGTATTCAGGAATATACTTCAAGTATGAACCTATCAAATCACCTTCTTTTCCCTCTGTCTAAAAGCAAGCAAACTATAATCATACGATAGAAAGATAGAAGAGGAACTAACAAGCTATTAATTATTCTTGGGGTTAATATTGGCAAAAAAGTGTTTAAAAGTTATTGCTATTAGATGTATAGTTTTTATTAGGAACTTCAGGACAAGAACTTTATTAAGAACTTCAGAACAAACATCTGTCCTTTTTTTGGTCAATATAATTATTTCATGAGATCAAAAGATTAAGGTACCACAATCATCTTCCTTTTTGTTAACATTATCAAGAATTAATTATTTCTACATGGCCTCTGGAGTCATTATAGATTGGCCAGGGAAAAGTGTTTAGGATTTTCCTGTTTGGAATTTTTAAGGATTTTGGTGAGACCATCCAGTCTTCTCTCTTTTGGCTTTTCCTGGCACAGAGTCATGCTGTGACCTTGTCTTTTTTCTCATCTTGATTGTATCTGGCTACCACTTGCCCTTATGCTGCCTTGGCACATCATGAAATGTAGTAGACCAGATTTGTTTAAAACAGTAAGAACCCTAAAGGGATTTTTAGGCATTTTGTTTTTATTTCATTAGCGGATGAAACATTCTAATGTGGAAATTCCACATACACTAATATAGTCTGTCATTTAGAATTTTAGACGGGTGCCAATTGTACAAAGAGGTTGTGACTTACCCAGTGGTCCCATGGTCAATATCTGTTGAAAACAGGACATCAGCCCAGGTGTTCCTGTTTCCAAGGATAGCCCCGTAACCACCAGGTCAGACTGCCTTTCTTTTAGTTATATATCCAGTTGTCTTGCATTGAACTTCAGTGATTTTGAATTTCTGATCTGGTATGAAATGGTCTATTAAACTTCTGGTCTTCTGCACTTTTTAACTGATATTTACACTATGGTATTTTTTTATCTAAATCTACATTTTTATTTAAATTATTTTCTCAGGGGACTCGGCCTTAATATTCTGCATTTTACATTCCACTTGTGATCTTTCTAGATAAAATTGGTTGTGCTTTTGCTGACACCCTTCTGATAGAGTTCAATTGCTCACTGGTGGAACAAATTGTTTCATATATATACTTTCTTTGACAAGGAATTCAGAAGGCAAAATTTTGTCCTGGATTTTTTGCAGCCTTTCTGAATTCCCTGTTTATTAACATCATTGCTATTACCTGACTGTTATAAGATTGAGTGTATTTTTAACAACAGAAAAAGATGTATTTGGACTTCAAAACCCAACTTGGGACTCTTTTCTGTTAATGCCACCCTATTGAGCATATCTCCATTAACATTTTTAACCAATAAATCTTGCTACCAGTTCAACTATCCAATGCGTAAAAAAAAAAATTGAAAGACCTGAGTTCTAGTCCTCTCTCAGTTATTAGCTGTGTGATGCTGGGCAAGTTATTTAGGTATCCCAGGATTTAGTTTCCTCATCTGGATAGGACTTCATGACAGGATACCAGATTTATTGTCAGGAGGAACTTCAGAGATCATCGAGTGTAAGCCTGTTGTTTTATAAATAAGAAACTTGGGCCCAGGGAGGAGAAATAAGTTGTCTAAGATCACAGCAATGGCACAGCCATGTTCTGAACTCAGGTCCTCTTATTCCAAATGAATTTTTTCCAATGACACACTGCCTTTCAGAAAAAGGTAGTAGGGAATAATGAACACTGTGCCCTCATCACCTGAAGGGTAGATTCTTAAATTATACATAGGCATTTATTCCTACCTGAATAAATTCATTTTGATGAAGATCAATGTACTGGAAGATGTTCTCTAGCATTCCTGAGGAGGGAGGCGAGGAAGAGGAGAACAGCCCTCCCTCAAGAAGGAGAAGTGCTGTGAAGATGGAAGAAGCCTGCAAATTCAAGGGGGAAAATGTCAGTTCAAAATAAAGTCAAGAAGATTTACTCTTTATCTCTCATGTGATTAAAGCTCTTTCTTCTCCTAGCTGAAGAAATTGAGTTAAAATGCAAGGTCATAGAATAAGAAATGTACTTTCCTTCTTTCACAAGAAATTGCCAAAGCAATTCATGAAGACTGTACATGGAAGAGCCGTGGGGACTGCAAGGTATTTGAGTGGTAAGAGTATATACCCTGATGGCAAGATCATAGTTCTGTAAGGGATGATGATGATGGGGGTGATGATAACATTATTATAACAATAAATCACTAGCATTTATAAAGCACCTACTATGTGCCAGGCACAGTGTTAAGCACTTTACAAATATTGTTTTATATATTCTTCACAACAGCCCTGTGCTATAATCCCCATTTTACAGTCAAAGAAACTGCTGCAAAGAGAGATTAAGTGCCTTGTGCAAAGCAACCAAGTTAACAAGGCCACATTGGAATGCAGGTTTCTCTGTCTCCAGGCCTGGCCCTCTACCCACTGTACCACCTAGCTATCCATCTAATTCAATATCCTCATTTTGCAGTTGAGGAAACAGTCTTAGAAAGGTTAAATGATTTGCTCCAAGGCACACAGAGTATGCACCTAAAGTGAAGGGTTGGACCCTGACGCTCAGATTGTAAACGTGTAAATAGTTTCCCTATACCATGAAGAGATCTGTACAGTACAGGAGGATTCCTCCAATCAAGATTTATTAAACACCTTGTAAGTTCACAGGGAGCATTGAAAAACAAGCAAAACAAGCTGCAGCCCTCATGAAGGGCTCTGTTGCTAGTTGTACTTTCTTCTTACATTCTTCCTCAAGCATAGCATTTAGAATGCTCAGGTATGAAATTATGAATGATATTATCAAATTTGTGATGAGAAGGTAAAGCAAAAGCCAAAAGACAATCTTATAGGGAGGCCCACTTTATCCCCTCTCTATAGATTCAATACACACACACACACACACACACACACACACACACACACAACACACACACACACACAATGAGCAAGTTACTTACATGTTTTAGAACCATAGGCTCATAGAAACTTGGAGTTGGTAGGAAGGAGGGAAGGATAGAAAGAAGGAAGCAAGAACAGAAGGAAGAAAATTACACAGTATGTTTATGAGTTAGAAACAGAACCCAGTTTTCTTGAGTCTACTTCCTACATCTATCTATCTATTAATTTATCTACATATTTTTTCTTTATTTACTTAGGTCTAGGCCTATGATGGAAATTCCCTCTAAAGAAATACTTCTATTAATACAAATGGAAATTTTCTGTACCTCTGCAGTCTAAGAGGTGCTACCAAGGTGTTGTCCTAACTCCAATGCCAGCCCCTCTATTCATTAAGCAATGCACCCTTTTTCACCATGCTGACTGAATATACTATCATAATAATGAATTTCTCAATCATCTGTCATTAGGACATATTTTCTGAGTTGTTTTTCCAGACACACGCTTGCTTATTCCCTTTTTGACCTATGGGACACTTTTTCAAAATGGTTGGTTATTGAATTTTGACCACAGAACCAAGAAAGCTACTGCTCTGATCAAAGACTGACTGCATGAATTGGTCATAGCCAAATGCTTCACAGACCACTAGATTCTAACCTTTTCCTTATCTATATAGGTTTTCTCCCCCACTGCCTATCACAGGGCTCTGTACACCATAGTAATTTAATAAGTGCTTATTGCTATGATAAACTCGTTATTTTTAACATTTATATTTTGTAAGATACTCATGATTTTGTCTCAGCTTTACAAATAAGACATAGAGCTTTAGAGCCAGAAAGAACCCTAGAGATCACTATTCTGACTGATTCATTTTACAGATGAGGAACTGAGGCCTGGACAGGGTTAAGGGAGTTGCCTAAAGTCACACAACTGGTAACAGGGTTAAGTCTTCTGCCACTAAGTTAAATACTCCTTATGTCTTTTTTTTTTTATACAGTAATAAGGGACTTTCAAAGATTAGCCTTTGAGCAGTTAATGAATTTCTTTCTTTTCTACCTGTTCTCATTCCCCACCAAAGAAATCACACGCAAATGTCTGTGGTAAATAGAACATCAATTTAGTTTATTCATTAGTGTTAAGGATGTTGGAGAAATTTATTCTCATTATTCTAAAAGTCTTACAGCACAGTGGTTAAAAAGCTCTGCCCTTTGCAACTGAGCCAAAGAAGTATATGCCTAGATCATTTCTACAAGAAAACAGAAAAACGCTAATTATCATAGTAAGAAAGGGCTATGTGACTAGACACTTTGGTTTAATTTTCAGATTTTTCAAATGAGTTTACACTTACATGCAGTTGGATATGCAACTGCCACTTCTCTGTTTCATTTGCAATTTTAGGGCCAATGATGTGTTCTAAATGTGTCCTAAAATATGTTCTCATGCATTAGATTGTAATGGTGGAAATCTGGCTCTTAAAGATTGATATTAATGCAGAAAACTGCAGGCACTAAGGCAAGCTGGGCAGATGGAATGATCAGGGTCAGGGAAGCTTTATAGACCCCTAAAATCACAAAATGTAGGCAAGTAATGGCCTTATTGATGTGCAAAGCTGGAGCTAAATAGAATTTTATGTCTGAGTTCATGGCCCAACTGATGTGATTGAGTCAGTAGGAAAGAGGAAACTTGACCCATGATCACACCAACATGTCAGTGTTAGAAGCTGGGGTAAAGGAACCCAGGAGAGACAGATTGGCCAGTTACCTGATATACTCTGTCTTACCTCCTCAGCAGATTTTGATTTTCTGGGGTGAATGCAAAAGACACTATATTTCCTAGCAACCTTTTCCGGTGCTACATGCTACTCTGGCCTGAAGGAGTAGCAGACATACTCTTTGCTTCTTCCTCTCACTTCCAGGTTATACCTTTGCCATTATCTCTCAGTATCCTCTCCTCCGTTGAAGGTCAGTCATACTCTCTATCATCCAGTCCTAACTGGTCTCTTTGTCTCATTACTCCCTCTCCAAAGCAGCCTCCACAAAGCTGCCAAAATGACATTCCTAAAACATGGGACATGCAAGATGATCTACTAGGGTACAGCAAGGAAATATAAGAACTATCTTAAAAAAAAGAAATCAAGCTTTACTAAAATTGAACATACAGGTTGACTTTCATCCTCATTCATTCATCTGTACTTTCATCTAAATGTGAAAAGAAACACTCCTCTCACATATAATTTATTATAATACTTGTTTCTTCAAATCTTCAGCAACATTTTTATGCATCTCCCAACAATATTTGCTAACAATGGAATGTATTTTAGGCTTCCCACATTGTTTTCCATGAATTATTTCAACAATTTTTAGGAAGAACAAATGTTTCCCTAATGGTACTTTTGTCCTTTTCTATCAAGTAAGAAAAGGTTTCCACACATTTTCGCCAAGTTTAGAGAAATTTTTTAAAGTACTGGATCCAGTGTGATTGTCATGGTCACATTGTAGTACACCTGACAAAGAGCTAGGAATCCTGGGAGCGGAAGAGGACAGCGCTGCCTCTTTTTTTCCTATCCACTTGTGCTCATATCATCACTATTTTCAATCCTAGCTTCTTTGCCAGTATGTTTTTAGACAACTCATCTATTTTGTGAGGGTAGTTTAGGTAAAACTAGATGATATAATCCACAAATTCACTTACCCAAGCACATGAAAAGAAGTCCAGTTTTTAAATATTGGAAGAGAATGAAAGGAATATGGGAGCTCCATTGTCAATAATCACAATACGGTACTTTATAAAGTGAAAAATTCTACTTTCCTATTCCTGGAAAATGATACCCAGGGGGTTTGTTATAACCTGAAATAACTGCCTCATTTCTGTGTTACTGCTCTGGATAGAAAAGGCAGATTAGTGTAGTGGAAAGAGTATTTGATTGGGAATGAGGACAGCCAGAGTTTAAATCCTTTCTGCCACTTTTGTCTGTGATTACCATCAATAATAATAGCTGACATTTTATTATGCGGTGATTTAAATAGATTATCTTATTTGATCCTTACAAGAACCACTTGAGAAAGACATCAAATTCAGTGCTCTTACCACTACTATGCCAAAGTAATCCAAATATTCGTAGTTATAATCAAATCAGTGTGCATTTATTAAGCACCCCCTTACTATGTGCCAGGCATCATGCAAAGCCCTGAGGCTACCCAAAACCCAAAACAATCCCTTCTCTCAAAGACCTCTCAGTCTAATGGGGGAGACACCATGCAAACAACTAGGTACCAAGAAAAATATGTCGATACAATGGAGATAATCTCAGGGGAAAGCAATCAGCACTGAGAAGGAACAGGGAAGACTTCTTAGAGAGGATGGAACTTTAGCTGAGTCTTGAAAGAAGTCAAGGAAGCCAGAAGGCAGAAATGAGGAGGGAGACAGTTCTAGGTATTGGGGAAAGCCAATGAAAATGCAGGGGAGTTGGGAGACAGTAACTTGTGAAGGAGCAGCAAGAAGGCCAGTGTTACTGGAGTATTGAGTTTGTGGAGGGAAGTAGGGTTTAAGAAGATTGGTAAGGTAGTATGGGGCTGAGTTATGAAGGGTTTTAAAAGTCAAGCAAAATATTTTGTGGTTTTATCCTGGACATTATAGGGAGTCATTTGATTTTATTGAATGGAGAGGTGATACAGTCAAACAACAGCTAGAGTGGGGAGAGACTTGAGGTAAAGGGGACAAACCAGAAAGTTAATGCAATCATCTAGGTGTGAGGTAATGAGTCTTCACCAGGTTGTAGGCAGTGCAAAAGGAGAGAAAGAAATATATACAAGGGATGAGAGATCTTACGAAGGTAGAATCAATAGGACTTGGCAATTATTTGGAAATGGGGTATGAATGGTGGTGAGAGAGTAAGGAGTCAAGAATGATACATAGATTTTGAGTCTGAGTGACTGGGAGGATGGTGGTAGCCTTGGCACTAAAAAGACAATTAGAAAGAGGGGAGTTTTTAGGGAAAGATAATGAGTTCAGTTTAGGACAGTTGAGTTCAAGATGCCTACTGGACATTTGGTTCAAGACATCCAACAGGCAGTTAGAGATGCGAGACTGGAAGTTAGCAGAGAGTACTAAAAATTAGATCTGAGAATCATTTGCATAGAGATAACAATTGAATCCATAGGAGTTCATAAGCTCACCATGAGAAATAGCAGAGAGAGAAAATAGGAGTGTCCAAGACAGAGCCTTGGAAAACATCCACAATTAGTAGGCATGTCTTAGATGAAGCTCCAGCTTCCTCAAAGGAAATGGAGGAGAAATCAGCCAGGTCAGAGGAAAATCAGAAGACAGTGATACCATCAAAACCTAGACAGAAGAGAGCATCCAAGAGTGACTGACACTATGAAAGGCTGCAGAAAGGTCAAGGAGGGTAAGGATAGACAAAAGTTCATTAGATTTGGCAATTAAGAGGTCATTAGTAACTTTAGAGAGAGCAGTTTAAATTGAATGATGTGGACAGAAGTTAGAGCTTTAAGAAAAGAATGAGAGGAAAGGAAATGGAGGTACTGATTACAGACACATTTCTCAAGAAGTTTAATGATGAAATAGGGGAAGAAATAAAGGATGACAGTTGGTAGGGATGTTCAGATCAAGTGAGATATGTATGAAGATGAGAGAAGCATGAGTGTATTTGTAGGCAGTAGGGAAGTAGCCAGTAGACAGGGAGAGATTGAAGATAAATGAGAGAGTGGAGATGAGAGAGGGAGCAATCTGCTGGAGGAGATGGGATAAGAGGGATCACCTGTGTACGTAAAGAGGTTTGCATAGGGAAGGAGAAGGGGAATCTCTTCATATGAGATAGGAGTGAAAGAAGAGATAGTAGCAGAAGGCATCTCAATGATGTGACATAGGGAAAAGGGGAAAAGAGGGAGCTCTGGATGAATAACTTCAATTTTTAATGAATCATAAGGCAAAGTTCTCAGTGGAGAGGATGGAAGAAGGGAGTCTTAGGAGGCTCAAGGAAGGATGAAATGATCTGAAAAAAATCTGCCATAATGAATGGGATAATGAATCAACTGGGGAAGTAGGAAAGGATTGCCTTGCTACAGGGAAGGCCCAGTTGATAATATGAATATAAATATAAACCTAGTCAGCAAGGTTTCATGATTTTTTCCAGTTTTGTCCAGTTGCACATGAGTAGGAGTGAGGGCAGCAGAAAGTGGAAGTAATCCAAGGCTGAGGCTTAGCAGGGCAAGATAAGCTTTAGGCTAAGGGGACAAAGCACATTCCATATACTGATGGTGAGTGGAATCATTTTCGGAGTTTTCATATTTTTTTGTGTGTTTTGACCACAGGATGGGATCCCCACCTACAACAGTAGTCAGGTCAGGGTTGGGTAAGAAGACCATTTTTAGGGTACCTTTTCTAGCCCCTTCTTCACACCAGGAGGTGAACAGGGTAATCCTTAAAAGGAGGATCAGACATCCAGAGGGCTGCTGAATCCCACCGCTGCTTCTAGTGAGAAGATGACCCTACTATCCCCTAGGCTGCCAGTAGGCAAGGTTGTGACTACAGCTTCCTGTGAATCTGCACCTGCTACTTCTTTACTTGCCTGTCCCCACAAGACTTTGAGATAGATAAAATGGTATAGGTGATGTCTTGATTTGTGTGTAAATTGAAGTGAGACAGAGTTGTACTAAGTCATCAGCCTCACTTCCTCTTCTAGAGTCATCACAGTCAAGCAGTAGGACAAGACTACTGGTGATGGCTTGAGATTCAGTGGATGACCTTGGTGTCTTTGATGTCTAACCAAGCTCCAAGTGCTCCACAGTGCCTGCTTCGGCTGCCTTCATGGCTATGGGAACTAACTGTTCTTATCCACCCATTCCACCAGGGCAAGTCTTCTCATGCTTGATGTAGACATTCCCTTACTCACAGGTTTGAGACTCCTCAGTTATCCTTAACCTGCTTTAGCTAGTGTGCCAAAATGGTTTACTGGGGGTGTGACTGCTGTGCTTCTTGGAGTTGCAGGTAAGAGTTAGGTAGATCAGGTGAACACTAAAGGTGGAAAGCAGCCCTGAAAAGGGCTCAGCAGCCCTTATACCAGAAGTACTAGTCTTTCCTGAACACACTCTATACCCCAAGGATGAAAATAAGGCAAAGGTCAGTGGGGAATCAAGAAACTCATTTTTGGAATTTGAACAATGACAACCAGGAATTCAGAATCGCTGGAATGAAAAAGGTGATGGGGTAGAAATGTTAGTCATTGAGGAATGAGTTCAGGTAGGTTATCATCGGCCATATGGGTTAGGTTTGGGGTGGAGTAATCCCAGGACATCAGGCAGCTGTAAGTAGCAGGAAACGGGGAGAGGAATACGAGAGGGTGAAAGTGCCTAAAGCATTATGAAATGGCTACTAAGAGAGGTTAGGAAACTCTCCTTCTTCCTGGACAGGTGCAGGTGAGGCAACAGATGCAAAGCACTTTATATACATTATCTCAAATGATCCTCACAGCTTCCCTCCAGTTCTGTGTGGTAGATGCTCTTATGACCTTTATTTTATAAATGAACAGGCAGAGAGAGTTTAAGTGACATCCCCAGGATCACACACCGAGTTAAGCATATAAATCAGGAGTCAAACTCAGACCCTCTTGCCCTCTATCCAAATTTCCACTCAGCTGCCTCACTAGTCAACAGACATTTATTATGAACCTACTATGTGCCAGGCACTGTGCTAAGTACTGGGGAATCTAAAGAAAGGCAAAAATAGTCCCTGCTCTCAAGGAACTCACAATCACAAACAACTAGGTACTGTACATGATATATACAGGATAAATTGGAAAAATAATGAGGAGGATCAGGTCAATCATTCTAGAGAGCAATTTGGAAATATGCCCAAAGGGCTACAAAAATATGCATACTCTTTGAACCCAGCAATACTGCTTCTAGGACTCTATTCCCAAGAGACCATAAAAATGGGAAAGGGTTCCACATGTGCAAAAATATCTGTAACATCTCTCTTTGTGGTGGTCAAAAGCTGGAAATCAAGGGATGCCCATCAATTGGGGGATGGCTGAACAAGTTGTGCTATATGAATGTAATGGAATACTATTGTGCTATAAGAAATGATGAACAGGAGGACTTCAGAGAGACCTGGAAGGACGTATATGATCTGATACTGAGTGAAAGGAGCACACCAGGAGAACTTTGTACACAACAACTACAGTGTACAAGGAATTTTTCTGGTAGACTTAGTCCTTCACAGCAATGCAAGGATCTAAAAAATTCCCAATGGACTCCACACAAAATGCCTTCCACATCCAGAGAAAGAACTATGGAATTTGATTGCAGAATGAAGCAGACCATTTTCTCATGTTATATTTTGTTTTTTGGTTTTTTTTTCTCGTGGTTTCTCCCATTCACTTTAATTCTTCTGTGCAATATGATTAAGGTGAAAATGTATTTAATAAGAATATATGTGTTGAACCTATGTAAGATTGCATGTCAATGTCCTGGGAGGGAATGGGGAGGGAGGGATAAAAATCTAAGATATATGGAAGTGATTATAGAAAACTGAAAACAAAATAATAAAAAAAGGTAATTTTAAAAATTGGCAAACACTAAAAATAAATAAATAAATAAATAAGGAGGATCAGGGAAGACTTCTTGTAGAGGGCAGAACTTTAACTGAGCTATGAAGGAAGGAGGAGGAAGAGACTTCCAAGCATGGGGGAAGCTAATGAAAATACCAGGGAGTTGGGAGATGAAGCGTGTAATGTCACTGGACTATAGAGTTTGGGGTTGGGGTGTAAGGTTTAAGGAGGTTAGGAAAGTAGGAAGGGTCAAGTTATGAAGGGCTTTAAAAGCCAAGAAATTTTATTCTTTGATCCTAGAAGTAATTGAGTCATTTGATTTTATTGAATAGATTTTATTGACATGGTCAGACCTGAGCTGGAGTGGAAAAAGCCTTGAGGCAGGGAGAACAACCAGTAGGCTAATGCCAAAGTCTAGGTGTGAGGTGATGAGGACCTAAGCCAAGAAGGGAGCTGTGTCAGAGAGAGTCATACTGAGATGAGACATATTAGGCGGCTGGAATTGGACTTGACAATTGACTGTATTTGGAGAGGCTGGAGGTGGTGAGGAAGCATGAATAAAGAATAATAAAGCTCAACCTTGCTGGACCTCAGTTTCCTTACGTGTAAAATAGGTTATACCCATAGTCCCTACCACACCGGGCTGTTGTGAGGGTCTAGACAGCACTGATCTCAAAGTTCCCTTTCCAGATCTAAATCTATGATTATTCTATGTGATTATAATATATATATATATAATAATTATACACATATTACTATATCTCATATATATTCATATATATGAGCTTCCCATGGGAATTAATTAATTAATTAATTAATATAGGCTCCCCATGGGAATGTTCTTTTTGAGTTGAACAATGTAGTGAGAATGTCCCCCAGCATTCTTTCATCCCCTATCAATGGCTGGCTGAACCGAAAATTAGCATCATGGCAGCAAGCAAATTAAAACTAACAGAAGTCATCCAGGCAGAAAGAAGAAGCGCTGGTTTCTCAGCCCATACATTTCGGTGTGCCCCATTACTATTTCCGTAGCTCATTAATACAAACTTCTTCATGCAATCCCGCTTAGTGTCAACAACCAGAAAGCAAGAGTTGCCACTAACTTGTTAAAATGTGAGTAATCAAGTGTAGATGATGAGTTTAATGTCAACAAGGCTGGTTTAATCAAATTTACCCAGCTAAGTAATAAGCTTGCACTTGGAAAATCAGAATAAGGAAAGAAGTTGAAAATGGGGGAACATTCAGGATATAATCTTGAAATAGGAAGTTTTATTTGAAGTGATAGAGGAGCAAAGACGCAAATTCAATTCTGGCAGAATATACAGAAATAATTAGGATGTTTTTAGAAAATGACAGAAATTAGAACTATGTGCTTGGTAGAGGCAAGAAAATTTACTGTTTGGGGGAAAATAGCAATAAAACCAGTCACAGAATAAAATTTCCATCAAATATACCTTGCAGTACTCCCTGTAAATGAAGTAGGAAATTTAAATAGTAAGTTTATAAGGACATAATAAAGGTGAAATAAAATATTTTAAATTCATGAGAGTAAGACCATTAGCCAGAAGGTGGTGCTAACAAACCACTCATGCTCACACATCGCTTGTTTTTTTTTTCCATTGGGAACAATGACTGGACTGATATAATGTAGGAGGAATTTGCTTAGGTCAAGAGAAACCCCAAATTACAAGATCATGAGCCAAAAGGCTGAAAGAGAACCCAGAGGAAATTAGGTCGTTTATCTCCTATGGCAGAGCAGGTCAACAACTTTGAAGGAAGAGAAGGTCACAGTGAGTGAGGCATTTTTGCAAGAGACCTATTTAAATTACTTTTTTGAATTTTCATCTGTTTTTAATTTTATTTGAAGTATTAGAACCTCAAAACAATGGAATTAAAGGTTAAAAATAAGTAAAATATAGACCAAGAAGAAAGCAAAAATAACAATTTCAACTCAAATGGTGTTTTCTGAGAATAAGCGCTATTAAGAGTGCCTTAGTTGTGGTCAAAATAAAAATACTGTACTGAAGACGGGTCATTTTCAGTTTATTGTTTTTGATAAAGTGGCCAGGAATGACTCACTCATTTCATTCCTTTCCTATTTTGCATTTCATAAGATTTAAATTTGGAAGTAAACTTAAAGATCTCCTGGTCTGTGATTTTACAGAAAAGGAAACTGAGGCCAGCAAAGGTAGAATTATTTGCTCAAAGTCACACAGTTAGTAAAATTTGTATTTGAATACAGGTCTGCTGAATCCAAATCTAGTATTCTCGAAGGAGAAAAAAAGAAACTTGTCATTTAAATCTACTTTACAATTCCTTTTTGGTCAAATATTACTTTA
Organism: Potorous gilbertii; assembly: GCA_028658325.1. Lineage (NCBI taxonomy): Eukaryota > Metazoa > Chordata > Mammalia > Diprotodontia > Potoroidae > Potorous > Potorous gilbertii. The sequence goes on along the minus strand of CM053773.1, from coordinate 79,958,103 downwards.
TCTTTTTTCTCTATCTTTTATCAAGTATTATCTTTTTTGATATTGGATTTGGTTGTTATTTCAAGCACTACTTTTTGTGATATGGGAAATGAATGAATGAATAGTAATAGCTAGCATCCCTATTATTATGTGCTATTACATAATAGTGTGTTGTTTCTCCATTTACAATAGATGCCTTCTTAGTCTCTTCTTAACTCTTTATAGTCCGCTTTCTGACCTCATTATTTAACTGAGACTACTCTCTCCAAATCACCAGTGATCTCTTTTTATTATTTGTTTTTATTGATATTTTGTGTTTCATGCATCACCATAGCTTCCCATGCACCCTCCCTTTCTTCCTTGCAGAGAGCCAATACTGTATGGCATATAGTATTATTTAGAGAGGAAAAAATGGTCAATTCATACAATGAAAAAGTCTCAAAATATGTGCAATGTGTGACATCTGTGGTAGATTACAGGGTTAGGTTAGGAACATCTTTTCATACCTCTTCCTACATGTCCCATTTGATCTTTATAATTTTGTTACATTTACTTTTGTTATTTTGGTGTGTCATTGCTCTTTCTAGTTACATTGTTGCAATCATTGCTAGAGAAGGAAATGATAAACCACACCAGTGTCTCTGCCACGAAAACCCCAAATAGGGTCACAAAGAGTTGGATGCAACTTAATGCTGCTATAAAAATATAAAATTTGAGTATATATAGGGCCTTTTTGGTTATAGTTGGTTTTCTTGGGATACAAACCCAGTAATAAGTTCTCTGGTTCAAAGGGAATGGACATTTTAATCACATTTATTTCCACACTTCCTAGGTGCTTTACAAAATGGCTGTACCATTTCACAGCTCCACCAATAATCTATCAGTGTGCCTATCTTTCCACAACCCTCCAACATTCAGTGTTGCCATTTTTTGTCATTTTTAATGTTTTGCCGTAAAATATCAGGTTTGGGATATTCTTTGCTCCCCATTGCCACTTCCAGGTTCTCCCCCTTCTTCCTTCATTCAGTAACCTTTCTTCTTTGACATCCTTGCTATTCATATCTCTCACCTGATCAAAACCTTGGTAGCAGTGGTCTGTAGACCCCCAGATCACTCCTTTCTATTTCACTGAATTTGGTACCTGGCTTACAATTTTTCTTTCCTCCCCAAATTCTGCCCTCACATGAGAGGACTGCAACATGCTTATTCTCCTCTCAAACACCTTAACCACTCAGTTACTCAGTTGCTCAACCTACTCTCCTCCCATGAGCAAATCCTCCACCCAACTTCCACCATACACATAAAGATGACCTTACCTTCAATTCTTTTTGTGAATACTTTGTAGGTCTTTTGAGAACTGTTTGATCATATCTTTTTACCATTTATCTACTAGGGAATGGCTATTTGTCCTGTATACATTTATTAATTGTTTATATATCTTGGATATCAAACCCTTATCCGAAAAATTTGATATCAAGTTTTTTTCCCATTTAACCATTTTTCATCTTATCCTAGATGCATTAACTTTGTACAAAAACTTTTCAGTTTCAAGTAATTAAAGTTATCTATTTTATCTTTTGTAATCCCCTCTGTATTCTTTGGTTAAGAATACATCTCCTGTCCATAGTTGTGAGAAGTATATGATCTATTATTTCTCTTCTAATTTTTTTATATTATGATCTACTATTTCGTTGCTTAGTTATTTGAGTCATGCCCAACTCTTTGTGACCCCATTTGGAGTTTTCTTGGCAAAGATACTGAAGTGGTTTGCCATTTCCTTCTCCAGCTCATTTTACAAATGAGTTAACTCAGAAACTAGAAATCAGATTTTAATTCCTCATAATTTGCGATAAAGACATTGACACTTATATGAAGAACCTTCACTCTATCCTTCTCTGTTCATTCTGCATACACTGTAATAAACATATATACATTTTTCTCTTATTCAGAGTCTAAGAAATGACTGAAGAATTGCATTCTACAGTAAGAAAATTAGTAAAGGAAAATTGTAAAGAATTGAGTTTTTGTTTTAACAAAGAGGGGACTTCCTTTTTCTGACAGGAAGACCTAAAACCTCATGAGTTTTTGGTCTTAGAATCACTTAGAGTAACGTTAGAATTACTTTCTTAGTCACTTGGGTTCAGATTCCAGCCCTGCCACTTACTGTCTGTGTAAACTTGGGCAATTTTCAGTTTCCTGTATAATTAGGATTTTGGATTCTTAGATAATCTCTAACGATTCTTCCATCTCTAAATTTATGATCCTTTGATCCATCCTTATACTTCAAGTTCAAGATGCCTTCTCTCTTTGGTTGCAGACCCAATCAGGTACTCAGTCGATGCTAGTAGGTCCTGTCACTTTGACAAATATCAAAGTAGAACCATATGTTATGGATATGGAAAGCAAACATCATTTTTCTATATCACAGGGATTTGTTGCCAAGTAGTTGTAGGGGAATTCTCTTGAGAGAGGAATGGTAGCTCCCGTGAGGGACTTACTTACCTGTCAAATTGGGGTCTAATAATTGTGGGTCAAAGATAGGAGGCCAAACAACGCTAAGGAATGTAGAGGCCTGCTAAGGAAACTGACTGTCCCAGCTTCAGAATATAGGGTACAGATTTAGTTTTTGTGACTTTTCTGATCTGCTAAGAGAATGTGACCAATCAACAGCATTCTGCAGTGATGACATAGATAAGGAAAACATTTCACAAGAAAGGAAGGAATGGAGAAAGAGGGCTTAATTGAAAGGAGAGAAGGGGAATATTTGGAATATAGCTGGTAGGATTTATTATCAGAATAAGAAAATATTTCCTGGAGATAAGGTCAGGTGACCAGCACTATAGGTTAAGGTTACCATCTAAGGACAACTAGCTGAACAAAAGTAGGTGGGATTATCTACCATATCCTTGCATAGTCTGCGATATTTTTGTGGTTCAGTTGTTTTTCAGTTGTATCTAACTACGATTTGGGGGTTTTTTGGCAAAGATATTGGAGTGGTTTGCCATTTCCTTCTCTAACTCATTTTACAGATGAAGAAACCGAGGCAAACAGAGTTAAGTGACTTACCCAGCTTACACAGCTAGTAAGTGTCCAAGGTTGGATGGCATTCTATCCACTGTGCCATCCAGCTGCCTTATTATATTTTATTTCTCCTTAATTTCCCCTATTAGGCTACTGGGGAGTTGGGGGAATTTCTACAGTGTCAGCTCATCAAAATGTGGTAATATGATTGTGGCTCCTATTTCCTCCCACAGTCATTCTTAGTTCAGCAACAAAACCACAGTTTTATTCTACTCAGTTCATTGATTTAAATCCCATATTATGAATTCTCCACCATGCCCCATTATTGGGAAATTCTCATAAACTAGTAAGATCTCATCAGTCTTGATACGCCACTTAATCAATACCCTCTGCCCGAAATGTAGAGCAATGAACTCTAAACCTCTTTTTAAGGAGCAACCTCAGTTTAGACTTCTCATTACTGTGAGACTGACTGCCTTTACCTAGTTCTCAAGTCAGTCACCCCCACTCCCACCTTGCCCCATTCTCAGTCTCTTTTTGTGTTTTGTCTTTCCCCATTAGATTGTAAGCTCCTTGTGGGCAGGACTTTCTCTCTTTTGTTTTTGTATTTGTATCTCCCAGTGCCTGGCACATAATAGGTGCTCAGTTAATGATTATTGATTATTAAGTTTTTAAACCTCCTGAAAAGTGATCTAAGAATCTGGGCCATTGTAACCTGAGTAAAAGGGAATAGCCATCAGGTTCACTTCACCGCTTGTCATTGTACTCATACATCATACATTCTTCTGTTCCTGTCTTCTTCCTCTTCTAACTTCCTGCTGCTCAAGGACTTTTCACCTCTACAAGATAGGAAATTATTGATCTGGAATACTTTAGTGATCTTCTAGTTCTACCCTCTGGTTTTACAGATAAAGAAACTGAGACCCAGGGATTAAATGATTTATCCAAGGTCACAAAAGTAAGTCATTTGTTCTAAGGCTGAGCTCAATTCAGCTAACAGGCTAAACCCTGCCCCATGGTAATGAAGAGTTCTTTAGTTCCTGTGCTAATAATAATCAAGTCTTCCAGATTTTACAAATAAGGAAACTGAGACCCAGGGACTAAATGACTTACCCAAGGTCACATAGTTTGATATGCTATATATGTACTGTGCATACGTATTTAACTATAATAACAGTAACTCACATTTCCATGATGCATTAATACTTACAAAAATGTTTCCTTCACAATAATCATGTAAACTCGACAGTGAAAGTATTATTAGTCTCAATTTACAGAAGAGGAACCTTGGACTCAGGGTGAAATTGACTTGTCCAAAGCTACACAGTTACGAAGTCTTAGGATCCTACCTAGGCTTCTTGGAATGCTAGATTTCTCACTAGGACTTCAGAGGCAATCTAATCTAATCTAATCTAACTCTCTCATTTTAACTCGGATTCCTGGCCCCAGGTGCTAGGCTCTGACAGCAGAGCATTTACTTTATCTAGCCCAGGACCGGAACACCACAACCCTACCAGGTGGTTTTCAAAATACACCACAAGCACCATTCTACCCTCTTCTAAATTGCACCCTCCACCCCTCCCTTCAGAACCTAATTTCTTTAAGGGTAGGAACTGCCTGGACTGCATGTTTTTATATCCCTAGGGTTTAGAGCAAAGGCCCAGTGAACATAAGTGCCTTCTTATTTATTCATTCATTAAATATATCTGTGCCCAACCAGTGGTAGCGCATTCTGAGCCCACATTGGTCTGACCAGCCACAGACACCCTGAAACTTCACTTTATTTATCATGGTGATGTCATTTTGGTTCTCTTCGAAAACAAAGGACAACAACCAATGAAGGAATCAAGACAGTGGGAGGTTTGGACAAATTCTCACAGGTAGTAAGCATCAGAGCTGGGATTTGAACTCACGTTCTGACATTAGAACGTAACACTCTTCATACCTAGTATGACCACCAAAGGAGAAGCAGAGTCATAAGAAGAAAAAAGCTAGCATTAGACAATTTTCTTATTTACTCTGGGCAAGTGACTTATCCTATTTGCTTTCAGTTTCCTCATCTATAAAATAGGGATAATATCACCTATTTCCCAGGATTGTTAAGATCAAATGAAAAAATAATTATAAAGTGCTGATAGATAGTAAGTATGAAATAGATGTTAGTGATTATCATTGCTTCCAAAAATGAGCTAAAGGAAGTCAATCTACAACAAAGCACCAAGATTATATGAATTTAAATGATTTGTTTTCGTTGTAATTCAGTCATTCACTCATGTCTTTGGACCCCACCTGAGGTTTTCTTGGCAAAGATACTAGAGTGGTTTGCCATTTCCTTCTTCAGCTCATTTTACCGATGAGGAAACTGAGGCAAACAGAGTTAAGAGACTTGCTCAGGGTCACACAGCTAGTAAGTATCTGATGTGTCTTCCTGACTCCAGGCCTGCTCACTCTATCCACTGTGCCACCCAGATGCCCCAAAGCATTCATACAACATAACTGAGGGTTGGTTGTATTAGGGACTTGATTAGGTTTATGATATTTTAACCACTGATTGCCATATCATATCAGAAAAGTATCAGCATAAACAAAAAATGTGGCCAAAGAACAGCCAGGCCATCCCTAAAGTCCCAACTCCACTTCTTTTTACAGCTGTATAGCACATACTATAAGAATTGCCCCTCTAGACTCCACTCCTCCCCTCCCAAATATTTCTGGGCCAACAGTACTTCCTCCAGTACTTCATCCAATCGGGCAGTTCATAGCTCTCAGGTAAGAGAAGTCTGTGCCATTGCAGACCCCGATCATTGAGAATTATACTCACCTGTGCTTCTCAGGTTTGATGCTGCCTGCTCCGGTCACAGAGGCTGCTTGGGCCCTCTTGTTGGTTTGTATTTCTTATAATGCCAGGTCTTAGAGTCTAAAGGTGTCTTGGTATCCTTATTACAAGATTATAGAACAGGCTTTGCTAGATTTTTTTTTTTTTGTGATGCAATATACCTAGACTCAAGCTAGAGTGCTCATTGAGCTAGATCTAGAAAAGGAAATGGATTAAGAGCTAGGCAAACAACGCCTTGAGGTCCCAAATCACCACATAAAAGCCCTCTGAAGGCCTCCAGGCTATTGAACTGTCTTACTCCAGGGTCACAGCCACTGAAGATTTCTGCTCTACACTGGGGTAGGGCGGATCTCCTGGCTGAGATGAGCAAAGATGAACACCAGAGCACTTCCCTTCCTGGCCTCCAAGGCAAGTCTAATCTGAAGCACCCATCATAAACCAGGTGCCCAGTGGCTCCTTCTTGGAGTCAGAAGGGAATCTTTGCCAAGAGCCTGTCTTCTTTTCAATCAGCCTGATTAAAGGGTAGCTGATCTCATGGAATGGGGCTGGAAAGATTAACAGAGTGATACAAGTATCCAGAGAACTAGGCCTGGGAACTCAAAGGGCAGAGAACCTGACCTTTAGAACTGAGGGAGGCAGGCTACCTGGCCATGTGTAAAACAGACAAACATTCCAAATTGAAAAAGAAAAACCAGGCCTGCTTCCTCTAATCCTGTCATGGTTTTGAAAGCTCTGAAAAGATACTTAATTATCTTAAGTTTCATACCTCCCCAGGCTTCTATCCCAGCAGAGGCAATGGATGCCTGGACCACCCCATGAGGCTGCCCAACTGGGCTGTGAGGAGAAAGGTCCCATTGTTAACAGCTGGTGCTGGGGCAATGAGACTGAGAACAGTGTCACTTCAGAAAGGCCTCTAGTGTTTTTTGTTCCCTTGAGTCTGATTAGGAAGCTAGCCCTCCCTGGAACACCAGAGAAAGAGACAGCTCCAGCTTTACACCACTACTGAGACTGTCAGTCACCCGGACACGGGCCAGCAGCTTTTGGTTAAAAAATGGAGAGAAAAAGAGAATGGACAGCAGTGAAAAAATGATGAATTGTGCCTTCTCTTTTCTCCAGGAAGAGATCTCATGATAATGGGGTGATTTAAGTAATGCTCGTTATTGAAGCTATTAATAGGGGCAAGTATAGGAGGCTGGGAAAGGTGGTCTGATGCAGGTTATAGGAATGACAGATAGGAAAAACTGGTAACACAAACATCAAGTGTTTGTAATGAATTTCCTCTCTTCCACCCACCTGCAACCTCTATAATGTATTTATGTATGAAACCCCTGGTATGGTCATTGCTTCTCTGTTTCTATGTTCTTCATCTATGTTAATAACTAGAAGTAATTGTCCAGTGTGGTGTTAGTGATGGAAAGCTAGCCTTGATGTCAGAAGGGACTGGATCCACATCTCACAGCTCTGCTTGAAACCCATTGTGAGACTAAGGTCAAATGCCTTGCTCTCTAAGTGCCCCAGGTGACTCTCTTATATTATAAATTAGAGATAAATTGATGATCTGCATTGCTGGAGGTAATTTCTAATGTAATCTAAGGCTTGGTTGGATGGCTAAATGATGAAGTAGATAGAGCACTGGGCTTGGAATCAGGAAGACTCATCTTCAAGAGGTCAAATCCAGCTTCAGACACTTACTTGCTGTGAGACCTTGGATAAGTCATTTATTCCTCTTTGTCTCTGTTTTCTCATCTGTAAAATGAGCTGGAGAAGGAAATGGCAAACCTCTCCAATATCTTTGCCTCAAACTCCCCCTACACACAGACCTTCAAAATGGGGTCACAAGGAGTTGGACATGACTGAAATGACTGAACAACAATAACAGGTAATATGAGGTCCTCATATTGATAAAATCGGGAGATTAGGACCAAAGATATAGGAGACAGGTAATTAAATGTTGCTTCTCCCAGTGGATGGATATATCTGGGATCCCAGGAAGTAATAGACGAGAAGCAAGCAAAGAGTAGAAAAGACCACCACTTAGAAGAGTGAAACCCAGACAAGAATGCCATGTTGCTCAGCCTGGATTGAGAATAGATATTGGGGACCAGATATGTGTTTTGGGGGGAGGTGATGCTGAGTAAGAAAGCCCAACCTAGATTGGAGGATGAAAGTAGGATGGAGCTAAAATGAGAATACAGGCCAATAAATCAAAAACTTATTGTGTACTTATTTGTACGGTCTTCCACGAAAGTCTAACTCTATGCCTAATTGTGATGTGGAAGCGATCCATAGGTTTTTGAAGGTTATATTCTTCAAGGCAAAGTTAAGAGCACGTTCCATTGAACGGACGTCTGGTTTTGTGCCCAGTGGGAGGTAATATTTCAATTCTATTTCATTCTAAAAATATTTAGTAAGCATCCATTATGCTCAAGGTACTATATAAGGTACTTTAAATACAAAGAAAAAAAGAAAGAAAATGGTCCCTGCCCTTAAAGAGAGATTACTTTTTAATGGGGGAATAAAATGATGTATACAGTAGGGAAATACCAGCTTACTTATGGAGAATTGTTCTCAATAACCAGGGAGGGGAGGAGGGAGGTAATAGAGGGGGGAAGATTAAAAGATGTTTTCCAGAAGAGATAGCCCCTGAATGGAATCTTGACCAGAACCAAGTATTCTCTGAGGCAGAGGTGAATAGGGAGTGCAACGCTGGACGGTGAGGAACGTTGTTTGAAGGCACAGAAGTAAAAAATGGAATGTTCAGTTTTTTCCAAACAGAGTTTGTAAAAGAGAACAAATACGTGAACCTGATTGTGAAAGACTTTAAATGCCACACTGAGGAGTTTGCATTTTACCTGAGATCTGGCAGAGTATCCCTGAACATTTTTGAGGAAAAGAGTGACATTTTTAGGCCCTAGAAAGATTATTTTGACAGCTTTGTGGAGAATGGATTGGAAAAATCTAATGAGCTGCCTTAAGAAGCATTTTATACAAGTGGGGAATGGCTGGGCAAATTGTGGTATATATGAATGTAACAGGATATTATTGTGCCATATGAAAGACTTTAAAAGTCAGATAGAGTTGTTTATGTTTTGTTATTGAGAAAGTAGCAGATTCAAGCTCTGAAGCCAAAGTCCTTTGATTTCAGCCTCTCACCAGAATGTCAATATTAATGTGAGCCAGCTCTTCCAATAATGTCAATTTAATGGTCATGGTGGTGGTGGGGGGGGGGAATTCTCTTATTTAGTGTAGAATGTGTTAACTTCATATTGACAAATGATTTTTTTTCCCTTAAAGATCAGCCTTAACCTCAAATCACTCTGACTTTTATTGATTGGCCTTAATCACTGAATGGGCATTACCTCAAATCAAACTAAGACTTGTTAAAGATGTTAGCTTGAAAAGGCCAACATCCCCCATGGCATCCTGAGATATCTCTAGTTATTCTGATCTACATCTGGCCGCTGGAACCGAGATGCAACCAGAGGAGAAAGAGAGGCTGGTGACTTTGCACAGCCCTCCCTCACTTAAATCCAGTTCACTTGCATCCCGTGGCATCACCTCCCTCCCGTGATGCCATGGTTCTCTTCTAGAACAAAGGACAAACAACAAAAACAACAAAAAATGATGAAATATATAATTTCAGAGAATTCTGGGTAGTGTGAATGAAGTGAGCAGAACCAGGAGAACATTTTCTACAATAACAATGTTTTAAAGACAAACAACTTCGAAAGACTTAAGAACTCTAATCCATGCAATGACCACTGCAGTTCCAGAGGATTCATGAAGAAACATGTAACCTACTTCCTGATGGAGAATTGATGAACTCAAGCATAGACTGAGGCATTTTTTTTGGCTTACTCAATGTAGGAAGTCGATTTATTTAATTATACATATTTATAAAACGAGTTTTATTTTTCTTTCTTAATGGAGAGGGTGGGAGGGAGAGAAGGTAGATTTTCATTGAATAAAAAAATGAAGAAAAGTTTAAAAGAAAGACTTAACTCTGATCTTAATGCAGTGACCCTCTATGTCTCCAGAGAATTTATCATGAAGCATTTTGATCCCCTCTGAGAGAAAGATGATGAATACCACTGTGCAGAAACATTTTTGGACATGGCTACTGGGTGGATTAGTTTTGCTTGACTATGGTTATCTCTTATAAGGGTTTAATTTTCTTTCTCTTAATTTTTAATTGGGGAAGGGTCAGCAGAGATTTGGTACTAGCAATATCAATGTCAAAAAAAACATTTCAGATTATTAAAAAATTTTTTTTCAAGTAACAAGTATTCTTAAAATGTTAATCTATTTTCCCCACTACTCCTACCCTATTGAGCAAATTTTTAAAAAGTCCCTCTGTACATATCTATATAATCTGGCACAATGAATCCCTACATTAGACATATTTGAATATGTATGCCTCTTTCTTCATTTTAAGTTCATTATCTCTCTGTCAGGAGGTGAGTGACATATTTTATCTTCATTCTTCTGTTTTGGATGTGTTGGATACATTGAATTTGAGATGCCAAGTAGAAATATTCAAAGGCAATTGGTGATGCATGACTGGAGTTTAGGAGAGAGATTAAGGCTGTACTTATTCAATTTGGGAGTCACCTGCAAAGATAATTGAACTCAGAAAGGGAAAAGAGTAGAGAGAGAATAAGACCTAAGATGGAGCCTTAGAGGACATCCATGTCTAGGTGGAGGGAGAAGGATTTTGATTGAGCAAAGGAGATATAGAAGAATATAGGAGAATATAGAATATATAGAATATAGGAGAATATAGAAGAATCAGTCAAGGGTCATGTTAAGTTTAAGAAAAAGTAAGAGACAGTAGTGTCACAAAAGCCAAGGGGAGGAGAATGATCAGGACAGGAGATATTGGACAGCTACAAATCTGAACAGAAGTCAAGTAGGATGAAGGCTAAGAAAAGTCCAATAGATTTGTTAATTTTTCTTTGTCATTAGATTTAGAAGTTAAGAAATCACTGATAAACTTTGAGAGAAGTTTTGCAGAACAGAAAGTTTTCTATCCTCCAAGGAACAGGCTAGTTAAGCACAAAGAGACTCAGGCCGGACAATGAACACCAAGTAAGGAGGTTTTGGGAGATATTAGAAAATGAGTACACTGAATGATATAATAGAAAGAAGAGTGTCTCTGGAGTCAAGTATTTGGGTTCAAATTCTAACTCTTCTACTTACCACCTTGGGAACTTAGGAAAATTATTAAACATTTTTGTATCTTGTTTTCCCTTGTATCTTGTGAATTTCTATAACAGTTGTAATTCATTCAGGACAAAATGTACAGCAAAATCCAAAGAAGCTTCAATAGCCATTAACACAACTTTATCTCCAAACTGACTCCCTCCATGCTGAGTAGGTGGCAAACAATAAGTATTTATTGATTTATCATGATTCATACATGAAACAACTGAATTACAATGGTTTGTATATGCTGAGTCAGCAGTTAGACAAGATCATAGGACTTAGAGACAGAAGAGAGACTCAAGGCAATCAAATCCAATTATTCCATTTTACAGATGAGGAAACTGTGTTCTAAATTCAAGTTACTTTTCCCTTCTTCAAATCCAGGTCTCCAGCCTGAATCCTAGACTTTTCCCATTGTACCTCTCCCCGTATTAGTACAAGTACAAGAAACACCATCCCATTTCGAAGCTTATTTGGAAGCTAGGGGAGTTGGACCAAACTAAGTTAAAGAATCTCAACTCAACTAAGTCAATATTTGGAATCATTAGTTGTATTTCAAGAACTTCAACAATGGCCTGAAACAGAGTACTAGGCATAGGATCATGTGCTCATATTCTAAATTCAGATGCATTGTCAGCAGGCTTACCAACTCAGCTGATTGTTTCTTAAGAGCTACTCTCCCATTACTACTTTTGGCAAGAAGTAAAGTATATTATTTCAGGCAACAGAATTGGCTCTCAGCAAAAATGTTGTGGAACAAAAATTTGTGTTTGATACTCCATCCCCACTTCTTACCTAGTGCCCTCAGCCTGGTCCCTGGTTTCTCAGGTGCCCCCATTAGATAATCTCTAAGGTCCCTTACAACTTTAAATTTATGATCCCACCTTCCCTTTCCCTCTGGGTGTTGATTTATGCTAGGTGATAGGTGTCCTGCCCTAGTGTGCAGTCAGCTGCTATAGCTTAACATGTGACCATTAACAGGTAACTCATTCTTTCTGGAGAAAAAATTGACACACCCAAAGGAATGATAATAGTTGCTAGTATTTATTAAGCAGCTGTTATGCACCAGGCATTATGCCAAGTGCTTTAAAATATTATGTCATTTGATTCTCACAACAACTCTGGAAGGTAGGTACTATAATTATCTCCAATTTACAGCTGAGGAAACTGAGGCATGCAGAGGCTAACTGACTTGTCCAAGGTCACACAGTCAGTATGAGTCTGACCCCCTATTTGAACTCAGGTCTTCTAACTTCAGGCCCAATGCTCTATCCATTGTGCCACCTAGTTGCCTTCTTACAGTGATTATAACAATTTTTTGATAGTAACAGTGTGAATTTCAAGCATTACAATAAACCAGTTGGGAGGTACTTTGGGGTAGATGGACCTGTTTGTGCTCACCAAGTCATATCACAAAGGGCTGGGCTTGAAAGTTGAGGTAGACAGTGGAGCACTGGGAGGCCACAGGGAGACCACTTTATTTCTCGCCTAATAAGCCAGAGTTTCCATTATTGCCTAAGTCAAATTGAAACCCTTTAAAGACCTTGACTTAAAAACACCAAGGTCTCCCACTGCATCCAGAGCCATCTTTAGTAGTCCTGATCTCACCTCAGATACTTGACGCTCACTAGCTGTGTGACCTTGGGCAAGTCCCTTAACCCCAGTTGCCTCATCCTGGGTCATCTCCAGTCGTCCTGATGAATATCTGGTCACTGAATTCAGATGGCTCTGAAGGACAAGTGAGACTGGTGACCTGCACAGCCCTCCCTCACTCAAAACGAAGTCAAGTGCAAGTCATGTCATCGTTTCTCTGATGGCATGGTCTTCTTTGATGAACACACACACACATCTTGCCACTGGATCCAGGCAACTCCAGAGGAGAAAGCGAGGCTGGTATCTTTGCCCAGCCCTCTGTCCCTTAAATCCAATTCACCTGCATGTCATAGCATCACCTCCCTGATGCCATGGTCTCCTTCAAGAATGGAGGACAAACAATAGCCAACAATGGCTAATAAGCCATGGTTCTCTAACAAGACCCCCTTATATACTCATAAACCCACAAAATAGTGAGACTGAGACAATGATAACATGCAGATAACACTGTGAAAGTGAAACATGACTCACATCAGATTGTTTGAATTCAATTTGAGAAACATTCATTGAGCTCCTAAGATGAGCTCCTATGGTACCATGCATTGTATTAGATATTCTGGGAGCTAGAAAAGGACATTTTTGACATGGTCCTAGGCTAAGAATTTGCAATGGAAAAGGCAAGACATTACAGGCAAAAGTTAAATTACAATGTGAGACAGAACATGGCAAATACTCAAACCAGTGGTATAGATAGAAGGAATCAGAGGAATTCAGATAGGCGAAAGGGCTGGATGAGCTGGTCTGGTAAAAGAAGGAATCCTGAAGGTGATAAGGTTCAATTTGGGCTTAGGATGGAGGAAGACTGGGTTGGGGAGTAAGATAGTAAAGAAGGGCATTCTACCGGGTGAGGGAAATATGCAGGCCCAGAGGGAAGAATGAAGAGTTTATGGTTCCAGTTAAAAGTGTTTTGTCACTCTTCAGATTTCCCTAGAGGACTTTGATTTTTCTCCTTCCTGCTTATCACATTCCACCTTGTCTCATACTTGAGCAGATGAATGCACACACTCACACACCTTGTTTCTTAGACTATGTTATTTTAAACTTTGTATTCTTGCTGGAATTTAACTGTTGGTCTAACTGAATTTCCAATAAGACAGAAAATTTCTCATCTTTCCACTCCTTTCTTTGCTTTTTGTTCCTTTATCATGGCTTTCCTGCCCACTTTCCCATTCTTTTGAAGATTTCTTGTGAAATAGTACTATTATAAGAAAGGGGAAGGGGGAGGGGAAGGTCAGGCTAGATGATTTCCAAGATCCTTTTCAGCCCTAAATGTGCGGTTGTCTGTGTTGTCAGGAACTTCCTATTTACCCAGAAACCACAATGACAGCATATTCAAACAGCAGGAACTCAATCCAAGAACCAGGCAGCAAAAAATGACCCTCATAAAGACAGAAGATCCATGCCCTTTACTCCTCAGAAGATGCTCCCATTATTGACTACTGGAGCATACCCAAGCTCAGTTACAAGGTCCCAAATTCACAAGAGATTAAAAAAAAAGTAGCAAGTTGGATGGCAGGGGAGGGGATTCACAGGAACACTAACAGCAGTGAGAAGGCTGCTGGCAGGGAATGATGAAATGGAAAAAAATAAGGGATAAAAGTACAAGAACCATAGAAGTCGAGAGTAGCCACTGGAGAGCCTTTAAGGCATCTAGGCACAGTAACTGACATTCAAAGTAGTGATTTTAAGTCCTCAAGATAAGATTTTTAAGGAAGGTAGTGGAAGAACGGAAGTACTAGATTCCGGTTCCAATTCTGCCACTGACTACTGAATTAAGCGAGTCAGTTTCTCTGAGTCTCCATTGCATGATCAGCCCTTACTGGGTTGATGGTGAAGGACACACTTATGTAGCTTTCTCTCTGCATTTGTCATTTAAACAATTGTCATTGTTTGAATGCTGGTGATTCAAGAAACTTAACTTGTCTTTCTTACGATTCTTAGTTTAACTGTCTAAAGTGGATATTTAAATTTTCCCTTGATTTGTTTTCTGTGCTACAGACAAATTAGCATTACTTTCTTTCAAATCACAGCAAAGTTTTTGATGTTTTCTGTATTCCTGTGGTCTTAATATCCATGACACTGGGCAGAGAATGGGAATAAAATTACTGATTTCATGAATAATTAATTTGTTCATATGAATAGTCTACCATGGGAATAAGCTCCAGTTTAATTCAGGGGTTTCTCTAAAATGGAGAAAGTATGAATCTTCCTTTAACACCACTAACTTCCTAACCTTTTCCTATCTGTATACGACTTAAGAATTTGACTGAAAAGAGATTTCCTCATAAGTGAGGTAAGCTAACTCTTTGGGAATTCTAGGAACAAGAATTTCTTTGGGAGAGTTTTGCATATTCCAGGTTGTCTACATTGCCAGTCATTTGTTTCCCATTTCCTTTTTTCTCCAAAGAATGTTATGGAAAGTTTAATGGACTGCAATCTCTATAAATTAAGGGATTTTTAAATTCTTTGTATCTTCAACAATGTTGAACAAGAATGTCTTGTGTTTTGTTGGTGTGAAAAAAGTAAATTTGAATGAAACAAAGACCCAATCAAGCCCTGGATTTCAAATTCCTCTCTCTAGAATTAAAAAGATGATCTAAAACTAGAAGATATGAAAGGAGGAGGCTGTGTTTATGGATAAATGTGAGAAAATTATGTAATATATTTTAAAAATTAGTGTTGGGCTTTGTTTAAATGTATTTTTAAAATATTTAATTTAATATTTCATGTAAGAACTTAGAATTAATTTAAAGGTACAAATTGTTTCATTTATTGGGTCTCAGCTTCTAGCCCAGTTCCTGGCACATAGTAGGTACTTAATAGATGCTCACTAATTAATTCAGAATCTAGATCTCAGCTGTTATTCCTTCAGAAATTTTTAGGTGGCTATGGCAAAAAGTTAGGCTAGTCCTCGGATGACATATGCATTGTCTGTTCCGAGGCCTATGATTTTTAAAATACAGTTATCTCTTTCATGTCACAACTTTCTCCATAGAAGTTTCAATATACAGAAGTTTGGCAAAAGAAATTTTTTGCGAGTTTTGTAGAAGCCAAAAATGACACACAAAGGCTAGCAGATGATGCAGAGCCTATGATGAAATACTTAACTCAAATTTTACAATAAGGTACTATAAACACCTATAAAAAAAAAATTCAGACTTCTTTTTTGATACGAAGGTAGGACCAAAAAATTTTACTTGGAATTTCCAGATTGTCAGGGTGCCCACCCCTAAACCCCACAATGTGAGAGGGATAACTGTAGATATATATTTAAATATATACATCAACAATGAGATACACAAGTGTACACAGAAATATATGCATTTTAAAATATATTTCCAGGAGAAGGGCTGTGCCTCCTTGGAAGAAGGCTGGAAGAGTTGAGAGTCAGCTAGAGCTATTTATAAAGGTGCCAACAATACACAGATACAGGTAATTAATCAGTCAATACATGATGGAAAGGGGAAAGCTCTTTGAGGGCTTGAGGGGATAAACGATCCTTTTCTTATTGGAAAAATAGCATAGTGGGAGTTTCACGTTACTGGCTTCTATGCATAGTGGGATGACAATATCTCTTTTGGAGTTTTGTAAACCTTTGGAGCAGAATCCATTTTCTCCTTTGGGCAAAGGACTGCTTAGATAGATAATGAAAACGAAGCACTGGCCACAAAATGAGAAAGCCCATGATGATCAAAACGAGTCATAGTTAATCATAGTTAAATCATAGTTAAAGCCTCGAGCAGAAGATCTGGCTGCAGATCTCAGAGGAAGTCATTCTCTTCAAACCCAAAGACAGAATGAGATTTATGTAAAGCAATGATTTTTTTTAACCCCTAAAGGTTTCTAGCAGTAGGGTAAGCCTGGGAGAGTGTTCACATATTTTTTTTTAAAGCATAATTGAATAGAAAAACACGATATCTTCTCAAATGACCAATTTACGATAAGACTAGTCATTAGAAACAAAAGCATAGCACCAGCACCAAATGTTCCCCTATTGGGAGCTTACCTATATCACAGGAGTATTTTCAAAGGGGAAATATACAGTCTCACATGGGCTAACTTGGCAAAGTGAAAATTATTTACTGACAGCAAAACTCTTGGGATGGATTTAAGATGGAGATTTCGACCTCACATAGATGGGAGTTCAGACTCTGGGAGCGTCCTTGAGCTTCCCTTGAATCTTCCCACTTAATCTGGCCTTTCTTACTCAAATCTAATCTTCCCATTTGTTCAGGCAGTCTCAGGAAGCTCAAGGGCTTTTCATTATCATTCTACTCAGGTCTCTGTTGCACCCCCCACCCTTGATCCCATCAAAACCCCATCCCCCCAGGCTGCTGACCACTCCCATCAAGATCTGTATCCATTCCCATACTGCCCCTATCAAGATCTCTGGATTGCCCTCCCTGCTTCCCACCCAAACCCTGATATCTCCTGATAGCCTCCAGCTGTTTCCAGCCTTTGACCCTCCTTGGATTCCCTCCTGGGACTTCTCCTCTAGACCCTTCCTGAACCCCTCCTCCCATCACCCTGGACTACCAGACCACCCCCCTCCCCCACATCCCTCCTATACTCTTTTCTGTATTTAAGTTCCATCTTTCCTCCATGAAAGCGCTCAGATTCAATCCAGCTCAGACTCTGTCTAGCTGAGATTCTATCTGGCCCGCTTGTGAATACAAGTGTTACAAATGCTTAAGCTCCTTAAGAGGCAACCCAATTTTGGCGAATCTTTAATATGAACTTTGTTTTCTTTGGCTTTAAGAAGGCTTAAGTTGAATTCATTCGAGCACCACCCAGACTGTCTGTATTTTGGGGTCCACCATCACCCCGCAACCTTGTCAATATTACTTTAACTAAACTAGAGTTAAAAGATGGGTAAGTGGCTAAATGAATGAAACGCCAGACCTGGAGTCAGAAAGACTCATCTTAATGAGTTCAAATCTGGCTTCAGACACTTACTAGCCATGTCTTACTGAGCAAGTCACTTACCCCTGTTTACCTCAGTTTCCTCATCTGCAAAATGAGCTGGAGAAAGAAATAACAAACTTCTCCGGTATCTTTGCCAAGAAAATACCAAATGGCGTCACAAAGAGTCGTATATGACTGAAATGACTGACTGAACAAGAGCTAAGAGGATACATGACAATGACTGGCTGAAATTTGATCTTTGAGCCTTATACCATATTAAAAGAAAGTGTTGGGCTAATCTTGGGTTCAATTTATCATGATATTTTATTGTTTTCCTTGGCTGAAGAAAAGGCAATGAAAATGAGTTAGCAAAAGAGGTAAGATAGTGGAGATGAAAATCAAGTGTGGCCTTTCATCTAGAGCAGGGGTTCTTGAAATGTTCTTAATGACAACTGATGGTCTTCAAATAATGTTTATGACATTATAATATTTCCATTCCAGGAAGAATTTACTTTTATATATACATATACACATATATCTTGAAAGGGTTAGCCTGGAATACTAGATAATACTGACCAAGGGTCAGGATAACCTGGATTAAAGTTTTGCCACTGATACCCACTGACTGTATGAACCTGGGAAAGTCATTTGACTTTTTTACTACCCCAGGCAGTTCACGAATACTATAAAGTGTTGAGCAAGTGCCATCTGCATTGGTTAAAAAAAATAAAATGTTTCCCTACTGGGAGTTCCCTGTTACCAATGAAATCACAGGTCTAGTTCAAAAATAAAGTCTCTTCTTAATATGTCCTTAGAATTAATCCAACTTTTTTTTTTAAATTAATCTCGAGTAGTTTTGTAGTAGGGAGGTAGTAGGAAGAGGATTTGCAGGAGCAAGTAAGTGAGTAGGTGGGGCAAATGTAAAGACCTTGTCAATTTTATTTCTAATAATAAAAATAAACATAATAACTAGTATTTATAAAGTGCTTTAAGGTTTGGAAAGAACTTGACACATAATTATTGACACATGTTATTCCCACAACCACCCTGGGAGGTAGGTGTTATCATTATACCCATTTTATATATGAGGAAACTGAGGCAGGTGGACATTAAGTGACTTGCCCAGAATCCCACAGCTGTAGCCAGTAAGAGACTCAATTTGAACTCAGGTCTTCCTGATGCCAGCTCGATATATAACCTATCACCAATCACAAACGCCTTCTTTTTGTTTTCCGTCTGCAGATGATGAATGCTCTGTGTTGTACTTTCAGTCACCTGGGCTTCAGAAATAACTAACTTCATTTCAGTTCAAGACTTCATTCACTCAAGAACAAAACTGTAACATTCATTTCTGACTCCAACAGAGGCTCCATTCAGGCATGAGATGGGCAATAAGTGCATTTTGCAGAAAGAGAACCAGATGGGGAAAAACAAGCTATTCAAATACTGGCCCCTCATTTCCAGTTTTAAAGAGACGAAGCCAGTGAGTTAAGAAAATAGTAAATTTTGATGAAAAGATAATGATTGGGGCGGGGGTGAGGTGGGGGTGGGGAGTGGGGCTGGGAGAGAGATAAATCTGCCTTAAATTCTGGTTTGGGAACTTGACGTGATGCGTTCTACTCTTTCAGTTCTTACGACCTAGCGAGAAATATAGTATCACTGGTACTTTAAGGAAAGAGAGAAACTAAAGAAAGGGAACTGTTATCCCATCCTCAGCAAAGTGCGGATTAACAAATTTTACTTGGCAATGGTAATTGGGTTGATGTTTCATCTTTTCTCTTTTTCTCATTTTTCCATGTCAATAATTTGTTTAAATAGATCAGGTTGAAGTCCTTCAATTATACACCCCATCAACACATTTTTATTCTTCCTTCTAGCGTAGTATTTTTACTTTGTCGGTGTTATGACTTTATCCAGTGAGGCTATCCAGAGATTTCAGAAATCACTCACATCAGTAACCTATAATTTCCTTTGTGCTAAAATATAATCCATTTCATTTTTTGTCATGATTATTTACTATTCCCTGTGTCCAAAGTCTGTAAACTATCTTCTGGAAGAAAGTATGCAGGCTACATAGATATGGGACTAATATGTCATCTATGAAGTTTTGACCTCTTTTTTTTTCTTATTTAGGAACTTTATTTTCATAGCTTTTTTAACCAGCCTTCCTCCCCCCACCTTTGCACTGAAGTCACTAAATATAATGCACATATTGATTTAATTTGGAAGATCTTACCAGGTTCTTTGGAATTTCTCCAAAACTTCAATGTCTGGATCATATGCTAGCGTATAATTTATAGTGCAATAATTTATGTGGTCATCTTTCTGCTAATATTTATCATAAGCTTGGTTCTTCCAACCCAATGTTATCTATCTGTGAGGGGCAGCTAGGTGGTGCAGTGGATAGAGCACCAGTGCAGGAGTCAGAAGGACCTGAGTTCAAATCTCACCTCAGACACTTGACACTCACTAGCTATGTGACCTTTGGCAAATCACATAACCTCAACTGCCTCATCCTGGGTCATCTCCAGTCATATCTGGTAACTGGATTCAGATGGCTCTGGGGGAGAAGTGAGGCTGGTGACCTGCACAGCCTTCACTCACTCAAAACAAAATCAAGTGCAAGTCATGTCATTTCTCTGATGGCATGGGTCTTCTTTCCCAATCTACACTAGGAAAGGATCAAGTGACCTTTAGGATCTGTGATACAACCAGATCACAAGACTGTCTCTCTACTATTTCTCCCCCATAGGACAACATTTTCTTGATTCTGTTAACTGTGTTCTAGATGCTATTGTGTTAGGCCTTCTCCCTGTCTTGGCTTATGGGCTGTATCCATTCAGGTCCGCTAGTATGCCCATGTCCTCCATTCTTTACTTCTGGTTTTTCACAAGAAATATGGACCTAAATATTTCCTCTAAGCTTTAGACTGCTTCTTGATGGGTTCTCTCATTCATCTGAGACTCCCCAGGAACAAAGTGGGGAGGGAGTTGGAGAAATGGGACTTGGAGTTTTTAACTTTGATATACATTTTGGTACTTAAGTATCACCTCATTTATATATCTACTTTACAATGATAAAACACCAGATCAACTATTTTTTGCCTCTGTTCTGCAGCACTGAGCACACAGTAGGTATCTTATAGATACCACAGTGAAGAGCCTATGTGGCATTGATTTAAAACCAACAAAACTTTCATGAGCAAAAATCCCAGTCACACATTTTCCAATAATATAGCATTTATACAAACCAATCCCAGCATCAACCTTACCAGTAAGAGAAAAATGAGAGAGGAAAAAACCCCGCCTAGCTGGATTAATTAGAGGAAATTCTGAACTCTTAAAAAGGTTGTATGTCTTGAAGTTTTAGAAGAAATGCCACTTTCTTCCTTCTAAGCACATACAGGAATCAAAACTGTAATAAAGTATTTCTACAGAGAGGTCTTCAGAGTCTGACTTAATATGTGGATATGACCCATTTGTACGGATGGGACCTACTCTACTCCTCTACAAGAAGCTCAAGCTTCAGTTTTCCTTCAATAGGCTAAGCATGACCTCTGCAATCTTGCCAACCCTGCATATTCATTCATTCCCCTAGCCTGGATCAAATGATCCCCCGTCTTAATCAGCAGTTAGGATGGAGGTGCCTTCTCTGTACTCACCATTCTTTTTAGTTTGGGATCCATTTGGAAGCTGGTCTGAGCCCTGTAACAGTGACCTTGGACCCCAAAGGGAAAAGAAGGAAGAATGAAAGAAGAGGCACCGAGCCAGTACCATTTAATAGCTGTACAAGCTCCCCGTCAGTTAAGGCCCCCCTCTCAAGAGGATGATGAGGGTCACATGAGGGAGCTATTCTTATTATGAAAACAAAGAAGCTTCAGAGAAATCCAGTCAGTTCTACAGTTGAGAAAGAAACAATGAGTCCCAGCCTAACAACAAAGGGATGAGGTAGTGGTCTGAAGGTCATCAGATGCTATTGAAAACTAACTGGCTCAGGGACTTCTGGGGTCACAGACGAGGATATAAAACAAAGGGTAAGAAACTTCTGAACAGTCACTTATTGATTCCAGGTGCTTGGAGAGATGAATTAACGCATTCAATCTAGTAAGAATGCCTTTAAGGACCCAGTGACCCAGTGACCATGGAGCGGAAGTGAAACCTTCCCACCCAATTCTCTCCTCTTCCTCACTTATAGCACTGTGGTCCTCCTGACGAGGTTGAGGGGTGATGGGGACCCCAAGTTACCAACAGTCCGGGTCGTGCTCGAATGAATTCGACTCAAGCCTTCTTCAAGCCCAAGAAAACAAAGTTTATATTAAAGATTCGCCAAATTGGGTTGGTTCTTAAGGAGCCTAAGCATTTGTGCCGCTTGTATTCACAAGATAGATAGAATCCCACCTAGACAGAGTCTGAGCTGGATTGAATCTGAGCGCTTCCATGGAGGAAAGATGGAACTTAAATACAGAAAAGAGTATAGGAGGGATGGAGGGGTGGTCTGGTAGTCTAGGGTGATGGGAGGAGGGGTTTAGGAAGAGTCCTGAGGAGACATCCCAGGAGGGAATCCAAGGAGGGTCAAAGGCCGCAAACAGCTGGAGGTTATCACAAGACAGACTAGGGGCAGACTAGGGGGCGCCTTGGTGGGAAGCAGGGAGCGGAATCCAGAGATCTTGACCGGGGCAGTATGGGAGTGGATACAGATCTTGAAGGGAGTGGTCGGCAGCCTGGGGAATGGGGTTTGCATGGGATCAAGAGTGGGGGGTGCAACAGAGACCTGAGTAGAATGATAATGAAAAGCCCTTGAGCTTCCTGAGACTGCCTGAACAAATGGGTTTGAGTAAGAAAGGCCAGATTAAGTAGGAAGATTCAAGGGGAGCTCAAGGACGCTCCCAGAGTCTGAATCCCATCATCCTAGTCACCCAAGCTCCAGAGCTAAGTGCCATCCTTGACTCCTCACTCTCCTTCTCACCGACCTCCCCTCCCTCTCCCCCCATTCAATCAGTTGCCAAGGCCTGTAGATTTTACCCTTCCAAACATCTCTCCAGTATGCCCCTTTCTCTCCTCTGCCACTGTCACCCCCCTGATACAGGCCCTCATCACTCATGTTTGGACTATTGCAGTAGCCTGTTGTTTGGTCGGCCTGCCCTGTCAGTCCATCCTTCACAGATGTCAAAGTGATCTTCCCAAAGCTCAGGTCTGACCATATTACTACTCTCCTATCTTCATATGCACAGACATACACACTCAATAAACTCCAGGGGCTCCCTCTCATGTCCAGAAGCAAACATTTAAAGCCCTTAAAAACCTCCCCCCACAAAAAACCTTTCCAGTCTTCCTACACCTCCCCTCCCCATGTACTCTGTAATCAGGGACACTGTCCTCCTTGATGTTCCTTGCACAAGGCACTCCATGCCCTAACGCTGGGCATGTTTGTTGACTGTCCTTTATGCCTGGAATGACCTCCCTCTTCATCTCTGCATCCTGGTTCTCTTGGCTTCCTTCAAATGCCACCTAAAATCCTCCCTTCTATAGGAAGTCATTCCTGATTCCTCTTAATTCTAGTACCTTCCAGGTATTGGTTATTTCCAATTTATCCTATATGTGACTTCTTTGTATATAGTTGTTTGTCTATTATCTCCCTCCTGAGCTACCCTCAGAGCAGGGATTGTCTTTTACTTTTCTTTACCTCCTTAGCAACCAGAATAGTGCCTGGTCTTAATAAATGTTTACTGACTGATGGAAATTAGAGAATATTTTACATGGTTCCCTAGTGTCCTTAAAGAACTATAGCCTAGAGCAGGGGCTCTTAAAGTGAAATCTATAAACTTTTAAAGAAAAAAATGATAACTATCTTAATATCTTAAAATTGGTTTCCTTTATTATCCTGTGTATTTTATTTTTATGCATTTAAAAGACATAATTCTGAGAAGGGATCCATAGGACTTCCCCAGGCTACCAAAGGGGTTGCTGACCCAAAAAAGGTTAAGAGACCATGCTGTAAGAAAAATGCTTCTCAAAGTGTGGTCTGGGCACATCTAGGATGTCCCCAAGATCCTTGTAGTGGGTATTCAAAATGAAAAATATTTTTATAACGTTATTAAGACACTTTCATTTCTATTATGGCAAATATTGATAAACATAACCCACATGAAAAAAGTTTGTTGGGATCCTCAGTACATCTTCAGAGTATAGAGGAGTCCTGAGACCAAAAGTTGAAGAACCATTCTGTGTACTTTCCACAGAATGTTAAAAGTTAGAAAAGAGCTTAGATCATGTAGCAGAATCCCTTCATTTTACAAATGAGGAAATAATTTTATGAAGTCTCATGGCAACTAGTTTGAACTGAGGTTTCCTCACTTCTAGTCCAGTCCTCCATCACACTGACTCACTCCCCTTAAACTCACTCCAGAGTATATAGGGAGAATGAGATGTGGTAATGTAGTAACACTTTCTGGGTGCTAGCTTTGGTTTATTTTCTTTAAATTCACTCAGTTTTCCAGAGACACTGGCCAGGCATTAGCAGTATTGAAGGAATTTAGAGAGCACCTCTATGTTGGTCTTCCACTTTCGATGAAATATCAGGAAAGGAAAATTAAGATGAATAACTAGAAGATGGAGCAACTTCCAATCTCTATTCCTGTGCCTACTGTTTACTTCACTTGGCATTGCTCCCTAAAAAGGAGAAAAATTCAAAAGAAATTTCTGAGAGATAACCAAAATGCTCCAAATGCTAGGGTCTATTTGGTATAAATGGCTAACTCTCAGAAATGGGGGATCTGTTCAGCTGGAGTACTTAGTGTGTGCCATTTCTGAGCCCCATGAAGACAGGATATTCTCTCACATACTACACAGCTCCATCTGAAAGAATGAAGATGATCGTCATGGAGGATATTCTACATTGGAAATAAATTTGCTCAATAATTATGACTGCTGGAAGTTAGCATTATAAGAGTGAACTAAAATTGATTTTATGTTAATGAATTATTTCAGCAATTGTAAGAGAAAATTAAATCTGATTTTATGTTATTGAATCAAGAAGGAAATGTGAGATTTCAGTGCAGTTTGTGTGAAGGTGTTATATATATTCAAGGCTGTCAATCCGAAAAATTTGTGGAAATTCCCAAGTTAGCAACAATAGATAAAAAAATGTTCACAGAGAAACAAAACAACTAAGAGACTGTAGTAAGCACACCAAAGAGATGCCAGTGAGGCCCAAGCATTACCATGAACTAGACTGCTTAAGGAAGGAAGACGCATGGAACCCAGCCACGGCCAGATGTACCAGGCACAACTGGACCAAGGGGGAAAGAAGGCCTGAGAGAGCACAGGAAGATATTTCACCTATAGACACTGGGGCAGCCCCTTTCATGCTAATTATATATGGATTACGTATGAAGAATCCACAAAAGCATGGATAATTTAATGAGTGTATAGTATCTGTGTGCTTATGTGGGTAGACATACCTATGTGTATATATATCGATGTTTTAGAGTTGATGAAGCTTCTTGTTCAATAAATTTTTGGAAATTTAAATTCTGTGTCTCTTGGTGGTTTGTCTCAATCTCTTGCTGCTCCAGGGTGTCTTGGGAATGTTGATTTCTTGAAGGCATTTCTAATCTGACAGCATCACATCACTGCTATCATCATGTGATTGTAGCCTTTCCTGCTTCCACTGGTACCAACTTTGAGTTGTACCAGCTACTAGATGAACTTTTGGCTTCTGTCCTGTAATGAAAGAGGAAGATGTTTCTCCACCCCCACAATAAATCCTATATGTGATCAGATTTTAATGTTCCTTCTGTCCTTCCCTTCCCCTGCTCCCTCTCCCTCTCTCCACTTTATTGTCACCTAAAATACTGAACCAAAACCAGAGAGAGAAAAAGAAGCAAAAGTATTTATGTTTAGCAATAAGAACCTTTCCTGGGTCCAAGAGGCTGGGGTGGGGGTGGGAGTGTCTGCATCCTTTCCCTCTCCTTTAAAGGGCCCTTCTGGTTTGGACTTGAATATGTTTGGACTTGGTTCCAGTTTGGGAAACTCTTGACCTCCAAAAAGAGGGGGCAGGCTCTTTTGTCTCATTATTTCTTGAGCTCTTTATATTCCTACTCCGGAACCTTGGGGAAAATTACTTAAAGCTTAAGTTTGGTTCAATTTTAGAGTCTAGGGTCATCCCTCAAGAGATATTCAAAGTATAAAGTAGATCAGGCATATTTATTTCCCCCTATCAAGGAAATGCTAAACACACTAGAGTTACAAGAATGCATTGATAGAACTTAAAGAAACAACGGCTATAACTTATAACTGCTATTATACTCTCTCAATAGGCTGCTACTTACCACATCAAGATACAAAACTGCAGGACTGCTGAATAGGTATTTTACATTTCAATTCTACACTGTTCAAACAATTCCTTCCAGGTCTATATATTCTGGCAAGTCAGGCCTGAACTTGGGTTCGTCCTCTGTCTATGACCACCTCCTCCTCCAGTAATTGTAGGGAGGGCACCACTTTACTAAAGACACAGGATTTCCTGATATCTTGAACTCAGTCTCCAAGTCTGAACACGTCCATCTTGGGACTGATATTTGGTCACTTAAGCTCTGGGAAGAAACACAAAACAGAAGATATAGTTAGGGTTCTGAGATCCAGTCTCCAACTCACTTAGAAGGAGGCCAAGGACTTTAGGGAACAGATAGCAAAAGGAACAAGAATTTGTTAAAGGCTTAGTATGTGCCAGGCACTGTGCTAAGTGCTGTACAAATTTTAACTCACTTGATCCTTGCAACAACTCTGGGAGGTGGGTGCTATTAGTATCATCCCCATTTTACAGTTGAGAAAACCAAAGCAGGCATCCCTTAAAAGTGACTTACCCAGGGTCACCCAGCTAATCAAGTGTCTAATGCTGGATTTGAACTCAGGTCTCCTTGATTCTAGGGGCAATTAGGTGATGCAGTGGATAGAATGCTGGGTTTGAAGTCAGGAGGACTCTTCTTTCTGAGTTCAAATCTCGTCTCTGACACTTATTAGCTGTGTGAATCTGGGCAAGTCACTTAACCCTATTTGACTTAGTTTCCTCATCTGTAAAATGATCTAGAGAAAGAAATGATAAACCTCTCCAGTATCTTTGTCAAGAGTAGCCCAAATGGGGTCATGAAGTCAGAACAAAACTGAAGTGATTGAACAAAATTACATATATTAGCACCATAAAGGACCAGAGTTCTTTAAAGGTCTATGGAATAGATTTGTGACTGGGTAAACAAGTAAATTCTGGATCATATTTCCCAGAAAGCTGTGGGGCAGAGGACATGGGTCTTCAAATTGACTTTCCAGTGGACTATGTAGTACTTACTTCATTCACAAGGAACTTTGAAGGACTCAGAGGCATGAGAGCACAAGAGACCATTTATCCAGAGTTGAGAGCATTCCGTACTAGGCTGGGGAGTTTCCTAGCCTGCAGAGATGTGCAGATGTGAGCTAAACCCTGGACTAGCAAGAAAGGAAGGTTCTGAACAGCTCACAATGAGAAGGTATGGGACATCAAAGAAAGTGGATTGGGATAGGGCATTTGTGGCAAACAGGATGGTTGATTCTGTAACTCAATATTTTCTCACCTGATAGAGGTATCAGGGTATAGGGCATCATATTACAAAGAAAATGTAGGGCACCCCTCTTAGACTAGTCCAAATGTGAAGTATTAAGGCATCAAAGTGAAGCTTAGGTTTATTTATTTTGCATCCTGGGTCATCTCCAGTCACTCTGATGAATGTCAGACCACCGAACCCAGATGATTCTGGAGTAGAAAGTGAGGTTGGTGACCTTGCACAGCCCTCCCTCATCCAAATCAAAGTCAACTACAAGTCATGTCGTCATCTTGATGTCATGGTCCTCCTCTTTGAGAATGAAGGACAAACACACAACACAACCTATGGCAACAACCATATGATACCCTGCCTAGTGAAAGCTGAAATATACTTTAAGTAACTTGTGAATTAACTGGTACAATGACCATTATAACCTACCTGCTCACTGTTTTACTCTACTCTTCTTCCTTACCATGGGATATACAGTTCCTAGTTTATGGAGATGTTTTAATTAAGTGAATTGACTGCTCTGTCTCTCACTTTCTCTCTCCCTCCCTCCCTCCCTATTCTAATCTGATCTGGGAGGCTGGGTTTGGAATTTTAAAGTATATAGAATGTCACAGTTTATGATATAAGCGAATAATGTGCCATGATTTTACTATTTAAAAAAAAAACCATTTAGTTGTAATTTATGGAAAAAAACAAATATTCCATAACATAATTGATCTTTAAAAAGATGATTGCACATGAAACTGCAAATCAGTTATTTGGATGCAGATAGTGTCTTTTTTCATATGTCCTTTGTAGTTAATTTGGGTATTTCTAATACTCAAAATCATTTAATCTCTCAGTTATTCTTAAAAGAATATTGCTGTAACTGTATACAATATGCTGTACTTTTATTGATCTAACTAAACTGTTTAACCATGACCTTGAGGATCAAGTTCAATTCAACAAGCACTATTTTTTAAATAAAATTTTTATTGCTCTTGTTTTTATATTATGTAAATTTCCCTCTGTATCCTTCCCCTTCCCCTTCTCAATAGCCATCCCACATAACAAAGAAAATTTTTTAAAGAAAAAAGAAAAGAGGAAGAGAAAAAACAATAAGCAAAAATAATCAACACATCAAAAAAAATCTGAAAAATATATTTAATGCTCCACACCAGTTCACTTCTGCAAAGGAATGTATGTGGAGGGGTAGAGATATCTTCCTATTACGCTTCTTTGGAAACAGGCCTTCTACAAATATATACCATACACTGGACGTAACCCAGTGGATAAAGCACTGGGCCAAGTTCAAATTCAGTCTCATACACTTAGTAGTTGTGTGATCTGGAGTACAGTCATTTAATCTGCCTGCCTCAGTTTCCTCAACTGCAAGATAGCATAATAAAAGCCCCTGCCTCCCAGGGTCCTTGTGAGGATCAAATGAGGTAATTGTAAAATACTTACCACAGTACTTCGTGCATAGGAGATGCTGTAGAGCTATTACCCATTTTTTAAAAGGTAAAAAAAGGCAAAGTCCTTGTACCCAGGAGTTTATATTTATATGGACACATAGTTTCTATACATTTTGGGAAATACAAAAATAGCTTTCAGCAGTCCATGTTTTCCAAAGGACCATAGATTTAGAGTCCATTTTGTAGATGAAGAAACAGATCCAGAGAGATTACAGGAATAGCTACTGATTCATGAATCCATTTCTGATCAATGTGACAATCAACTTCTTTTTGCAGTTAGAGATCCATTAAATGGATCATGTGTTTCTTATACTGCCGAACATATGATGAAGGCAAAAGGTTGTCCTGTGTCACACTGTGAATATGATATGAATAATTATCAACAGAAAGTTGTAAGGTCTTCCAAGCTTTGCAGTTTTACTTATTTTTGATTCCTTGGCACAAAATTAAGTTTCAGAGAGATGTCATGAGTCACTCTTGGAAGTAAATTTTAAAAAGCAGAAATAAATTAAAGGAGACTTCTAAGCTGGAAAAGAGGAAAAAGAAGTCCTCTCCAATATTTTCTCTTGACTTTAATCTTGCAGTCTAATTAATACAGCACATTTCTTCTGTTGTTTTCTGAATTTGTCTGTTTTTTCTGAAATAAATGCAATAGAAAGGGTATGCAGCCTGTACCTTAATCATGACCTTTCCATTCTTAGGCACTAATGACTTCCAAAATAGCTCTGGTGGATTCCAATCCCATAAAGTAAAGAAAAGACTGAGCCAGATTCTTCCTGGTACCAAGTAACTTGATGAAACCTGAGTTGGAGGCAGGAGTAGTGTGGGATGGTGAACCTTCGCTCTTTCCACTCAGAATTTGTAACTCATTCTTTTCTGTGGGTGGCAATGATATACCTGATGTAGTTTCCTTATTGGGTGGAGTTTTGTTTCCTTAGGTGGTTAGCTTACTTCTGTGGAGTAATATAATCTTTAGAGACATTCATCAATGGGATGTTTCCGGGAGAAGGAGGAAGCACTGCTGCTAAAAAGAACATCTCCCTGATGCTTGAAATTCACTTTATAAGAGAGAGGTAACACAATGACAGATTCACAATGATGTTTTGTTGAAGTTCTGGTGGTGGGTGGGTGGATAGGTGGGTAAGCTGAGGGGCATTAGAATTGTAGTGTGTTTAGAGGATTACACCTAAGTAGTGGCAAAAACAAGGGGACGCTGGGATTGACAAGGGACAAATCATGTATTTCACAATTCTGCTGAGGGCAGGTTATGTTAAGTATATAAACTTAATTTTGATGTCTTAATACTTCACATTTGGACTAGTGTAAGAGGGGTGCCCTACACCACCTTTGTAATATGATGCCCCCTAATCTGATACTTCTATCAGGTGAGAAAACATTGAGTTACAGAATTAATCAACATAAGTTGGGAATAAATTCCATAATGAATTATTCAAAGGTATAACCTAAGTATAAACATGTTCTTAATTAATGAGAGAAATGGAGTATCAGAATATTTGAATAAAGCAGAGTCTGAACATGAAACACTGTATGGCTGATTGAAGAGTATTAGTCATGACGAATGGTACTTGGATAACATAGCACGCCAATTTGGTTCAGAATATGAGATTAAAATAGCAAGTGGTGAAGTAAATCTGGCCAAATCCATGAGAATCATCCATCTTGACCAGAAGGCACTCTGTGAACTTTGAAGTCAGATTTGAACTTACTAATGTTGGTAGCAGTGTCTGCAATAGCATCTGAGATGTGCTATGAACAAACTAGACATGGAGCTCAGTAGAGTTACACCAAGGAGAAACTTCATGAGGACTCTATCAAAGGACAACAGAATAGGAATCTTCACAACAAATAATCATCTTGCCTCTACCTGAGGACTTCCAGTGATGAGGAACTGACTGCCCAGCAAGGCAGCTCACTCTATTTTTGAATAGCTCTAAAATTATTTTTCCTAGTCACTTCTGACATATATTGACCTTGTGGTCCTGGTCAAGTCACTTTAACCTCTTAGTACCCTAATCAACTATGGAAGACTTGTAAGTTGCAAAGAGGGTTACCACCCTGAAAAGGTAGAGTGAATTTCTCCACTGGGTAGGGAATAAGCATTTATATCATGCCTACTATTTATGAGGACTTGTGCTAAGTGCTTTCACAAATATTATCTTATTCAGTCTTCACAACAATCCTGCAGAGCAGGTGCTTTTTATTACTTTTTACAGTTGAGGAAACTGAGGCAAACCTGATGGAGTGACTTCCTCAGGGTAACATAGGTAGCAGCTGAACTCAAGTCTTCCTGATTCTAGGCCCCCTAGCTGACTCTGTGAATCTCCCTATACCAATGAAATCACAGGTGCAGTCCCTATCCCTGTTCCATATGTCGAACTGAAATCTTTTGTCTCTGTAATTTCCACCTGTTGGCCCTAGTTCTCCTCTGTGACTAGGCAGAAGAAACATTAATACCCTTTCCTTCTTCAAATACTTGAAGACAACTAGTCCATGCAAACAACCCTAGATCCTTCAACAGATCATGATAATTGCGGTTTTTTAACCACCTCACCATTTTGATCATTCTCCTCTAGACAAACGCCAACTTGTCAATGCCCATAAAATGTTGCACCTAGAAATGAACTATTTCAGATGTGGTCTGAGCAGGGCAGAGTACAGTGGGACGATGACCTCATCATCCTGAACACTGGGCTTCTGTGAGTGCTATCCGAAGGGTTGGTGGTACTGAGTGCAGCTGCTCTGACTGGCAGGAGCAAGGAGCATGGTGGATACAGAATGATGGCGGCTGGAGGAAATTAGGAGCATCTGTGGTTATCTTCTGAGATAAGGCCAGACAGATTAGAGTAGGCTGGGCTCCCTTAAAGGATGCTGCTTGTGCTTTGGATAGATGGAGCCAGGAGTCAGGAAGACCTGAGTTGAAATTTAGGTCTTAGATACTTAACAGCTTTGTGACTTGGGTAAGTCACTTAATGTGCTTGCCTTAGTTTCTTCAACCATAAAATGAAGATAGTAACAATACCTATGTCAAAGTGTTGCTGTAAGGATCAAATGAGACAGTATTTGTAAAATGAGCTTTAACGTAGGTCTGGCATATGTCTGTTCCCTTACCTGCAGAGGACTGGCACCTGCTCCTTAGAATGAAGGTGGCTGAAATGTACTGATGCTGACAGTGTGCTCTGTGGTCTCAACAAGAAACTAGGAAAAGCTCAACTTTTCCCCTGTTCCCTGCGGTTAGCAGGTGCTGTGTACAATACTCTTTATTTCTTTGAGCTTTTCCTATTTCCTACAAACTATGATTGGCTCTAAGAGATCTGTGACTCTTACCTTGTTAATTATCTTAGTGTACGGGGGAGTGTAATGTAGGATGCCAGGGAGTGCTCTAGTCAGAGGTTTATTCATTCATCTAGAATACAAGGTTTTTTTCAAGGAAGGGTGGAGATGGAGCTTATTGTGAAACAATTTTTTGGTTTGCCTTATAACTTTGAAAAACTCCTACACAGCAGATAACCAATATGACTTGGGACTGTACACCTGCTAGGCTAGGAGTCTGTGGTGAAACAGATTAGGTGGTTTTTCTTTTAGGAAAGCTTCAGCATCTAGATGAGGAAGGAAGCAGAGAAGAGCCACAGATCAAGTTAAGATTAAATTTCCTTGCTTGACGAAGAGAAAGAGGTGATGTCTAGAAAAACTCTGCAGTGAGAGAAAGACAGGAGTGCCTTTTCCCTGTTCACTTTCCAGTCTAAACCTCCCAAACCCTGCAAACAGCACAATCTGCTACACTTGTATTAATAATCTCTTGTCACAATGTCTTTTTTGACAGCCATTTCAGAGTTTGCCATTCACTTAAACTCCCTTGAATTGCTATTTAGTTGTCACCTTGTGTCATACCACTTAGTACTTAAACATTCTTACATGATCCCTCACTGTAAAAGTCCCTTACTCAATTTAAAAGCAAAGTATAACAAGGCAAATACAAAGTAATTTTAGGCAATAGTTGGTGGTTGATCAGAATATATACATTACACATATGTATATAATATGAATATTAGGCTATACATGTACAATTACATTAAACCTATTTCCACATTAGTCATGTTGTGAAAGAAGAATCAGAACAAAAAGGAAAAAACAAACAAAAAGAAAATAGTATGCTGCAATCTGCATTCAGACTCTACAATTCTTTCTCTGGCTGTGGATAACATTTTCCATCATGGGTCTTTTGGAACTGTCTTAGATCAACGTATTGCTGTGAAGAGCCAAGTCCATGAGAGTTGGTCTTTGCACAACGTTGGATAAGAATATTTTAAAACTATCTATGGCCTTTCCCAACTTTCCCACAAGAAAACATTTTGTTCTTATGTTTTCTTTATTTTGCACAATTTCTTGAAACTATTTGGCCAGTAGATGGCAGTGACAGACACTAACTTTTCTTGGATGCTTTCCTGAAAAGTCTGAGTTGTTCACTTCAGAATCTTCCCAGCTTAATCCTACCTTGGGATCAGAAGTCGTTAAAGTATTTTGCACAGGGGAGAGAAATTGCATTTTTTCATTCCATTTTTATAGCATTACACACATTTAAATAAATTTCTCTCCTATTATTCTCTTACGTATGGATTTTCCAGTAGTTACTTTCCCCTAATGAATAAGCAAATTTTTCACAACTATTTTATTGCCTAAGTTAAGAAATTAATTTCACTATCCAAGAGAACCTTGGAAAAATTAAAAAATATATATTCCTTACTTTTTAGTCCCCTTTCAAATGTCTGTGATTCTGTGAATCTGTTAAGTCTGTAAAATTTGTTGGTAACAACTAGTGAACACTGGCAAAGGTCTTGAATAAGAGAGGATATCACAATTTATGCACTAAGGCAATTTGGGAATAAGTTAACTAATTCTGTCCTTACCTCCAACAGTTATTCTTTTATGGAAGGTAATGTTATATACGGATGACAACAATTCTTTTGCCAGGGAAATTATGGCATGCATTAAACAGGACCAATTTTACTCATACCAAAGTGAATGTCTAACTTATCCCTCCTATAAATAAATTTCCAAAATAATTAAAGTAATTTAGGCTTTGTCTTTACGGCGGGTGACAAGAGAAAATGTCAACATCAAAGTCATTTGATCTTAATTTAATGGCAAAAAGAAAGGTTTCACCGAATGCATTCTTCAAATTAAAACAATGCATCTGCTCAATGCTTACCCAAGACTGTTAACTTCACCAACTCTTTATGGAACAGAGAGGTACATGGTAAGCTTTTCAAGGATGCCCACTGAGTAGCCACATGGGGCTAGGGTGAGGGGAAGGTCTAGACATCTAATTTCATGGGTATATAGACCCAGTGCAAAAACTAACTCCCTTTACTGATGCAGATACACAACTGTCTTACAGTGTACAACTGGCTTTGCATTCCTTTGTCCACCCTCAGCACTACATCCTATTGAGCATCCAGATAAAAGCAAAAACAGAGAGATGAGACATCTCCGCGATTCTAGCACACAAGCTGTAGGTACAAATCAAACATTATTTTGGTGATTGCTCCACAAGTTATAAGCGCCCATGTAATATTTTTATTGAGCAGCACATACATGAAAAAACAAAGGAATTATCCTGGCTAAGTTCAGTGTATGTCTATTTTCTAAAGAAAGTAAAGTCCAATTGTCAAAATCTTGAAGAGAACTGATGGCACAATGGCTGTGCAGCAAGAGAACAAGATGTTGACAAAGCAAAGTGATCACCTTAATTTCTATCATAATCTTCAGGATTTCCATTATAAAACAAGACATTAGATCAATCAGCTGAAAATAAGGAAGACAGAGACAAGGAATAAATATATAATAACCACTGCTCTATACATCAAGTCCTATTATTGAAGAAGCCCATCAATTAAATAACATTTCTTTTTGAGGACTTAATTTTTTTAGATCAGGGATTCTTCACTTGGGGTTCAAGAACAGATTTCAGAGGGTCTGTGATCTTGAATGGGAAAAAAAAATTTATTTTTCATTAACCTCTAGCTGAAATTTAGCATTTTCTTCCATTAGGACTGCAGGAAATAAAACATTACTCTGCTTCACCAGACTGCTCAAAAGGTCCATGACACAGAACAGGTTAAAGAGTTGCTGTTTTAGATGGAATACTCATTTTGGAAAAAAAAAAGTAGTTTTATAGCAACTTCAGAAACAGCTCAGCTGAGATAAAAATATGTAAACTGAGAGACCCTTGTCAGATCTTGGGAATTAAATATAAATATTGGTCAGCCTTATGCCTTCCAGTGGTTCAATTTTTATATAATAGTGTATAGAACTCTGGTATAACAGCACATGTTCAAAGCTTTTATAGGTGCTTGCTTTTTTATGAAAGGAAAAGAGAAAAATAAGAGGTCTGCTAATAATTAGAAAAATGGCCCAATACCCAGATTAACCAACTTTCCATTTAGACATCACTCTCCAAAGTGGGGAATACAGTATCTGGCTCAGTCCAGTTGAGACACTTCATAAAGGTATGCACCCAGCATTTTGGTCCCTTCTATGTAGTTATGCCTAAAGAAAAATAAGAGAGGGTTATCAAGTTGGTTACTGCCCTAAAATTCAACAGGTATAGTCTGTGCAGAGCACACACTTATATTTTACTCCTAGGACCAGCTAAACATTCCAAATATGTCAATAATACATGAGAAACTTTTGATAAGTGGCAGATTTAAGAGAGGCAGGAAAAAAAAAAGCCTAGGCTAGGCCCTATATTTTAAAACGAAGCTCTCTCTTCTTCAAATTTGCCTCACCATACATCTCATTGTTTTTATCACTCAACCAAATTTGCCTCACCATACATCTCATTGTTTTTATCACTCAACGTACAGGTGAGAAGGAAGAGGTAGGAAGCAACCTCAACAGGTTAGAGAATTAAAGCTCCATCTTGCTTTTCTTTCCTCTACTTTTCAAGAGTTGAACAGGGCCGAACAAGGGAATCAAAACAGGGTCCTGAGCTCCATAAAGGCTCGCCTAGGCTATGTCGACAGTGCTTGAGATTACTTAGAAATCTCTGGAGCCTACGGAGCTACATGTAGCTATTCAGAACACCTCCATGGTAATAATCAACGGTATTAAATCAGTTTAGAAGTCTGAAAAGTACATTTGTTTAATTTTATTTGGGCCAACACTCTAGTCTAAGAGTCAAGATCTACCCAAAGGACGTCAAAGTACAGGAAAGGATCATCCGGAATGAATTCACAGACTCAAGCGTTCTTTAAGTCAAGTTGACAAAGGTTATTGTAATGTTAATATGCAGGTAAAGCTCCTCAGGGAACTTTCAACTTAACAGTTGAATTCGGTGATATAACATACAAACTTGGTCACAGGCTCACTACTGGAAACCAGGGGTGGGCGGAGACGTGTTCCTAAGTGGTGTATTTTTGGTCTATTATGTCTGTAACAAGACAGATCTGAGAGTTGATATCTATGGCTTGACCTCTGCATTGTATATGATAAACTGTGGGAATCAATACATGATAATCTGCTAGTACAAGATAGTCTTGTTTTTACAAAGGAAATTCTACAGAGGGCAGCTTGTAACAGGGAAAGATAGTTTGTTTTACTGTGGCCCACTCATGAGTTATTGCTAGGTATAGTGTCTTTGGGCTGGGAAGAAAACTGTCAGGGATAGGGTTTTGAGTAGGGGGAAAATGTGATCTTGGAATTGGGATCCAAGCACAAGCACCCCATGAGCACCATGGAGGAAGAAATATAATTCTAGACTGAGACATACAATCACCTGTTCCTAGGCCCCTTCAGACTTACCTGTTGAGTTTTTCATTTTGTGAATGAGCACCATCATCTGCTGATCCAACAGGCAGCAGCATTACATTTTTACCTGTGGCCTCTTGGAAGGTCAAGGTCACAGGAATACTGCCCCCTTCTCTGGTCAAGTCTGGTTCAACACCAAAAACTAAGAGGAATGTGGAAAAACAGTTAAGTCTTTTCTTTTAAAAGAAAACAAAAAATCTGTTACTAATGTTGATTTCTATAATCCAAGCCATACTATTTTAATCACTGCATTTTGGGCCAGTGTTTCAAGAGCAGTGAAGTATGGACCACTCAGAAGTCAAGCTGGGATTTGGGGGATAAGGGATGTCAAACATCTTAAGCAACCACTAGTAAGTCAATTACAAAAGAGTGTAGATATACTCTTTTTTGAGGAAACTGGATACCAGGGACTAAGAAAATGACCTTGTGGAGACTTTGGTGAATTTAAAAGCAGAGAAAACCCTCTCTTAAATAAAAAATCAATAAAAGCCACCTGTATTGCTGGAAGGAGTTCCCATGCTGATGATAGCATGAATTTTTCAAAACACTAAAGAAAGAAGCTGTGTAATGTAACAACTGATTACCTTACTGCAGCATAATGGATAGAAGGCTAGTCTTACAGTTAGGAAGGTCTGGGGTTCATGTTGCACCAGCAGAATATGGTATACTACCTGTGTTACCCTGGGCAAGTCATAACCTGCCAGTGTTCCAGACAACGCTCTGACACTATTAGCTGCAGATCTGCATCGATGGAGGCATTTCCTCAGTGGGAGCTCTCTACCCATGAAAGCACAGAGCCAGCTTAGGATTATAAGGGTGGACACCTTTATGGACGACTAGGCTACAAAGTCAGCACCCGGGGCTTGATTTTGGTCTGCCAGGGGCATTTCCTTCTGAAGGGTTCAACAGAATTACACCCATCTGTTCCACTGCTGGCCTGACAAGTGCTGTGAGCCCACAAGCTCGGGAGTCAGTCACTGACCTAGATTGAGGAAGCATTTCTGACCTCTTTTTAGGGCTTTTCTCCCAGCCAGGTAATGAGGATGATTGAAGTCGGCCACCCAGGGTTTTCCACCATGGCCCATGTAAGCTTTAAATTTGTTGGGGCTCTTCAGTTCAGCAAACTTTGTATTCAAGTAACTTATAACCTTTTGCACACATAAAAAAATATGAAGAGTTAATTATAAATGTGACACTAACTAGGATTCACAAAGAACAAATACTGGGTTGTGACCACCCTACTCAGTAGTGTTCTTCACAGATGTCAACCATGAATGAATGTCACTAAATTAAGTTCATTTTACTGAAGGGCAAAACAATGATAGTATTTTAATTATCTCAAAGTAACTTAAACAGTGTTGACATCCCACACACGAGGCCTAGGAATGGATGATTATATCGGCATGAAATTACATTAGTTTTCATACTTTAATTAGGCAACCATCAAGCACAAATCATTTTGCTTCACTTTCTACTAAGCAAAATTTACAAAACATTTATTTTGTTTATAAATGACCTTTCACCATTGGTATGTTCTTTTTCATCATTAACACAGAATCTGTTACAGCAGAATATATACTTGAGAGCTCTAAATCTTCACTACAAACCTAGGTGTATTTCAGCAATACAAGCAGAGGCTATATTTTATATTTCATAAATATAAGTTCAATGGTACTAAGAGTACCTTATTTGAGCAACTGTTTGTATATACTTTATATGTAAGTATATTGGCTGTATTGGATAATTTTTCATTTTACACAGTACCTAAATATGGTACTAACATCTGGTAGTTAATTATTATTAGTCATTAGTTATTTACTTACTCATTCATTTCTACATTCATGACCTGCTCCTAATTAATTTCCAACAACTCAGTTTGGGGAAGCTAAAAGTTGGAATCTGAAGTCTTAGGTTTTAAAAAATTTACATCAGCAAACCTAATAAATTCCAATTCTGACTATCAGAAAACTGGACAATCATTTTTATTTCACAGCACACCCCATCCCAAAATACCTGTTTTTCAACAACCTCAGGTACCATATCTGGCACCAATCTTATTGAGAATTTGCCAATCACTTTCCTAGGAATCACAGTTTTAGCTCCTGTTCCGGAGAAGGCTCCTTCAATTCCATGGAGAGACAGGGATGGATATCTCCATCTGTGCATTAAGATTTTTTCCTATAGGAGAAAGACCACATCCTTAATGGAGTTAAAGAAAGTAACACCATTTCTTGCTTTGGCTACAAATGCAAATGCTAAGAAAAGCCAGTCACTTGCTTCTAGAGATAGGAAATGAAAATCAGATACTTGATAGGTACACTGAGCCTTTCTTCATTCACTTTGTGACAAATCTGAATCCAATGACATCCACTGTCATAAGATTCTGGAGCCAGATCTGTAGCCACTATTATCCAAGAATTTTGTAGCTACTGTATATATACAGTGAAATATATTATGCTAGATAATATACTTATGTTCCACTAAACCCCAATGCCTTACCGAAGTGTGCAGGTAACTGTGAGTTCATGAGGGCTATGACAAGAAGTATAAACTCTAGCAGAGTCTACCAAGTTGGGAAAGAAGATTATAAACGCAGTTGTGTATTTAGGATTTTTATCTTCACTGGGTCAGTCTAAATCTGTAAAGGTATTTCCCTATAATGTTGGCCACCAAGTAATAAATTTCTTAAACTTGTGAAGCCTATGTAATAATGTCACATGTAAAATGTGACAGCAGTGATCTGCACTGGATGGAGGTGGAACCCAAAGTGACAAAAAAAATCAAAAGTGTTAGAGTTTGGAAACATGTTAGGTTGAACATACTCTGTTGAAATGAGATTGAGATTTTTCTCCTCAAATAAATTAAGATTTTAATAAACAACAAAGGCTGTATGGTGTAACGGACATAGCACAAAGTCTAAAAGCTACGATAACCTGGGTTTGAGTACCACCTCTGACACACATTGGTTAGGTGACTTTGGGCCAATTCAAGCTTGTAAGTTGCAGAAGGTGCTAACTAGTGTGGTTTAGTTAAAGGGAGTTTCCCTCACTTGATAATACCCTTATGATATGAAATCACTTACCTGGTGATTCCTAGTCATCGATAAAACCAAATGAAATGACAGCTATCTATATGACCATAAATGAAATTCAATTATATCCATACAATGTGCCTTCCCCTATTAAGCTTTCCCTATGAGGCTAAAAGGAAAAAAGTGAGTGTGTGTGTATGTACATTGTGAAATCCATAACTATCTCTAATGCTAATTTTGCACATCATTTTGTGAATAGAGGCAGAATGAGAGTGGATAAATAACTGGCCTCAGAGCCAGGAAGAGCTGAGTGCAAACTCTGCCCTGGACATGTACTGTAATGTGGGATAAGTCACTGCCCTTCTTAGTATTCTGGGCAACCTTCTAAGGCCTGATCTGTTTTGGTAGAGGGAGTGTCCTCAATCAAGAGTTCCTGATCCCAAAGAAATGATGGGTCCAGTACTGTCTCTAGTCTATTCTGGAACATATCCAGAGGAAGTAACCATAGTGGTAGGAAAACTTGTAAACATAACCATACAAAGATCAATTGAAAAAACTAGGCATGCTTATGTGGAAGAAAAGATGACTTGGAGGGAGGAGGTGAGAAACAAGGTTATGTATTCAGAACGCTTGAAGACTGTCAAATAAAAGAGGCAGACCTTTGGTGGTTTTTTTTTTTTTTTGCCCCAACAGGCAGAATTAGGATTAAGGGAAATTAGGAAGACATAGACTTAGTATAATACAAGGAAAAATTTATTAACTAGAGCTATCCAAAATGGCCACAAGTAGCCTGAAGGGGTAATTAAGTTCCTGGTCACCAGAGGTTTCAAAAAGACACCCACCCCAATCAAGCCTCAGCCTGGAATCTGTATTAACTGGGGCCAGGCCCTGAAGGCCCTTGTGACTCAGCAATGCTGTAATAAGTCCTAAAGAAGGGATAGGAGAGGGAAGAACAATGGGGACCATGGGCTAAGCACCACCAACCTGGATTTTGTACACTGGTTTCTCAAGATGAAATGCCATATTTTTATTAAGGAAGCTAAAGGAAAGAATTATCACCATGCCTGGCATTTAGGGAAGATAGAAAGCATTAGGGGTAAGTACTGTAACATTTTTGTCAGGTACACCAGTAAAAATTTTCCCTCCCCATTTCTAAAGCTTCAGTCAATACTACTGGTTTGAAGAGCACACCCTACACATCAGAACACTGACAGGACAGGCATCTCAACAGCAGATGAAGTCACTTGGGGATTGGCAAGATCAGTCCTGTCTGAGATGGATGAGGCTTTGGCACAGTTCGCTACAAATTACTAGCTTATTGGCTGTTCTTTGGTAAACCACAACTACTTACTGTCTCAATTTCTCCTCAGTGTGAAAACAGGTTAGTGCTCACTCTGAATGATAGCATTTAGGATTAATAAAACCGTCACTAGAGGACTTAGAGATCCTTGAATAAAGATAGTCTATTATCCTAGAGTATCTCACATATCCAGCTATGCAAAAAAACTTATTTACCATGATGGAATAGAAATTTTATGTTGGCACTGACAGAGTGCACATCTGAAATACACAGCAGCCTCAGTCTAATGGAGGATCGCTGTACTGATAAAACAAAATCTTTGCCTAGACAGAATCATTAAATTTCAGCCCTGCAATATACCTTAGAAATCATGTAAGCCAGCCTCCTGAGATTAGAGATAGGCAGCTGAACTAGGGAGCCTGATTTATCCAAAGTCACATGACTGGGATTAAAACCCAGGTCTCCTGACTTCTAAGCCAGTTTCTACAATGCCATGCTGTCTCCAGGATTTATTTCTGAAATGGTCTATCAGCTTTGAAAGATTTTTACTATCAAAGGACTTTCTATTATTATAAGTGCAAAGATTATAAGTTAGGGCCCTTTAAAGAAAACTCAGAGACAAACATTAGAAACTAGAAAGTCAGTATTCTGTAGTTTAGTCTTAAAAAAAGGACTCAACGATCCCTGCTACTTCTATAAGGATTTGATATGACACTAAAATAAACATCCAACCTAAAGAAAAAATTAAAAGGTGATACTAGCAAGGCAGGGAAAAATAAAATTCTTACAAGAAATACAAAAAATCCTTTATTGAAATGGGAGAAACCATCATAAACCAAGAGCTAGACCTGTTAGCAGAAAAAAGCCAGAACTTCCATTTTGAAGCTGTACTGGACCACATGTAGAGTCATGAGAGAAGCCATGGAAGACTAAGTCATAGGCCGTAGCAAAGGATCCCTGTTCAAGGGTTCTGAAATTGATTATACTCCTTTTCTCCGCTAGTGTCCTGTGACTCAAGCAGTCCCAAGGTAGAAATTCTGTTTGTTTTTCCAGCTCTCTTTGCTTTTTAGCTCTCACAAATATAGCAGTTACCAAAGGTCAGGCCTCAGGATCTCATGGACAATTAAGTTGTCTCAACAAGAAGAGTCAGCATACCATACCTTTGAATCATGTAGAAGTGTCTCTGCTCCCACATCTTTTGCATATTCTTCCAAGTCAAAGTCAATCTTTTCATATAGTAAGAGCTCCTCATCAGTAACAGGAGCCACTGCTTCATTAATACCAGGGATGAGAATGTGTCCCTTTTTGTCCACCAAGCAGCCTGGATAAAAATGACACAATATTAAAAGCCCTCCATGAATATCCAATACTTTACCACAGTGCCTGGCACACAGCAGACAGCTAATAAATGATTGCTGACTGGAGTATGCCACTTTCTAAGTTCTCTGAAGCCTCACTATAGTATAAAGCTATATGTGAATTTCTGAAGACTATGCCAATGGAGAACAAGGTTTGGGCAGCTCCAACCAAGGTGGAAAAATTATGAGCATAACAAAGTAAGGAATGGTCCAGCCTAGTTGAGTTCAGAAACATTAATCATCAGAAGGTCAGCCACAAATGATCAGAATTTTGACCACAGCAATTCATAAAAGACGGTAGCTTCATGGAATAGTAGATAAGAGTGCAAGGCTGAAATCAGGAAGACTCTTCTTCCTATGTTCAAATTCAGCTTCAGACCATAGGCAAGTCACTTAACCATATTTGCCTCAGTTTCCTCATCTGTAAAATGAGCTGGAGAAGGAAATGGCAAACCATTCTAGTATTCTTGCCAAGAAAATCTTAAATAGGATGACAAAGAGTCAGACATGACTGAAAACAACTAAACAACAATAACTCATATCTACTAAAGTAGATAAGGACTGTGCCCTGCATCAGTAGAAAGAGTACTTTCCATGGAAAAAGTCAAATTTCTTTTAAGTATAAGAATAACTACATTTAATATAAAAAATATACTATGCTGAATCCTTAAGAGTTATACCACTCAGAGTAAGAAGGAAAGGACTCACAGAACTAAAGAACCAACGGAAGCTGTGACATTGTCAATCCAGCAGGAGTCTTGAAGTGATCTAACATTACCCAGATAGCAACAGGAAGGACAAAACACTATACAAAAATCCAAAAGACTTCAGTCTTTTTTTGAAAAAGGAAACTACGTTTTACAGAGGCCATGGCTGTGGTGAACAGGCTCTAGTTCTGGAGGCCGAGCTTCCTTACTCTGCTGTTCTAGTAGCAAACCACCATTTCTAAGGGCCAAAAAAGGCCTGTACAAAAATGCAGCTCACCAAGATTGTGTGAAAGTGTTAATACAGTTGAATTAAGATAATTGGTGAGCCAAGGTACACATGTGAGAACATTCCTGGTAAACTTTCAATAGTATATACACACACAAATCACTGCTGAATCTCACTTAAACTTTTTCCTCCAAATCAACAAATACTTACTGAGTATCTACCACATTCAAAAAAAGAAAAAATGAGATGTTTAGAATGGACCATTCTGGTTAAAATAACTTCTGCTTTAATGTAAATAAATGATTGATTATGCTTTGTTAATATCCCTTGGTAAATGGACTTACCCATCAGAGTAATGAGATCTGACATGGCTTCATGCACTGAACCACCATACACACCAGAATGAAGGTCTTTGTCAGCGCATTCCACCTGGTTTGAAAAAAGCATATTCTTATTGTGATGTTTGGTGGGGGAACTTTGAAAAAGGTGAGTGAAAACTATATTTGTTCATGAGAAAAAACTGCTCTCCCCGACATAATTCCTCAATGCATTCCTCAAATTAGGAGGCTTTAATGAGACCTGAAAACTATAGACACAAAACCCTGAAAGATGTAAATATTTTTCATAGAAGTTTTCATTTACTTTTCAACTCCCCTGGCATGAAGGGAGGCAAACAGTTTCAAAATGTGATTCTACATTTGCTAAGGGATGTACACTAACATTTCAGTTACCTTGTATAGACAATGAAGAGTTCCACATAAACATGTTTTTGGAAAATTCTGTTAATTCTTTAAATGATATAACAGTTCTTTGGTGAATTACATGCTTCCCTACTTCTCCCTGCTAAACAAAATTTAATCTTGATAATTTAACATCATTTCAGAATAGTCATTCATCTGACAGACACCTGTCCATTACTATACTATGACAACTTATGATGGAGTGCCTATCCCTATACCAGAGTTATTCTTGCTTTTTTCTGTTTCCTCATGAAGAGATTGTTTTTCTTCTGCTTCGGTGGTGATAATTCACGACCCTGCTGCTATTCCTACATACAATGCCACTTTGGCTGTCTGCTAAGCTCTCCTCTGCTTCTCTTTTATCTTTCCTTGTTGTATCTCTTGTCTATTTTCCCACCAAGCAGTAGAGGGTCTCCAGTTAGGGAGAGTACTGGATCCTAAGCTGGTGTATTTCATCGATCCTACTCCACTGGGAGAAATCTCTGGCTTTCAGGCTATTTTCTTTTTTTTGTTGTCAGAGATGATAACTTTGTCTTTTTTAACCTATTTTGGATGACTGATGTAGTCAGAAGCCTAACCTCTGTACAACAGAGATATCCAGGACATGAATACAACCCAACAGTTGTTTGGGTAAATCTATAATCATGATGCTATAATATCAAATACATGCATTTTTCTTAATAACATGGGGGGAACAGGAGAGATGACCAATGGGTTAGAAAAGATGAAACTCAGAAGCCTACCTCTATAAAAAAATAGCAAATTCCTCTGAGGCCATATGTAACACAGGGCTTCTTTTTCCCCAACCAGTAGTTGTCGGAGATACAAACATAATCCACGTCTTTGAAGAAAGTATCTTTCTTGGAGAAAATCAAGTCATCCAGGCCTTCAGAACCAGATTCCTCCATGCCTTCTAGACAAAATTTGATATTGACAGGGATATCCTTTGGAAATAAAACAAGAAATCTTAGTAAAAATCCAGCTTTTGACTATTTTTGAAGTCTTAGGTGCATTATAGAGAAAAAAATGTTTCAAAACCACAAATTTTTATAACTCAAGCTTTTGGGTATCTAAGATAGATCTGCCAATGTTGTAAATACTGTTACAGTGATCATAAATCTCAGACT
Source organism: Potorous gilbertii (assembly GCA_028658325.1). Lineage (NCBI taxonomy): Eukaryota > Metazoa > Chordata > Mammalia > Diprotodontia > Potoroidae > Potorous > Potorous gilbertii. The sequence continues at coordinate 79,913,151 of CM053773.1, read as the reverse complement.
TTCTGGAAGAGTTTATATTTCAAGAGAAGAAACTAAATTTGTAAAAAAAATTTGCAAAAAGAGTATCCTTTTCAGACCATATGTTGCATTTTGTTTCTGAAAATATGGTTACCACAAAAAGAACTAGTATCAGATTCCCTTATAGATCTATCCCTGCCCTGATACATTTAATCAACAAATGTGCAAGTAGGAAATGTCCCCAAAGTAGTGTTTTTAAAAATTTATTCTTATTCTGAATTTAATCAACACCAAACAAAATGAACATCTACAGATACAACGTAGAATAGAAAGAGGCCTGCATATGAATGGGCAGATCTCTACTCTGTACAGCTTGCTCTCCTTCCCAAAGTTAAAACAAATTCAACCTGAAGTTTTCAAAGTTATCCTTATACAACTCATTTTTAAAATAAAAGCAAGGTCATAACATAATTACTACTGGTTTGTAATTTACAACATAAGAGTCACTCTTAATTCAAAGATGGATAAAATTCTTTCCTTTAATTTACAACTCTCCTCTTACATGCTAAAAAGCATTTATCTGAAAGTTTTCTGCTAAAAGGATCAATAATAATATAAAACAGCATCGTCTTACATTTGTAAAGTTCCTTTTATTTTTCAAAGTGGTTTCACATGATTAATTCTCACAACAATCCTGTGAGACAGGCAGGAAAAAAAGCCATAAAGCTGTAGAGTCTCACTGCTCTGGCTAGGCCAATGCTCCAATTTATACTACTTGACTTTCTAATCCACTCCAACAAGTATTTATTAAGCACCTAACACATATAAAGAATCATGTTAGACACTGCAGATACAAAGAAAAAACTGAAGAATAGCATTTGTCTACAAGAAATTAAGATCCTTTACTATGTTACTCTGATCTCACGTGTTACTCAAATATTATTGGTATGCTTTGGTTTAAGAAAATATAATGCTCAAATAACTAGCCTTCAAAAGTTTAGACAAATTAATGGGTTTATATTTGTATTACTGGAGAATTTAATATAGGGCTTCTGTAGATTCACAGTTTCCTCAATGTATTAAAAGTATTATTTAATGTATGGCTATAGCCAGCAGAACTGGAAGGATGAGTGCAGAGAGCCATAAGTCTTCTATGAGAAGGTCAACCCTTGTGAACAGTGGGGATTTCTTTCATGTATAAGTTAGACTAGATGATTATGAGATCATATTCTCTCAAATTCTTTAATTATATAATGATGACTCCGACTTCAAGCTAAGTGCTGTCCTTTGTCAAACTGTTTAACTTCTCTAGGACTCATCTTCCCTAATGTTAGGGAACAGAATTACATGATCTCCAAATTTCCCAGTGGGTCTAAAATTCTACAACTCACAAAAATTATTTACCTAAATTTTCATGAAAACACCAATTACATGAGTGATACAAGAGAAATGGATTAGGAGATAGGAGATTTAGATTAGTCCCACTTATGCCAGTAAACAGTCATGCAATCTTAGTTAATTTAACCTGTGCCTTAAGATTTCACATTCAAAAATTAAGAGAATGAGAAAAGGTGATCTTTTAAAGTTCCTTCCAGTTCTAACATCCTAGGATTCTATAAGTTTAGCAAGTAATACTGGGCAGCTAGGTGGTGAAATGGATAGATAAGAGTGTCAGGCCAAGCATCAGAAATACTCATCTTCCTGAGTTAAAATCTGGTCTCAGACATTTACTAGCTGTATGACTGTGCAAGTCACTTAACCCTGTTTGCTTCAGTTTCCTCATCAAGAAACAGCAAAGCACTCCAGTACCTTTGCCAAGAAAACCCCAGATGGGGTCAATAAAGAGTCAGACACAACTGAAAAATGACTGAACAATAACAGCAAGTAAAACTGCATCAACATAAAGCACCCAAAAGCCAAGTAACTTCTCTATAACATCGAATAGTACACACAGCAATTTCTTGCAAGTTACTAGAACCACAAGAATGTGATTTATAATTCAACACTTTTGCTGGCTCTTCAGTACTATCATTTCTGAACCACAGTAAAAGTTAAATTTTAACTTTAACTAGAAGTTAATGGAAAAAAAAAGTTTAGTCATTTGAGTTACTGCTGACATACAGAGTTGTGTTTCAAACTCCAAGGACTCAATTTACCAGGAATTTCAGAGTGGGGAGGATTACTCATGTACTGCTTAGACAGAAAGTAAGGTGCACTTGGCATAAAGGGATATGGCTGACATACCTGATTTATTTGCTGAAAAGCTTCCAGGGCATTTAGCCAGCCAAGTACTGGTCCCTTGTCATCAGTTGCACCTCTTCCATAGAGTTTTCCTAGAAGAAGCATGAGTAAATTTGTGGGAAATCATGATTACAATGATTGAAGGGACCCCAACATCTTGACTCTTGAATATAGATACCCTGACTTTGTCCTCTAAATCAGAAGCAGCATTCACTTCATTCCATTAGGAGATCATTGTATTCTGAACTGTCATTAATGAGGAACTGTCTAGTATCTATTAGTTATGTCAGATGACTATAATCAGGGCCCCTAGGGGACAGCAGGTACAGAATTAACCAGTGCTGTGGACAAAGGGCCATAATATTACCTTATTGATATACAAAGTTAATCCTTGATTCATCTCTTACAAAACCATGTCTTTTCCATCCTCTCTTCTTTAACACAGCACATTTCCACATGGAAGACACTGATATTTTGTGAAATGAACATCAGATAGAAATGATAAATGCTTATGCCAGTTACTCTGTGAATACATTAAAATGTAACTTCGGGTCTTTCAAGGGGTATATTACTTTAATTAATGTGATTACTCATCACATTATTAATAAATCTGTAACATTCATTTTCTCTCCACACTTGTTTCTATTAGAACTATTCACTGAGAGTTGCATATGGCCAAAGGGCATCAGACAAGCTGCCAAGGAGAGAGCTGAATGAGACAGAACGAATGGTCCTGCTTTTACACCAGTGGTCGATCATGGGTTTATGATTGCTTTCCTATTTGAGAGGTTAAGTTTAGTTAACTGTTTGCAAAGCACTTTATAAATATTATCTCAATTTATTCTGACAATAACCCTAAGAAGTAGGTGTCATTTTATAGATGAAGAAACTGAGGAAGACAGAGGCTAAGTGTCTTGTTCAGGATCACAGAGCTAGTAAGTGTCAGAATTCGGATTGAACTCAGGGCTTTCTTACTGCAGGCCTAGTACTCTGTCCACTGTATCACGTGGCTTCCAGATTCTCATTTTTTATGGGAACATGGGTTCCAAAACCCAAGTAACCAATTGACAAACTAATTTTTAGAAGAAACTATTTGCTAGCTATTGAGAGGGCACTGACCAAAGTGTGGGCACTACACCAAGGATGAAAGCTAGGTCACATTTAATGATTTACCAAAATTAAAGTTTTGGAAGGTTTCCTTTGGTTTTAATAGGAAAAATGTTTTTACCTGAAAAACAAACTCATTAAAAAAAATAAAATTGTTCTTCCTTACCATCTCTTTCTACCAATGTGAAGGGCTCACTGTCCCAGCCATCCTCCAGAGCTGCTGGTTGTACATCCAGATGTCCGTAGATACACACAGTTTTCTTTTGGGGATCCGAGCCCAGTTTGCCAAGTAAAATAGGAGGAAGAGGTATTTCTGAGCCATCATGGAGCTAAGAGTCAAAAAAGAAATAATCGTATCACTTCGTTTCTCATATTCAAAAGATATTCATACAAGGTTGTTGTTTAAAGGATATTTCATAATCACAGAATGTTATAGTTATGTTATACTAAGCAGCTTTCAATGTTTAGATTTTCCTTGAAAATTGTATCTGTTAAACTATATAAAATAAGTAAGAACAATTTGTTCAACTAAGCCTACGCTAATGTTCAAAACTTAATTTTCCCATGGACCAAAGCTGGTTACAAGCATACACTATCTAACACAGTTATTTGTAGCATTCTAGAATATTAAGCAATCTGCACAGTTCAGTTCATAAACAGAAGCACCAGAAAGACTTTTAGGATTTAGAGGAAAACTCTCTTCTATATTGAATTAGCACAGGCTTTTTTCAAAGACTGAGGAAAGCACTACCTTTGGCAAACACATTCTTCCTTGTTTTATACCTCACCTTAATGTAAACAATTAAATTTGATAAGCATTTATTAAGTATCTCTATGCCAAATACTATACTAAATGGTAGTGGAAGAAACACACAGAAAAAAGAAATCCACAGCTGCCCTCAAGAAGCATCCCTTTGATAAGGGAGGAAAACATTTATACAAACAAAATATGAACAAAATAAATGAAAACAAATCAAGGAGTGGGTGGGAGCTTAACATCTTGGGGAATCAGGAAAAACTTCATGTAGATGATAGCACTTGTACTAAGCCTTGAAAAGAAAGGATGGCATTCCAAGCACAGGAGCTACTTTGTGCAAACGCATAGAGGTAAGGAACTAAATGTCACCATGCACAGGAAAAATCAAGTAGGCCAGTCAGGTTGGAATAAAGGGTTAAGAGAGAAATTAATCTGAAACTGGTCTAAAAAGACAGGGTAGAGCCAGAATGCAAAGGACTAGAAATGCTAAAATTTATATTTTAACTTGGAGGCAAGTGAAAATCAGTGAAGCTTCTTGGTCAGATCTGTGCTTTAGGAGCATCAATATGGCAGCTATGTGGAATATAGATTAGAAGGGGGAGAGAGTGGAGGTGGTGAGACTAATTAGGAAAAAATTATAATAGTCCAAATAACAGTGATTAGGACCTATGAGTGGAGAGGAAGAGGCACATCCAAGAGATGCTGTAGAATCAGAACTGACAAGATTTGACAATGAAATGGATAAAATGGAGGTTAAAGGATAAGGAAAGGTCAAGAACGACAAAACTGACAAATCTGGATAGTAGTACCTTCAACAAAAATGAAGTTAGGGTTGGGGAATTTTGAGGCAAAGTTAAACATGTTCTGTTCTGAATACAGTGAGATGTCAATGGGACATATACATGGTGATACCTGTTTAAATGAGTAGTGCATGACTAGAGCTCATGAAAGAAAAGAATGATGAACAGATATGGAAGACATCTGCATAGAAGTGTTAACTGAATCCATGGGAGATATCACTAAGAGAATACAGAATGAGAAGAGAACCCAGAACACAGGGTTTTACCTTCACATAAGATTTAGCCAGGCAGACTGAGAAAAAAATAGTCTGATAAGCAGAAAGAGAGCCAAGAGCAGCAGCAGATGGAAACCCAGGGGTAAGAAAACTGAAAAGAAGAAGGAGTGAGTCATGGTACCAAGGCTGCAAAGAAGTCAAGAAGGAGCAGCACTGAAAAAAAAAAAAGATCATTGATAACCTTGTAAAAGAGTACTCTCAGAATCCTGGGACTGGGAGCCATAGTGCAAGAAGCTGAAGACTTCTGGGGAGGGAAGAAGAAGTAATAAATAAAGGAAGGTTTTTGTTCTAGGAATCTGCCTATAAAAGGAAGAGATGTAACAGGAGCTCAAATGAAGGCTGGAGGAAATCAAAGCATCTTCTCCTCTGAGACTGAATCAAGGGAGAGGATGGGGGAAGTATTTGTTCTGAAACATCCCTGACAAATCATCATCGAGCCTTGGTTTTGTCTTTCTTGTTTAGTTTTTTAGGAAAAGTGAATTCAGAGAAGAACTGAAACAATGTTAGATGAAATGACCCCAAGGAGAGGGCCTAGGCTTATCAACTACATAGAAAAACCCTATTAGGATTGAGGACTGGAGAGAGGTTAGAAAGGAAATGGAGCAGAATTGAAAACTATACGAAAGCATACAAAAAGCTTATGATAAGCTAAAAAGATTCTTTCCCCCTGGGGGCAGGGCCCCGGGTAGAGCAGGTGACTGCCAGAGAGGTAAGATCAGGGTGTTCCGATTTTTTCCAATTACCAGTATACCTACCTAAATGTTCTAAATGTTTTTCCAACTCTAAAATTCTAACACTGTAGCTGCATGAACAAATTATAGAACTAAGAATGAAACCAAAAAAAGTAACTAATTGGACAAGCACCTTCAAAAAACCAGAATATTTTATTATAAACTTTAAGAACAGACACTTAATGTGTACAAATGTGTTAAAAGATTGAAAATAAAAAAAAAAAAACAACAGGTAGGATATGTCCTGATTCACAGGGTACTATGAAGCCATACTGTAGCTTGCTCTTAGGGACAAAATCAGAAGGATAGGGGGCAAGTCCATTTTTCAGGTCTGGAAGACTAGCAGAAAATCTTTCTGAATTTGTCAGGCAAATCTCAACTACTTCCTTAAAAGGAACAGGGAGATTTCTATTTAGTAAAGTACAGTTCACATATATAGTACTTTTATTTATAAAGTACTGACCTCAAAACAATTCCGTGGAGTATTATAAGTATCATCCCAAACAATAAAATGTATTGCCCAAGGTCACATAGCTAGTAAGCAGTAGAGCTGGAACTATTACTCAGATCTCCTGGCCTACTTCAGTATTCTTTCTACTATACCAACTTCAGTATTTGCACTCCCTGAGATACTGAATACAACAAAAAATGATCCCTATCCCCAACCAAAAGTACCACAAATATGAGTTCACTATGGCTTTAACTGGACCTGAATGGAACAACATGAAAGGGCAATGGTTACCAAAGCAGAGGATCTCAGTTCAAATTCTGTTTCTGATGGCATGCATATCCTTTCCTCATCTGTCAAGCAAAGGATGTACTAGATGGCCTCCATAGTCTTTTACAATTTTAGACTCATTATGTCAAAGGAGTAGAGGTAAAAAATGAGTATAAATTAGCAATAGTTCTCCACCAAAAGGCTTAAGAACATGTCAAGTTCTACGAGTCCCTCAATTAAGATTCAATCATTTGTGCTTTCAAGAAGGTGCTTTATGCACACTGTTACAATCATACCTTTTGCTTTCCAATGTCTATCAGCTCAGTGATGCCACCGAGTTGTCTTATGTTTGCAGCGGCAACTTCCATCATTCGATTGATTTCTTCTCTTTTCTCTGGCCATGCAGAAACACTCTGGATTGCCACCCATTCTGCAAGCTTCTGTTTGTGGTAACAAATAAGCATGGATTTTAGAATGCTACTTCACAAGAGAAGAACACTATCAAAACCCTACAACATTTAATATCAAAGTTAATAATGACAGTCTAGTTAAAAAATGTTCCTTTCGGATTAAGTAGAAGAATTAACAGCTGTTGTTTTTCCTTTTGTGCTTTAAAAATAACTAGTATAGCAGCATATCAATTTTAGAGAGTACATTTTAATACAAATCACTATTAAGTAACAGTGGGAATATTGCACTAATATGGCATAAATTAGTCCACAAAAATACTTAGTAATACCTAAACATATATATATATATGTATATGAGCAAAAGACATTGAAAACATCTAAACATTTTTCAGTTCTGAATCCACACAAATCATTCTATTTTTTTTTATCAATGCCATCTTTTAAAACTAAGTTCTCTAAAGTATAAATCTTGTGAAACAAACTGGTTTCATCTTAAATATTATCCCACTAGAAGCTCCAGCTCTAAAATTCTATAATTTTGTCATCTAAACTCAAGAACAAATTTAATTTAAAATCAATTCCCCCTTTTCCCCAAATGGTGACTGAAAATCTTGGAGCCAAGACTTCAGTAGATCCGTAATGGATAAGTAAATAGTTTCCAAAATCAGTCACATAAAGTATCCTAAACTGAAAAGATTAATAAACATATCAGCACTAATTTTTGCATATAGTAGCTTCAGTTTCTATAGAAATGAATGTTGAAGATTTTGTCAAGTCACAAGTAAGATGTCATCACAAAAAAGAGCAACACAAATTATAGTCAAATCTAAATGTAGATTTTTAAAAATGTATCGTACAAATTAGCTTACTAAGATGATATATACACTTAGTGAGAAGGATTAAAAAAGTTTTAATGCAGACTAAAGAATATTTTCTTACCTTTATGTACTGATCCTGGTGTTTATCAATATGACTAAACAATTCAGTGAGGGCAGGCATTTTCTGATCCAACGAATGATTCCGGAAATTCTGAGAAGAAAAGATTGTGTCCAATGCTTGAAATCTCTAATAGTAACAAAGACTATGTAGTCTGAAGGCAGTGATATCCTATCATAAGACTTCTGACTCCACCTTCCAAGGAAAGGATTACAAAAGCAACATCACAAGAACAGAATTGCAACATCAGAAACAAAAGTTTCTAGTAACACTACAGAAGCTTTGGGAAAGTAAAAATAAGACTAGTTAAATTTTATAATAAGTGATTTTTTTCTCTCTAAGACAAAATGTGCCACAATATGCTCAATAGTATTATATAAAAGGTAGATGTGGAATTTAAAGACAACAGGGAGAAGGATGAAAAGATTAATAAATCAAATGAGAAAATTCACTTTGCCAATGCAAGTGAATTCCTCCACTGCAATTCAGTCTTTCATAGTAGCTTAGCACTAAGAAGTTAAGAGACTTACACAAGGCTACTGTTTTTGTCAGATTTTCTTCAGTTGAGACTAGCTCTCTCTATTCACACTCTCACCATTTTAAAGATGAAAATGAAAATTTAATGAATGAAAATTAATGTTAATGAAAATTAAAGCAGTGCAAAACATTGACTTGAACCTTCATTCCTCTTTATATATGACTGACATCATTTTCTTTTAAAAGAAAAAAAAATACTAGCTTAAAATGAAATGGTAACTTAGTTCTGGGAGGCCCAGCAAATGAACTACCTTACTAGACTCTAGCAGGATATACCTGCCTTGAGGTTTAAAAAAAAAAAAAAGAGAGGAAAAAGCAAAATAACTTAATTATAATCAACCCTTTTAACTTTGGGTCAAATACATGTGACTCTTATTCTAGAGGCAGCAATGCAGAATATTTAACTCAAGTCAAGATTTAACAAGGAGTAAGACAAAACATTTTCAACATAAGGAGTAGCTGTTCAGACCCAGGTCCCCTGCGAGAACAATCTTTTTGACTGAAAATTTCTCCTGCAAGAGACTGTGATCAAACTGCCCTGGCATTTGAAATGTGAAAGTGAAAGAAAGCTTTTTACCCTGAATAAACACTGCTAAATTAAAAAAAAGAAAATGCCTCTGGAATTAGGACTTTTCAAACTATAATTTCCTTTTCTCCAACTGCCTCCAAACTGCTTCAATTTGGGAATTAAGATTCCTCTGTTGAAACCTCAAGTCCCAGCTGAGGAACAGCTCTGACATCCTGAGCAAATGAGCTCTGAAGTGACATTAAGTACTGGAGAATTGCAGCTGCTGTGTGTGAGGATCCAGTAAATCAGTCATGTTCTGAAGTGGGATGCCAGATTAATGCCCATGCATTGACATATTGTGGTTAAATGGCACTCTTCATACTTCAGGATTACAAAGTGATTTATAAAGAGAGAGATGACTTTCTCTGCCTCTGAAATGGATAGTGGCAGTTATTTAAACAGACTGAGAGTTCCCACAATAATACAGCAATTCTCAAAGGTACCTAGAAGTTGCAGGGATTTTAAGTGGTCAGGAAACAAAATTACTCAGTTTCAAATATTATCCCCTTCCCCTCTTCAAACTTTCTTCATAGAGGATGGAATGTTTAAGTAACCCCAGTTAATATGAACCTGGTTTGATAGGCTCATAGTGTTGAGGGCCAGAGTAGAGTGCAGTTGACAAGATCAGGATAAGCCTTCAGGGAAACTGTTCTTTGAGACAGTGCTCATTATCATCCAGAATGGCTCTCCATGCCCCACCCCCCAGATGTTGCTGTCTCCTGGAGACAAACAAGAGAATTACAGAAAACAAGGGATATGTAAAATAGATGCTCTCCAGGCTAACAGTCTTTAAAAATAATAAGACTGGCCAAATCACTGGGACAGTAGATGAGCAGAATGTCCAGTAGACTTGCAGTTTCTGTCTATATATACCCTAACCCTCGGATCAACAAATGGGTCTATCCTTTCCCACCTCCCATGTCTTTCTTCTTCACCACATCACCGAGCTATGTGGGGACGCAGGCTGTCCGCCACATCATAGCACCTTTAGACCTTAAAATTATGTAGCCTTTATCTCAATCAGCAAGATCTTTCCCTCTATCATAAAAAGTATCTTCATTACTCATAAAAATATTAAATGTTACAAACGTGGCAGTTTACAAAGGTCTCAATTCAAAGGTTATTGACAACTTGTTTAGAATGCTTCTGAAGAGGCTCTTGTTTATGTTAGCATCAGTATAGAGCAGAGGTGTCAAACTTGGCCAACAAAAAGAGTACAACCACAAAGACTAAAATGCAATTAGGAAATATTTAGAAAAATAAATAACATAAATAATGCTAATTTGTGGTTTTCTAAGCCAAGATGTGGGCTTCATGGATCTTGTTTTGAGTTTGATACCCCTGCTCTAGACAATCTGAAAAATTCCTACTAGGATTCTGTGATTTTTACAGTTCTCTCATTTAATCCTCACAAATTACCTTATAAAACAGGCAGAAAAGACAATTAAGTCAGAAAATAACAGTAAAATAGGTAATGTGATGAGGCCCAAGCTCATGCACTAATTAAGTGTTAGAACCTAAACTAGAACGTAGGGGGCAATGAAACACATGTTACTTACATAAGAACTTCCTATTTGATAAAAAATTGTGGAGAAAACTAGGAAGCAGTCTAACAGAAATTAGATTTAGACCAACACCTTTACAGCATATTCCATAATGCATTCAAAATGGATCTGTGACTTCAATCTTAAAGATCCATGCTACTAAAAATTAGAAAAGCTGGTTATATACCTCTCCCAGCTATGGGTAGGCAAGGAACTCTCAAACAAACAAGGGAGAGAGACAAATTACAAAAGATAAAAAAAGTTTAAATTTGATCGCATGAAACTGAAAAACTTCTACACAAACAAAATAAATGCATCTGGGATTTATAAGAAAGTGGTAGAGGAAAAATTTTTTGTACCAAGTTTCTTAGATAAGGATTTGGTATTCAAGACACATAAACAGTGTGTGTGTGTGTGTGCGTGTGCGTGCGTGCGTGCGTGCATGCCTGTGTGTCAAAGAAGTCATCCAGTAGATACATGGGTCAAAAAGTAGGAACAATGAACAACTACAGGAAATATTGTTCCAAATTACTAATCAGAGAAATGCAAATCAAAACAACTCTCAAATCCTACAAATTAGCAAAGATGGCAAAAGATGGGAATTAACCAATGTTGGAGGGTTTATGGGAAGATAGGTACACTGGTGCATTGTTTGTGGAGCTGTGGTGAAATAGTACATTCATTTTGGAAAGGAATTTGGAATTAAGTAAATAAAATAACTAAAACATCCATATCTGTTGACCTAGAGATTCCATTACTAGGTTTTTACCCTAAAGAGGCAAAAGATAAAAAGAAATTTCCAAATACACCAAAGTATTTATGAGTATTTTTTTTTTAAATACCAAAAACTGGAAATCAAGTAGAGGCCCACTGATTGGAGAGTGGCTAAACAAACTACAGTATATGAATATAATGGAATATTATTATGCTGTAAGGAATGATGAATGTGTCAAATACTGAGCATAGAAAGATCTACCTGAACTGATGCAAGGTAAAATAAGCCAAGTCAAGGAAAAAAAAATATACACAATGATTACAAAAACATAAAATGAAAGAATCAAAAAAAAAACCCAAACCCAAAACTCTAAGTGAATGTTATAAAAAACAATGTGAAAAGATACTCCCACCCCACCCCTTTACAGAGGTGGAAGGTCCATAGGCACATTATGTTGCATCTATTTTTGGACTTTTTTTTTTGATGTATTGATCAGTTATACTGGGTTTTCTTTCTTTTTTTTGGTCATTAAAATTTTTTGTTATAGGAAAGAGTTCTCTAGAAGGAAGAGTGAGATGAATACTGGGGAAACTATGGTAATTTTTTTTTTAATTAATAATTAAAAATAGAAATTCAAATTTAAACAACTCTGATATTTCATCTTACATCCTGCAAACTGGCAAAGATGACAAAAGATGGGAGTAAGTCAATACTGGAGAGGCTGTAGGAAAAAAGGAATTTTTAAAGTTCCATCACTTCTCTGTCAAGAGTTGGATGGCATGCATTTTCTTCATTCTTTTGGACTTGTGGCTTTATCTGTGCACTGATCAGAGTTCTAGTCTTTCAAAGTTGTTTGTCTCTATGTTATCATTGTATCAAATTACAGTTCCACTCATTTTATCTGAGTCTATATAGAGGTTCTAATTTCCTCTGAAACTGTTCATTCCATCATTTCTAATAATATTCTATTACATTCACATATCAATTTGTTTAGCTCTCTGGGAGGAGTGAGGAAGAGATATTGGAAGAAATTCAATTCTGGTTGTGTAAAAAGCAAAAATGCCAGTAAAAATTACTTTCAAATAAAATAAAATTTAAGTTACCTGCATGGGAGAAGTATTCTATAAGTATACACAAAATTGAGCTACACTTTGTAAGATATGTATTTTCAGCTGTTTTATTTAGGTTACATTAAAAAAACCCAACCATGTCATGTTTTTAGGATTATCTTATTTTTAGTTAAGCTGGGTTAATATATGAGCAAACCAAAAACTGCAATATCCTGTAAGGAATACTGGATTCGAACTCAGACAACCTGGATTCAAATTCTGGCTCTACCAGAATTTTCTCCATGTGATCGTGGTCAAATCACTTAGCCTCTTTGGGCCTTAGTTTCCACATATGCAAAATGATGGCAGCTAGACTAGATGACTCCTAAGGTTCCTATGGATCTACACTTCAGATTCCATATTTTTGGGTAGGCATGAGTGAAATGAGTTGAAGTTGAGTTGGAGAAAGAGAGCAGGCTGGATTGAATTTGGGGAAATGCGCACTATTTTTAATGATCCCAAGCTATTACATAAGGCAAAAAAGCCATCTTTTTTAACATTAATACTCTTCCAATGAGTTTTTCATCTATAGATTATGAAACATCATAACCTCTATAGAAGCAAAATTACAAGTGACTTAAAGGTCAGATGTACGGTTGGGCACATTATCAAAGATAACCAATCTAGGAAAATATGTATGGGAAGTCATCAAGGCAATGTACAATTGCAATAAAAGGCACTGCCTAAGTTTTACACTGGTACCAATTGATGTTTGAAAGACCTAGAGAAAGAACCGCACAGAGAAAGAAGATGTGAATGACTCATTATCTGGTTACAATGCAGAATAGCCACATTAATGAGATCAGAGGTACTGGAGGAATTTTTTCTAGCTGAACTGCAGACCAGTCTCTTGGGTCAAATACTCAAAGATATGCTCGATGATTGACAGAAAATGTACCCAAGCAAAGCAGTAAAAATACAATAATATCTCTAGAGATGGCAAAGGAAACTTACTCCATTTCGGCAACTTGTAACTGAAAGTAATGAATGATTATTAAAGTGTGCTTTTTTCAGCTTTCTGCCCATCCCTCAGCAGAGCCCTCAGCTTAGGATTACTCTTTTGTTCAATTATGTACCAAATCCTTTAGATGGCTATCACTTTAATAAGCCTTGGTCAAATGTGGTGTGCAAAGTAACCTGGGTTCTAAAAGTCTATGCCAGAAAAGCATAAGCCCTGGAGGGTCCTCTCAAACTCTGAGCACAAGCCTTGTGATAGATGTTACCTAAAGACAAGCCTAACTAAATTTGGAGAGGCTCCTGAATTGTCTGCAGGTAATAAATTTTTCAGCTACAGCAATTCTTTTAGATCTATTAAATAATAATAGCTAACATTTATATTAGTTTACTAGGTACCAGGCACTGTACTAAGCACTTTACAAATATTATTTTATCCTCACAACTACCCCAGGAGGTAGGTGCTATTACCACCTCCATTTTACAGTTGAAGAAACGGAGGAAAACAGAGGTTAAGGAACTTGTCTAGAGTCACACAGATAGTAAGTGTCTGAATCTGAATTTGAACTCAGGTCTTCCTGACTCCAGACTCTACTCACTGCACCATCTAATATAAGGGGGCTACAATCTGTATAGGTAGCAGTGTATTCAAACCTACAAAACATGCATCGCAAAAGTAATGAAATGATGAACTTCAAAACTATTTATGAAAGTTGTATTTTGATATCAATTCTAAATGGGCTATAAAATACTCCATTTTCAGAAATATTTTACTATTTCATTTGGGGATAAAGACATCAATGTCACTTCTCACTGATATGTTCAAGTTAGCGTAGAAGAATGGATTTATATCTTTGTTGGGCTGTTTTACTAAACACAACAATAGTGGCTTTTAGATGTAGCCAGTACTTCCTGGCGAAACTGGAAAAGAGGAATGGATTTAATTCAAGTGAATAATTTAGACCCTGGAAATCAGAATATCACTGAGTTTATTGAGAAAAGATAAGGGTTAACTTAAAATTTTCTGCTCTTCTGTTAAATGTGAAGGATATAATGGAGTTTTGTTACTTATTTAAAAGATTCTGGAGATACCGAAAATATGTCAATGTGGTTCTGTTGTGACTAATGTCATTATTGGGCAGCACTGAGACAAAGCAGAACTCTAGATCTTCATCCTGAGAGGGGAGGTGTTTTGATAAGCTCTAGCTAGACATTAGATTTGGCCTGACTTTGTGAGGCTTCTAAGAGACTCACACTAAACCATGAAAAGGCTATGTGGCCTTAGAACATGAGTCCTAAAGGAACTGTTCAGGTATGTGTTGTTTAGCTGCAATTCCAGATGTGCCTCCTGCTGTTTGAATGATCTTGGTTTTACATCCTGGGCAAAAATGAATTTAATGAATCATTAGCTACATATTATGGAGATTTTTCTAGGTATGCATGCAAGAAGAGGAGGAATTTTCGTTCATTTCAGAATGAAAGGAACTATGAGATTAAATGAAAATAGATGGCCTCTGAAGACTTGGAAAAAACTATGTCAGTGGCAAATCATGGAAAGTTTATTAAAATATATCTGTAACTATATGGGATGTTACAAAAAAGGGGAAGCATGATAAAGAAAGGGATATATGAAATAAAAATGAAAGAGGTCAAAAGTACAAAAATATAGGGCAAATCTGAAAAATTATTTTAATTTTGATCTAACGGGTGGTGAGGTATTAATTCTCAATGTATAAACTCTTTCTATCAATGCACATCAACAACTTCTCCACAATTTAGTCTTAACAGAGTTGCCTGGGGCACTGAGAGGAAAAATGATTTTCCTGTGATCAAAGAACCAGTATAGATCAGAGGAAAAACTTGAACTCAGGTCTGACTCCAAAGCTGGCCCTCCATTCACTACTCCATGTGGCTTTTCAAGTATTATGTGTATACAAGCAGGAAAACTTCCTGGGACATTAACTAGCCATAAGACCCTGGGCAAATCACTTAATCTCTCAGTACCTCAGTTTCCTCATATGTAAATGAGGTTACTAATAGCAAATGCTTCACAGAGTTATTGTAAGAATCAAATGAAAAAACATGTAAAGAACTCTGAAAACCTTAGATAAAATACCAGGCATAAGGAAAGGAACCATGTTCTAAAGCAACTTCTCACACAGTAAAAAAAAAGGCCAAGAATCGTCAAATAAGATGAATCTGTAAGGACCATTAAGGAAACTGAAAATGTCAGTACTAACATAAAAATTGTAAAGTCTCTCTCACCACTATGGCCAAAGAGATCTAAGTGGGGCTGGCCAAAGTATGAACTTGCCATCTTGCCTGGAACTAAAATAAAATTACTGGTTTTGCCTGTTTGTCCTTCCTGTTTCTGTGTGTGCGTGTGTGTGTGTGTACAATCTCTCCATCTACCCAAACACTGAGAAAAGATTCAAGAGTTATAAATATTTTCTTTCCATGTAGTAATAAACAGTTCAGCTTTAGAGAGTCTTTTATGATTTTTCTTTCCTGTTTACCTTTTCATGCTTCTCTTGATTCTTGTCTTGGGAAGTCAAATTTTCTACATAGAGCTGGTCTTTTCCTCAATATGAATGATTGAAAATCCTCTATATCATTGAATGACCATTTATTCCCTTGAAATATTATACTCAGATTTGCTGGGTAGGTGATTCTTGGCTTCAATCCCAGTTCCTTTGACCTCTGAAATATCCCATTCCAAGCCCTTCAATCCCTCAATGTTGAAGTTGCCAGATCCTGTGTTACCCCAATCGTATTTCCACAATACTGGAATTGTTTCTTTCTAGCTGCTTGCAGTATTTTCTCCTTGATCTGGGAACTCTGAAATTTGGCCACAATATTCCTAGGAATTTCTCTGTTTGAGTCTCTTTCAGGAGGTGATTGGTGGAGTCTTTCAGTATTTATTTTGCCCTCTGATTCTAGAACATCAGGGCAGTTTTCCTTGATAATTTCATGA
>CM053773.1:79864640-79896317 GCA_028658325.1 Potorous gilbertii | reverse complement strand
CTTTCAATGAATTATTTTGTTCAGTGAGCTTTTGAACCTTCTTGGTTAATTGGCTAATTCTGCTTTTTAAAACCTCCTTCTCCTCATTGGCTTTTTGGACCTCTTTTTCCAATTGAGTTAGCCTCTTTAAAGCTGTTATTCTCCTCAGCATTTTTTTGGTTCTCCTTTAGTAAGCTGCTAACTTGTTTTTTAAGGTCTTCTATTGCCTGAGCCTAGTTTAAGTTCCCTTTGGAGGCCCTGGAGACAGAGACCTTGACTTCCTCTGACAGCATGCCTTGTTCTTCCTCATCGGAAAGGATGGGGGGAGACACCTGTTCCCCAAGAAAGTAACCTTCTCTGGTCTTATTTTTTTCCCCTTTATTGGGCATTTTCCCAACCAGTTACTTGACTTCTGAGTTTCCTCTCCACAACCACCTGGCCTCCAGTTCCACCAATCCAGCACCGAGGACTGAGATTCAGATGAGCTGCTCCAATCCCCCAGGGCTTTAGATGGGGACAGGGCTGCCACACAGGGCTCAGTTCCCTCAGGGGGTTTACAATAAGACCTTCAACAATGGATGAGGGAGGGCTACTGCCTACTTTGGGAGCCCCTTCTTCTGCTGCCTCTACTGTTGCCACCTGAGGAGGTCTGAGTTATGGAAACAACCTGCTCCCTTCCCGGCCAGCCAAAAAGACTTTCTCACTGACCTTTGGCGCCTGTGGGTTGAGGGATCTGTGCTGTCACTGGAGATTCTGTCCCTGAAGCCTGCTTGGATCTGCTCCTCTCAGTGCTGGCCAAGGCAGGGCTAGGCTCTGCTCTGCGTCTGGTGCACCACAGACCTTTTCCGTCAGTCTTTCAGGTCACTCTAGGATAGAAATCTCCTCCACTCCGTTGTTCTGTGGCTTCTGCTGCTCTAGAATTTGTTGAGAGTTCTTCTTTAAGAGGTAAGAGCTAGCGTATGTCTTTCTACTTAACCATATTGGCTCCGCCCCCTCCTGTTTCATTTTTATTAAAGATTATTATAACTACAGTTCCTTTATGTATGTATGTTTCCCTATGTCCAGGATGCTGATCTAAAAACTATGCCTCACTAAACGGTTTCATGGCCTTTGGATGTTCTAATGGGAATTGCAAGAGATTTTCCAATAGATAGGAATAGGGAGACTAGGGAGAGTGATAGAAGAACAGCCAAAGGAAGGAATTTGACATAATTGACCAAGTGACTAGAAAAATGCCAGCCAGGAGCTTCTGAATGAGTGGATGCAGAGGATGCAGTGACCTTGACAGATCAAGGTCAAATTTATAGTGGAGAATGAAATTGAGCTCATCCTCATTCTTTTGAGTAAAATGAAGTTGGGAGGGTACCTGGCAAGTAGAAGAGAACCACAAAAGGGTTGCTATTGTGAATACTTACAATCCAATGGAAATGACATTCCATAAATAAGAATGACTGACCCAAATTGAAGTATATTCCATTAAAAGTTAAAGTACAGAATGTTGTCCTATGTTTGCATCCAAAACAAAGTACATGATCATGTAGGCATAGTGGTTTTGTAATTTGAAGGGTATGAAAATGTCACCCAGGGCTCATTCCCACTTTAAGGGAAAATAAAAAACAAAAAGTAGGGTGTCACCCAGGGCTCATTCCCACTTCAAGGGAAAATAAAAAACAAAAAGTAGAGTACACAGGAACAGACCAGAGGGGACAGGTTCCTGTGGACCTCATAGGATTAATTAGTTCTATCTCTTACATTAGACTATAATCTCATGGATCATAAGAACTTTATCTGATCTTTTTATCTCCAATGCCTTGCACATTGCCCTTTCTAAGCCAAGCAGAGAGTGTTTGCTACTAAGGACACAATACTACACAATTAGAACATGCTAAGAATACTGCTGAGCCACTGCTACTAGGTTCTCCAAACCATAATATGAATGACCAAGATACCAATTTTTCCTCCATGCACCAAATCAGAAATAATAGACAACTGAACAGACCACAGACAAGAGTTTAGTTCTACCTGTGAAAAGGAGCATTTTAAAAGATTTGGCTACAGAAAGTCCATCACAACAAATCCAGTTCAATATCTAAAATGCAATACATTAAGCACCTACAAAATGCACAGCACTTGCCACTGTAAGATACTGTTTCCAACTCCAGCCAATAGTTTTATTCTAAACAGCAGTCATTATAAATTAATTCAAACTTTTGGGTAATTTGGTTTGTTTAAAAAAGTGATTATCACTCCCCATTTGATCAATTTACATTTAGTTTCATCACAGAAGAACAAGATTAACTGTTCAAGCTAATGATTTAGAACAGTAAAAATGATTGACAAGTCACAGTAACTTCAATCAGTTCATTATCTAAAATAAGAACAAAAAATTTGATATTTTCATCAGTTGTTCTCCTCAATAAAGGATAAACTGGAATAAACTGCATCTTAAATTTAAAAGCAGATCAAAGTGCTCCAACTTCAAAATGACCCCACCTACAATTACTGGGTATGTAGATAAAAATTAGTGCCTTTCTAAATAGAATTCATTCTCAATAGAAGTTTTTAATCTGAATTCCTGCCTGGCAAGTGAATTCTACTTTGAACTCAGTCTCAAGTACACCTTCCCACCTAATCTTTCCTCAGAGGAGTCTTTTGACATTATAAACAGATTTCTTTGGCTGTTCTCTTTTCACTAGCATTAGCATATTTGCTAGTTTGCATTTCTCAAACTTCTAAGTCATCATTTCTCCTTTAGTAAAACCAGACTTAAAAATAACCTAGATATGCAACAATATTCAATTTGGAATTTTTAAGGCAGCTAAATTCTGATAACCAACTTGCTCCCCTTTCAAGATGAAGATAGCTTTTTTTTTTTTCCAGGACTGAGGCCTTTTTAAAAAAAGAAGGGTAAAATCAGATTTCCTTTGATACTCTTAGCTTATCCAGCTACTGCCCTATATTTCTCCTCTCCTTCACTGTTAAACTTCAGTATAAATTTGACTATACAACCACATTAGAACAGGTCTTTGAGAATGAACAGACAGCGAATCTTGATACTAACTTTGAAGGAGAAACTGAAGTTTAATGTTTTCATACACTGAAATAAACTTGAATGTAAACTATTAAGAAAGGACAATTGTTCATACTGATGCTTAGTGTTTTTTCTAAGAGATTGGTTCTAGCAAAGAGCTGATAAACATCTTGGCAATCTTGGGGTATGGCTTTCCTTTTCCACCCTTCATATCCAGTTACCTAGACCCGTTGGTTATATCTAAATCTCTAAATATAATTTCCATCAAAATCATATTACTCATAAAGAAGAATCTAAAAGGATTGGTAAGTACCCTCCCATTGAGGAGACTCCCTGAAAACTGTCTTTGTAGACTTAGTAATTTAATGAAACCAAGTAACCTTCCCTTCGATTATATAAATGCTTGCCAGAAAATGCTATCAGTTATCTTTATGAGGTAACTAAAGAACATTCAACTGTGAAATAAAAAGATCACTGCACTTAAAGTCAGGGTACATGTGTTGATTACTAGTTTTGTTAGTGTGACCTTAAGTAAATCTCACTAAAACTCAGGAAGCCAGTTTGTTTTTATATATAATTCCTAGCTCAATTCGAAGTTCAGTTTTGGTGCTAACTGCTACATTCATTAATAAATATTTATTAACTGCCTATTATATGCCAGGCACTGTGCTAAGCCCTGGGGATACAGAAGCAAGATACAGTCCCTGCCCTCAGACCTTTCTTAGTCTTCCCCCCCAAAAAATTAATTTGCATTAATGTTTCAACATATCATTTTCTTACATATTATTTCCTCCAATAGAATGTTCCTGATGAGGACAGTTTCACTTTTGTCTTCCTAGGAAAAGAAAAAGCTCACATAGTGCTTGAACTGAAAAACTGACCTTATCAGAGTGACTTAGGAAAACAGGCACTTAAAGACTTATGGACTGATGCCTTTTCCATGAAGAGATTGAACTAGATTATTTTCAAGACCCCATCAAGCTCTAAATCTACTTCTTTTCTCTCTTTTAACACTTTACCTGGCCCTCTCCTAAGATCAATCAGTAAGTATTTTGTTATGTGGAAGGTGCTGGGGAAGGAAAGAACGAAGTCAAATAAATAGTGCCTGCCTTCAGGGAACTTACAACCTGGTCCGGAGACACACATCTGTGTAGGTATGTAGAGAATGCATACAGAATAGATACAAAGTAAACATTTCACCGATAAGACAGCCCATCCTCCACAACTAGGGATTCTAAAAGCTAGAGTGTAGTGTGGTAGAAGTGCACTTCTGGTACGGAGGGAACAACATAGCTGGTGCAAACCATAAAGAAATGCCCTTTATGATCGTGTAGTTAATTTGGCTGAAGGCTGTATGTGTAACGGGGAGTATTGTTTAACATGGCTGCAAAAGTAAGTTATACATACACCTGCTCACCCCCACCACTGGACTGTAATAGTACCACCAAAATTTTTATTTCAAAGGCAAAATTATTTTTATTTCAAATTCAACGGACTTGCCTGGTCCTTCTGGCGTTAAGGAGAGGGAGAGGCGGGGGAAATAGATACAACAGGGAAACTTCGACATTAAGTTAACCTGAAAGAGCATTCTCCATCCTTAAATATTTCCAGTGTTAAGTTGGTAGCTGCCCTGTGTTTTCACCATTCCACATGGCATCCCCCCCCATTCAATTAGGCTCTACTGGGGCAGTAACAATGTCCCTTGCACCTTCAGGTCACCGGCTCTTACCACAGTCACGCTTAATTAAAATTATTTTCTTAATGGAAATGAAGCGATATGGCAGACAAGGGACCCCAAGGGCCTCCTCCAGATACGAAGTGGGAAAGAAGATTCTGCGGTCACAGCAGCAGCGCCTTGGAGCACCATTTGTCCTAAAGAACAAATGGAATTCTAGGGGGCGGACGCGTGGGTGCCCACTCCCACGAGGCAGACGCCGAGTCCCAGCCACCTGTCCGGCCAGGGCGGATCCCCTGCCCAGGTGAGGGCTCCGGAGTCGGGCAGAAGGCAGCTGCCAGTCCCGCGTCCTCGCAAGAAGGAGGATGGGAAGCTTAAGCCGGGAAGCCCAGGGTGGCCTGCCCGAGGCCTTCCCCCAAGCTGGGCCCGGCTTCCGGGGCTGCACATTCCGCCGCCAGGGTCCCCCAGAGCCGAGGAGGGGCCCGCTCCGCCCCGCCCCAGCCCCGGGGGCCTCCGGGGCTCCTCGGGACCCAGGACCCGGGCGCTGCGGGGAGGAGGTGCCCGGCACGCCGGCAGGCCCCTCCCCCGCCCCCAGGGGCAGGCCCGAGCCCCGCACGCTGCCCGGGTGGGCAAACCCCAAACCGAGCCCGCAGAGATGCGACGTCCGCTTACCTCGGTTCGGCGCCGCGGCTTCTGTACCACGTGGCCTTTCTCGTTTTCTTTTCTTCCCCGCCCTCTTGCCCGGGCTTTTGTCTCCCCGTTCCGCCAATCTCCGGCGCCCTCTTGGTGATGGACAGCCAGGCGGCCGCGAGGGGGCGGGGCCGGGGCAGGCGGAGAGGTGGGGGGGGTCGGCGTTGGAGCGGAGCCCCGAGTCCGCGCCTGGGGCCGGGCGGGCGAGGGCGGGGGGCGGCCGGGGACAGGCGGAGAGAGCGGGGGGTCGGCGCTGGAGCGGAGCCCCGAGTCCGCGCCTGGGGCCGGGCGGGGCCGGGGCAGGCGGAGAGAGCGGAGGGTCGGCGCTGGAGCGGAGCCCCGAGTCCGCGCCTGGGGCCGGGCGGGCGAGGGCGGGGGGCGGCCGGGGAGGCCCGCCGGCGGGGGCGTGTGGGGCCTGCCCGGGGCAGAGCGTCTGGGGCAGAGCCCCCTCCTCGCCCGGAAGTGCATGGCTACCCGCAGCCCGCTAGGATCCTTCGGCCCATTTATCGCCGCTGCCGCGGAGCTTCCTCACGCAGCCAGAACCCGTCCTGGAGGGGTTTACCATTTCCTTCTGCAGCTCATGTGACAGATGAGGAAACTGAGGCACACAGGGTGAAGTGACTTGTCCAGGGTCCCTCAGCTAGTAAGAATCTTGAGTAGGATTTGAACGCAGGTCTTCCTGACCCCGTTGACTTATTTGCAAGGCATTGGAGCTAGTCCAAGAGTACTTAAATGCTGTGATTTCCGCCCTTTCTTGCAGCCTGAAAAAGAAAATATTGGATGTGGGGTCAGATGGAGAACTAAAAGTGGTTCTTCTAGCAACTCAGGGTTTAGAACTAGAAGTAGAGACCGTCTTCTAGGGGTTCTGCACCTTTTTTAATGTCATAGACCCCTTCTAAGAATCATGGTTTTAAACACTTCAAATAAAATACATAGGATTAGCAAGGAAACAGATTATATTGAAATCATCAAAATATTTTTAAAAACAGGTTCATAGGGCCCAGGTTAAGAATCTTTGATGTAGTTCAACCGTTACATTATATAATTTGGGGAAATTCTAATCCAGTCTACAAGGGTCAGGAGGCTAAACTAAAAGTGATGAGATTTATGAACATGTTAAGGAATCTACTGTTACTAATAGAAAATTCAGATTCCTAGGATACAGATTTGGTTTTTGGAACAGTTCAGATCTGCTTAAAGTACACTACCAAGCCCCAGTATTCTTTGGCAATTTAGGATAGGTAAGTAAAGCATTTCAACTGCGGGAGAGAGGTAGACAAAGGGGATCAGCTAAAGAAGAAAAAGGCAGTATTTGGAATACAACAGGAAGGATTTATTATCAGAATAAAAAACCTGTTCTCTGTTCAAGGACAGGAGATAACGAAAAGATCTACTACCAGATGACTACCATTAGACTCATATAGGTCTGTATGTGTATACATATATATGTAGGTCTATGTCTATGTCTTTGTATATATACATACTTTTTTTTTTATCAGTTCTCTCTCTGGATGCAGATAGTGTCTTTCTTCATATGTGCTTTATTTGTATTAAAAATTAATCTCTCAAAGTAGTCCTTAAAACAATATTGCTGTTATTATATATAATGCTCCCTTGGTTCTGATCACTTTTCTCTTCATCATTTTGTGTCTTTCCATGACCTTCTAAGATCATTAAGTTCCTCTTTTCTTAAAGCACAACAGCGTTCCGTCTGAACCACACACCCCAGTTTGTTCAACCACTTTCCCAATTGATGGGGATTCCTTCAATTTCCAGTTCTTTGCCACCACAAAGAGTGCTGATATAATGCTTACATTCCATTGTAGGAATATGTGCAATATTCACAGTGCCTACGATGGCCATGAATATCCCGGCGTAATTCTGAATCCCAAAATACCACAGACTCTCTACATGGAAGACAAGACCAAAACATTTATTCAGACACCAAAAAGCCAAATCCATCATAGTAACAAAAATCTATACACAATAACAAATGCAGAGGCACTACCATCCCCAAGTCTTCCCTCTGTTAGACTTCCCACAAACCAGCTCCATTAAACAAATTGCAAACAGGCTCCCATTAAACAAAATGCCCTTCTCTCACTCACAGCCAGCTGCAGGCTTGCCTGTCTTTCAGTTCTGACAGCTTTCATGACTAACTTCCTCTCAGCTCTGCTTTAGGTCTGCCTCTTCCTGTTCCACTCTTCCTGTTCAGCAAGCTCCTCTCACCACAGACTCCATGTGACCCAGGGGGGTTATCTGGGTCTATTAATGAATGGAAAAGATCTTCCCATTTAAATTGCCATTACACCCATTCACATTCAAAGTTATAATTAGTATTTGTAAATTTCCCTCCATCTTATTGTTACTCTTTTGTTTCTCAACCTCTCTTTTTAGCCTATTATTGTCACTTTGTGTTTCCTTCCCCCCATTGCCCCCCACTTCCCCCACCTTTCCAAGAGTCCCCCCATCCTCTTCTTTCACCCTAATCTCAAACCTTCCCCAACTCTGTCCCCCAGTTTTCTTACCTCTATGTGTTCAGAAGACTTCTACATCCTTGCAGACGTACATGTTGTTCCTTCTTCAACCCAGATGAGTATGTTTCCAATATTACCAGCCCTCCACCTTCACCTGCTTCTTCTATATTAGTTCTTTCTTTCACACCTCATTTTTATAATTGTTCCCTTTTACCCTTTCCTACCCAGTTTTGTTTTTTAGAATCGCCCCATCATAAACAACTCTGCTCCAGCCTTTCTTTCTAACTACCTTAGTAATGATGACAGTTTTAAAAATATTGATAACATTTTCATATATATAATAAATAAAGAGTTTGACCTTAATGAGTGCTTTATAATTAGTCTTCAGTGTTTTCTCTATGTTTCTTCTGGATCTCTTATGTTGAGTTTTCTGTTGAGTTCTGGTCTTTTTGTTACAAAAATGGAAAGTCTGTCAAATAACTATTTGTTTTTCGTTCAGGATTCCACTCAACTTTTCTGGGTAAGTTATTCTTAGATGCAATTCTGGCTCTTTTGCTCTTCAAAATGTAATGTTCCAAGACCTACAATCTTAGAGTAGAATTTGTTAGGTACTGTGAAATCATGCATGCATTTCTACAGTATTTAAATTTTTTCTTGTTACTTGCAAAATTTTCTCTTTAACCTATGACAGTCCTGTTATAAGTTTTCCTCTTGGGATCTCATTCAAGTGGTGAATGGTAGATTTTTTTCTATTTCTATTTTACCCTTTTCTAGAACTTCAGAGTAGTTTTCCTTAATTTCTCATAATATTGTAACCAGGTTCTTTTTTTTTATCATAATTTTCAGGTAGTTTAACAGTTCTTATGTTGTCTTTCCTCAATCTATTCTCCAGATCAGTTGTTTTTCTGAGATGTTTCAGATTCTTTTCTACTTTTTCTAGTTTTATTATTTCTGGTGTCATAATGTTATTTAGTTCTTCTTGCCCAATTCTAGTTTTCAAGAAGTTATTTTCTTCCTTAAGATTTTGGACTTCTTTTTCCATTTGGTTAACTTCCTTTTTGTAATTTTCTTGGATTGCTTTTATTTTTTTCCCCTAATTTTATCTCACTATCCCTTGTTTGATTTTTGAATTCCCTTTTAAGTTGTTCAAGGGATTCTTTTTGGGCTTATCACCATTTGTTGTTACTCTTTGGGGTTGCTTTTTTTAATTCTACTATCTTTCCTCTCAGTATGAACCTTCTTTTACACCAAAGTAGCTATCTAAAGTAGCTATCTATGGTCAAGTTCTTTTTCCTTTGCTTACTCATTTTTATTGTTATTTTGTTTTATTTTATTTTTAGCAGTTTCTTTTTATAATTGAGTTCTAATCCTGTGCTGTGGGTAATGTTGCTGTTCTCCTTACTGTTATTTTTTAATTTTTTCCAAGGACTCAACCTCAGGGACTCCTCTCCTCCTCTAAGCCACATTTAGAGTCCCCAGCCTGAAAACATTCTTGCTGTCTGTCGGTATGGAAGGCATTGGTCATGTCCTTGCTCCAGCTTATCACAGCTCAGGATCACCTCTGGTCAGTACGTCTAGGCCTGGCCTCTGGAAACAATGGGGATCCTGCATTATCTCCCCATTCAGCTGTCTGTGTTCCTTAGATGAAACTGTGTGAGGTAAAAGTTTCTGAGTCAGAGGCATTAGTTGAGGTGAAATTTCGTGAGGCCCCTTCTTGAAGTCAACTTCCTTAGGAGTTGCTCTCAGGGTATGCCTTTGGTTGATTCAGTGGAGTCAGCCCAGTGGTATCTATACTTCACCAAGACCAAACTTCAGGCCCTAGAGGCCTTGTCTTTTCTGAGATCCTCTCAAGTTATCTTAGGAGGACAGTTGCTTTAACCCATTATTTTTGTTGCTCTATATTAATTTTCTGTCTTTTTGTAGAGGAAATCTGGAAATTCTGGAAATTTTTGACCTACCCCATTGTCTTCCCAGAATGTCCCAACTTAACTGACTTTTCTTTACAGAATGAGAATCAAGGCTAGGCTTAATATTAAGCTTTTGAAATTTTGCTTAATTTCTTTTTGAGCCTTCAGTTGTTCAATTGAAAACGTTAAAAATCCTTCCCTCCCTCCACTCTCAGAACTTTACTATATGAGGGATCAAGTACTAGTGATGGGGTATGAGCCCAAGCAGAGACCTTTGTCCCTTGCACCAGGAGGGTTTTGGTCCCATTTGTTTGAAGGGCCCTGCAAAGCCTGGCCTTGAGGGGCTCCTTGGAGTCCTCTTATTTGATTTAGCATTCTCTTGAGGTCCAGCATGATGCTTCCTGCCTTTGACCCTAGATCTTATCAGGATCCTATTGTCTGGACTACCACTACTCCCATCAGGATCTTCCCTGAACTTGATCTACATTCCAGGCTGACTTCCCCTATCAAGACCCTCCCTGGGGCCCCCAGATTATTTGGCAACATCTGGATTCTTTCCTCAGTCTTTCTCTGCATTTAAGTTCCATCTGGCCTCCAGGAAGGTGCTCAGATTCTGTCTGAGATTCTATTTGGCCCATTCTTAATACAAGCATTACAAATGCTTAGACTCCTTTACAAGTCAACCCAATGTGGCAAATCTTTAATAGACTTTGTTTTTCTTTGGCTTTTGGAAGGCTTATGTCAAATCCATTGGAGCAGGATCTGGGGTGTTGGTATTTTGGAGTTCCCACCACCCCAAACCTCAACACTAGGAATCACTGTGGCCAGCATTACAGTTTTACCAAGATAGAGGAATAACTATTTATTGTTATGTGTGATGTTTAAAAAGTTTGAGATGTTATTTCTGAGTAATTAATCAGCTTATTAATAATGTTAGCATATTATTCATAAAAGGGGTCGGTGACATTCTTGAATGCCAAGGCCAATCATGGAACCCACTCAAGCTTATCTGCCCTTGGAAGAGTGGATGTTCCTGAGGGTGGCCATCTACTCTGATTAGTTAACAAGTGATGAGAGAGAATGAATATTATGAAAGGTGGCCTCTAATGAGGGGCTAGGGACTTGACTTTGATCATATTGTTTACTTTCAAATCATCCCCTGTCTTGGGCAATATTTATCCCCACCCAAACCTGAGTAGAACACAACCTAGATAAGGTGATCTAGGAGGGGTGAATTTTTGGCAGAGGTCAGTAATGTCCTTCCAAGGCTGGGCATTGAACAAGGAAATAGGACAGGAAAAAAAGTGGATGTCCCCTATAACTGGTTATTAATCATCTCACTCACATAGCTCTTCATTAAAGGTAATTACTCTGTGGTATTTAAATTGGACTAAAAGTATTCAACTCATACCAAGAGAAACAACCTAGAGGAGCGAGGCAGGGTATTTAATTTTGTATCTTTCAGTGATTGGAACCAATATGGCTGCAGGCCAGAGTTCTGACCAATATTTATTATGCCTAAGGACGTGATGATTGCACTACTTGTTGCCTTGATGAAATGCTGTATATGAAACAGTATCTGTATGTTCGTAGCAGAGAGCAGCTGTTTGCTGTTTGTATTCTACTAAGGATAAAGGCAAAATGCAATGGACAAATCTTGGTTCCAGAAGACCGGTTATGAAACACACCTCTTCCTTTCTTGGCAGACAGGTGGTAAATTATGAGTATGGAAAGTCACATATGCCGTCAATCATGAACACTATGTCCACTGGTTTTACTTAACTATTTTTTTCTTGGTTAAAAAAAGAGTTTTGCAAGACAGGGAAGGATTGGGAAGTGACTGTAGTATAAAACCCCAAATCAATAAAACATTAAAAAGGGAAAAGAGAAAGCAAAAGAGATTTCAGAATAGTCAGAACCTGGAATGTCTAATCAAGCAGAAAGTATGGAAAGAGCTGAAGAGATATGTTATACCCTGCAGAGCTAAAATGAAAAAATCAAGCAAAAAGTGAAATATATGGTTTAATAGCATTATTTATGGATTTCAATAACTATAAATTATTTCAAATGTTCTGATTCCTATGCTATCATTCAATAAGTATTCATTAAGCATTTACTATATGCTAGTCACTGGGCTAAGTACTAGAGATAAAAAAAAAAGAAACATAATTCCTTCCCATCAGGAAGCTGACAGTCAGTGGGGGAAACAACATGTATAAATCAAAACGTATGAGATAAATACAGAATATATGGATGATACCTAGAGAAGGTGGCACTAGCAGTTAGGGCAACCAACTGGAAGGCCTCCTGGAGGAGATGGCCCTTGTGCTATCTCTTAAAGGAAGTCAGGGATTCTAAGATATTGGGAGATCATTCCAAAAATAGGGAACAACCAGTGCAAAGGCAAGGATAGTCAACAAGCATTGATTTAAGTGCTTGCTATGTGCTAGGCACTGTGCTAAGAGCTGGTAATATAAAAGCAAGCGTAAATACAGTTTCTGCCCTCAAAGAACTTATAATCTAATAGGAGAAAATATCACATAAAATGAAACTGAAAAGCAGGAAGTGGGAAGAGAGATGAAGCTATCCTGTGAGGGGGTATTGTAGAGAGTCTGAGGAGAGTCAGGAATACAACCTGAAGAGGAATGAAGATATGGATGGATATGAGAGGAACCATCCAAGCAGAAGGAGAGGGTATAGAGGTAGAGGGTACTTCCAATTTGAGAAGACCAGGGTTTAGTGAACTTTTTGTGGGAACAGGTTTCTGAGGTATTGTAGAGAATCAGAGAGTCTTTTACAGCCCAGAGAACGGAAATGGAATATCCTGTTGGAGGAATGTCATAAAGTTCATGGAGGAGAGTAGAACTTAAGAAAACTTGAGAGGTAGAAAGAGAGCAGATTATGAAGAGCTTTAAATGCCAAAGGACTTTATATTTGATCCTAGAATTAATAGTGGGCCATTGGAATTTAATGAGTAGGTAGGTGACATGAGCAAACCTTTGCATTAGGAAAATCACTTTACAGAGTTTTTGCTACTATTTAGTTGTTTTCAATCGTACCAGACTCTGTGACATCTCTTGAGGTTTTCTGGGCAAAATTATTGGAGTAGTTTGCTATTTCCTTCTCTAGCTCATTTTAAAGGTGAGGAAACTGAGGCAAATAGGGACTTGCCCAGGATTACACAGCCAGTAAGTATCTGAGGCCAGATTTGAACGCAGAAAGATGAATCTTCTTGACTCCAGGCCTGGCATTCTATCCACTGTGCCTCATAGCTGCCCCTTGTTTTCAGAGTAGAGGATAGATTAGAGAGGGGAGAAACCTGACGTAGGGAGACCAATTAAGAGGTCATTGTAAAAATACAGGTTTGAGGTGGTAAAGACTTGAAGTAGGAATGAGATAAAGGCCTGTGAACTATGAGTGAAGAAAAAGGGACATATATTAGAGATGTTGTAGAGAAAGGAATTAATAACATATGGCAACTGATGGGATGTAGATAAGAAGGAGGATTTGAGGATGACATTGAAATTCTGTCCTCAACAATAAACAATATGGAAGTTTAGTGGAGGGGAGAGTCTGAAGGGAAAAACAATATATACTGTTTTGGACATCTGGTGATTTGGGACTGAAATTTAGAAATGGGGATGGAAAAATATATCTTGGAAGCATCTGCATAGAAATGATAATGGAATCTACGAAATGGTAACGGGATCACCAAGTGAGAAAATATAGGAAAAAGGGGGCCCACAAAAGGGTCTACAAAAGTAATGAGTCTGATATTGATGAAGATACAGCAAAAAGATGAAAGAGCAGGGTCACAAAGAGCCAGGGAGAATAGATTGTCCAAGGGAATGTGGCCAATAGCGAGCGTCAAATGTGTAGAAAGGGTGAGAAGGATAAGGACTGAGTAGAGATCATTAGAATTAGCAATTAAGACATCCTTTATAACATTGCAGAAAGTGAATTCAATTAAATGATGAAGTCAGAAGTCAGATTGAGTAGATTTTAAGAAGAATGAGAGGAGAAGATGTGGAGGCATTGATTATAAAGTTTTTTTCAAGGAGTTTAGCTGAGAGGGGGAGGTAAAATAAAGAATCACATAGTGAGCCATGGCCATTTAGCACAGGCTCTGGAGCAATTATCTCAAATCCTAATCACACTACCAGATTATGTCCACATATGTTGTAGGTATTTTTTTTCCTTAAAATTTGAAGAGGTAACCCTGAGGGTTGGGGTTATTTTCTAATACTAGGCTCACAAATCCTTAGTATGCTTCTTCCTCATAGTTGATGTCATTTGGTCGGCCAGAAGTAATTAGCTTTTAGAAATAGATATTTACTAAGGTGGAATAATAGGAATAATTGGTACAAGACCTTCCTTCAAACCTAGTAGTCCATTTTCCTATGAGTACAAACAGAGTCTAGGGGAAAGTGGACTCAGGCTTCCAGAAAACCTGATTCAAAGGAGTTCCTTATAGCTCCTGGTTGCTGGGAATCCTGTTCTCCCTTTCCTTGAACCATCATGATATTTTCTTTAGGTGTAATGTAATTTTCTGTTGGGATTCTTGGAAATTCCTGAAGCTGTCTTTCATAATTGTATCTAGTTTGTCCTCAGTTTCTACTGTAAACACAGCTACCAGCAGAGTGTAGGGGGAGGAGGAGACAGAAGTTCTCCCCTCCCTACCTATAATGATAATTTAAATAGGAAAATCATTCTCATTCATTAATAGGTTCATATGACCTGCTTAAATCATATGGAAGCTTAAGTCACATGTGGGGGGAGGAGCTTGCTGAACAGGTGTGTGTGGGATGATGCTCAAACTGATTACTCAGAGACTTCTCAAAGTACAAATGGAGAGTCCTTTATTCGATTCTTGTGAGAAGTGGGGCAATCCCTCCACCAGGAGTCTTGGAGTAGGGAGGCCATTTGAGAGAAGCAGATGCCAGATTATAAAGCTGCAAACCACAAAGAAAAATTCCCCAACTTAACCTTTAACTCTATTGGTTAATATTTTAAGCAAATGCCATATTCTCAGAATTTGAAGGAATTGAAAATGAAAATGAACAAACATTCCCTTGTTTGGAAGGTGGTCTTAATTGTACAACATGATAAGGAAGTAGGTTCGGTAAGCAAGGGGAGAGGGGCAATAGGAAGTTTTCGCATCTTGGAATTTCCCTGTCTCATACGATTTTTGAGAAATGGAAACTCAAGCCCAGGGTTTGAGCTACTTTAGACCTAAGTCCCCGAGATGTCTTCACTTTATCCCTCTCAGGTGGAACAGGAAGGGTGGAGCCTAGGAAATTGGTCAGGCTAGTCAGAGCTGGGATGAACATAAGTAGGTAGGCACAGCTTAGGCTCTTGAGTGTTTTTTTGTTTGTGGGAAGTTCCCAGCAGGAGTAGGGGGAAGTTTTGGGAATGGCTTTGTCCCCTGTGGTGATAATGTGTATTGACTTCTTGGTTACTATGACAGATTTGCCTTTCTGATTCTGGGATTTGGCTTTCTGGTATCTGCTTCTGCCTTCTATATAGAGAGTCTGTTATACTTTGTGATTGAGAACTATACTGGCATATTCATAGTCACCACCAGTACTGTGAATATTGCCTTGGCAATACATTTGGCATCATGAACAGGATCTCGGCATAAAATCTCTATTTGAAGGCAGAAAGGATTTAGACAAGGACATTAAGGGAATGGGCTAAAAGAACTGGACTTAGTGAAAACTGGGAAGCAAGGTTATAGGAGGGGGAACCTAGAGGCTTGGATAGGTATTTTCAAGGAATACCAATAAGATCAGGAAAGGAGCTATCAGGAGTAAGTAGGAGAGGCTGGATTTTATTAAAAGGTTACCCTATTATGTGTGAAAGCAGAGATGAGCTGCTGAAGGAAAAAATTCAGATGAAAAAAGAGCTAGTTTGCATGGGAATTCTCAGCATTCAGGCTCTCCTTTAAAAGAGCAGGCTGTGGGGTCTCAGGTAGAAAGACAGGCTGTTCATTTAGCTAAGAAGAAGCAGAAGGCTGGCCAAAGAAGTGTGCATATGACCTTTGTACAGACCCAGCCTAGTTGCCATGATGATGACTGCCAACACAGTGTGTGAGTGGAAAATGTTATTAAGTCAGAGTTGGAAAAATGAAACAGTGTTGCAGGAGGAGACGTCTAAGGCTGAAGGTCACACCATAGTAAGGTGGAAGCAAGAGAATCAAGCAGGGAACACAGTGTTTAAGGAGATAATTAAGGATTTTACTCAGCAGGAAATAACAAAAATTTTGAGTCAGTTCACCCTAAGGATGGGAGAATCAATATTTTGGATGGTGAGAATAAGTGATGAAGGGGCTAGAGGAGTATTGATAGATGGCATGGATTGCTTGAAATGTACAGATATCATCAGAATCCTTTTATACAGCAAGCCTTTAGAGATAACAATATGCAAGAAGGTAACAATATGACTAATCTGTTAGTTTTGGATGTGGAAGGATGCAACAGGCGGTATCCTACTGACTCTATGTGGCCTAGTGGAGATAGACCCTGGGATTCACATAGGGGCTGTATAACAAAGTTAAAGAAGGAATAATGAAGACTGCCATAATAATCACAAACACAGATGCACACTACAATACCCTCTTATCAGTTTCCCATAGGAATATAATAGTGAAGACAGCTCTTCCTGCTTACAAGCTCCAGTTTTGACTCTAATAATGGAGGGATTAGGGCACCGTCCTTCAGAGGTGCTGTCCAAGATTTCACAGTTAAGTGACCTACAGGACTGGCGAAAAGATACATTTCCTCAAGAGAGAAAAGTAAATAGCTAGCAGATTCAAAGTCAGAAAAGAATGATAAGAAAAGAATTGTCTAATGTTTTATTGAGAAGTAGAAGTAGAGATAGTATTCCAAACAATGAACTATACAGATGTACCAAGAAAAGAGACTTGATACTAGACAGAATAGAGAAGTAAAAATTCCCCTACAGATCCTCTGAACTCTTGTATCCAAGTTTGTCACACCTTCAGGGAGAATAAAAAATTGACCAAGCCCCAGCTTAGATTAAAGAAATACACAGACAGGATTATAGACCCCAAATCAATTTGACTATATATTGGAAAAATGGATCAAATACTGTAACTAGGGCATTAATAGACACTGGGGTGAGGCCTCCCTTATATATGGAAACCCTGATAAGTTTAAACATGGAACTCCTATCACCATCACAGGACTGGGAGGGGCTGAAATATCAACCAGACAAGTCAAACTAACAATGAAAATTGGACAATTACCTAAGAAAGAATATACTGTGGTAATTATACCCACTCCTGAATATATCATTTGAATAGCTATATTGAGAGATATGACTCCATATTTTCTTGAGGGGAGATACCAATTTGCAGTAAGGAAGATAGTAATTAATACAGTTTTAGTGGGTAAAGTAAAAATGAACTCAGTCACTTTACCTGAACCTTCTAAAGCGATTACTTTAAAACAGTATCATGTACCAGGTAGGCAAGATGAAATTACCAATACTACCATAAAGGAATATTTTGAGGCAGGAGTGTTGTCCCTACAACCACTCGATGGAATAGTCTGACCAGTACAAAAGTCAGATGGAACATGGAGGATGACAGTGGATTAGAGACAATTGAATAAGGTGACTCTTATGCTGGTGTTCCAGATACCATTACCTTAATAGAAATGATCCAGAAATATGATGGGACTTGGTATGCAGTTATTGATTTAGCCAATGCTTTCTTTATTATTCCAATAGATTCTAAACAATGGGAACAATTTGCTTTCATTTGACAGGGCCGACAATATACTTTTACATGCTTGACACAAGGATATCTGCATAGCCTCGCTATTTGTCATAGGATTGTGACTGAACATTTAGATGAATTAGAGCTATCTAGTGTATAGCTTACCCACTACATAGATGATATTATGGTATTGGGGAAAAATGTAAAAAAAGTAGAGAAGAGTTTAACACTTTTAATTGAGCATATGAAAAACAAGGGATGGGAAATTATCCCTCTAAGATTCAAGGGCCAACTCAAAGTATAAAATTTTTGGGTATACAATGGAATAAGGGACTGCAAGAGATTCTCTTGCAAGTCTGACAAAAGATTCAGGATTTTTCCATACCCACCAATAATAAAGAGGCCCAAAAGTTTATAGGATTATTTGGATATTGGTGACATCACATACCACATCTGGGACAAATTTTGAAACCCTTATATAAGATTACTAGGAAAAATATAAATATAATTGGGGACTTGAGCAGAGTAAAGCTTTTGAAGAATCAAAGGCTGCTATACAATTGACCCTAGATTCGTGGCTTATGCAAAGTGTCTTGGTGGAAACAAGTGACTGTACAGGATGAATATGCAAACTAAAGTTAACAGCAAAAACAACAAAATCGAAATCTATCCTCAGGATTTAGGTCTAGGAAACTCACTTCATGTGGAATTCAATATACCCCTTTTGAGAAGCAATTGTTAGCTGCATATTGGGCTTTGGTAGAGACTGGACCATTGACTTTGGGCCTTGGGGTAATATTAAGGCCTAGAATCCCAATTATGACCTGAGTAATGAATACCCCAGCTTCTTGCGGAATTGGACATGCTCAAGAGGCTAGCATAATTAAATGGAAATGGCATATTCAAAATAGATTTAAAACAGGCAAAAGTGGAGTTTTTGCTTGACATGAATCTATAGCAGACATAGATACTGAGGGAAATGATACATCCCCTGAACAAAAACAACAGTTGGTACAGTCCTTGGTAAAATGGAATGAGGGATATGATTGATTAACTGAAGATCAAAAAAGACATGCATGCTTTACTAATGGGACAGCAAAATATTTGGGCCACAAATGACATTGGAAAGCAGTACCCTATAACCCAAGTACTAGGCAAACTTTGGACAGTACTGGGATAGGTGGAAATAGTCAATATGCTGAACTTATGGAAGTATATCAAGCTATCAAAATAGAACAAGGAGGACAGTGTCATGTATTCACTGATTCATGAGTAGTAACTAATGGGTTAGCTACATGGATGCCCTTGTGGGAAAATCAAAATTGGGAAATCCATGACAAATAAATCTGGGGCAAAAAATTATGTGAAGATATATGGGACATGTCTGGTTACTAATTTGTCAGTTTTTCATGTAGTTACTCACATGGCACACACCACACCATAACATGAGTACAATGCACATGCTGATCAACTAGCAAAGATTATTACTCAACATATTGTCCCTACTCTGATACCAACTGATGATCTGGTACTGACAAAATGGGTCTATCAAATAACTGACCGTTTGGGAGTTCAGGCCACACACCAGGGGGCACAAGACTGAGGTATTAGTATCTCTCTTTCATTTTTAAAATAAGTAGCAGAGGAATGTTATGTATGTCAGTTGGAAAATGAACAAAGTGTTCCTCAATAACTGGAGAGATAGCAAGGGTAAAAGTACTAGCCCAAATTTGGCAAATAGATTATATTGGACCTCTACCCCAAGATAAAGGAAGTAAGTTTATATCTACTCATGTCCCTATGAGAATGTGACCCACAAAACTCTAGATATCATAAGTCTATATTATGGAACCCCAATGCAGAGACAAAGTGATAATGGGTTACATTTCAAAGGTAATGAAATGAAGAGATATTGTGTATTAAAAAACATAGAATGGATATATCATATTCCATATTATCCACAAGCATCTGGGTTAATTGAAAGAATGAATGGATTTTTGAAAGAACAGTTAAGGAAGTTAAGTTCTAATAATTCTTATCAACAGTGGAAAGAGAATTTGTTCACTGCTTTGCATAATTTGAATAATAGACCAGTAGGAGGAAATATCCCTCTAGTCAGAATGAAGACCCGGAATCTGCAAATTAGAAAACAACCAACAAATAAGAACCCAAATATTGAGTAATGGACTGTGAGGCCATATGTCCCAGCATCTTATCTCAGGACACCTGGTTCAGCAATATGATTTACATTGTTTAGAGGACTCTAGGTTATAGAAAAGAAATAAGCAAAATATCTACTGGAATAGGTAGGAGAATCCCCCAAAATCATTTTGGATTGATACTACCTAAATCTGGAGTAGCAGCTTAAGGAATGTATTGGCTGGAGTGATAGATTCTAATTATCAAGGAGAAATTATTGTGACATTCCAAAATTTAGGTGAAGGACCCATACAGTTTTGCAAAAATGATAGGTCAAGTGATTATTATTCCTTGTGAAACAATACCCCTTGTGGAAATTGACCCTCCTTCCAAAATAACTAGCAGAGGGACTGAAGGATTGGGTTTTACTGATAGAATAAAATTGGGAGCTAACCTTTGGGTAAAACAGAAACCAGACAATGTTCTAAAGGCTGCAGAAATTATAGCACATGAGAAAGATAATAGTGTAACTATTGTTTATTCAGGAGAAGATCATTACCAAATTGTACTCTTAGCTCATATATTCTACTGTGAATGAGGCTATGATAGTGAGTTCATGGACTCCAGAAGTGTGGCTGACCCTATATCTACCCTGTTTCTGTTTATTGTCTCCGTGTTTCTTTTTGTCTTTTTGTCTGTTAAACTTGTTTGCTAGATTTGTTTTCTGCATGCTTAGTACCCTCCACCTGCAGGTGTCTGATTGGTTAAGTTGGATGTCACTCCTTGTCCATGACTATGATGTGTCACCCTGGGACCTGGTATCAACTGACCTCCAGATGCCAGCTAAAGAACCAGCCCCTTCAATGGGACCTCTTGAGGCAGGGACAGCTCTACGTGCAATCTCAGCAGGAAGTAGCTATAGAAGAAGAGACTTTCTCCCCTTACCCCAAGATTTTGGGCTCCATTCATTTGAGGGGGGAATGATGGGGTGCTTATGCTCAAGCCCTACCCTAAGATATTGTTTTATGTGCTTATTTTATGTGATCCCTGTTATATTGTTGTAAAGTTCTGTTGATACTATTTGCCTAAGATATTGTTTTATGTGCCTATTTTCTGTTATCCCTGTTATAATTCTGTTCATATCTGTTGCTCCCACAGACATATGTAATGCAAAAGATCTTGGGGCTGAATGTAATGGTAATTTAAATGGGAAGATCTTTCCCATTCATTAATAAGCCCATGTGACCTGGTTAAATTACATGGAAACCTAAGTCACATGTGGGAGGAACTTACTGAAAGGGTGTAACAGGAAGGAGGGAGCAGAGCTGGGAGGAAGTTGGTCAGGCTAGTCAGAGCTGGAAAGGACACAGGAAAGCAGAGAAGAGCTTAGGCTCTTGAGTGTTTGTTTGTGGGAAGCCATAGTGGGCAGTTGGGGGAGAGATTTGGGAATGGTTTTGCCCCCTTCAGTGATAATATGTATTGACTTATTGGTTACTGTGATAGATTTGGCTTTCTGGTTATGGGATTTGACTTTCTGGTGTCTGAATAAATATTTTTCTTCTGCCTTCCATATGGAGAGTCTGTTATACTTTGGTAGTGCCTTTAGCATATTCAAAGTCCCCACCGGTGCTGTGAATGTTGCCTTGGTGATATACCACCTCCCATTTCCTTGCCTTTTCTTCTAGGCTGATCTGCTGTTCAAATGCTAGGTTTCCACAAAACACTCTACTCCTTCCTATTAGCTAGGTTGTTCACACTTATTTTATTAAGTTTAGTTCATTGATTCATCAGAGGTTTTCTCACGTGGTAAAAACATTGAAATGTTTTATCTTGTTGGTTACTTCAGTTGGTATGGGTGTGATTGATTAATTGGTTCAATCAATGCTTACCTTTACAGTAGGACCTAATAATGATATTTCAATAATGGAAAAGACTTGGACATGTTTTTAGTCAGCAAGGAAGGATCCAGTATATAGGGAGAGATTAAAGACAAGAGAATATCTGCTAGAAATGCTAGAAGGGGACAGGAGCAAAGCTACATGTAGAGGGGTGGCCTTGGCAAACTGAGGGGCCACCAGACACTGAAGTGAAGGAGGAAATAATGGAGAATGATGTTAGAGGAAATATAATAAAAATAGCATAGAAGAGTGATCTCAGTAAATGGCCTAGGGTGATTGAATTGATTTACTTAATTGACCCCTAATTTTGCAAAGAAAAAAAAAGTCTCACTGGAAGCTGAGGCCTTTAGGAGAGGACAATGGGAAAAAGCAGTGAAGAGATTAATTTGTAAACCAGAAAACAGCTTTTCACTGGACCAAGGAAGGGGAGAAAGGAATGGGTCATTATTTCATCCTCCAGACTTGCACCTGGGTCAGTATCACAGGTCAAGTGTGTCCCAGAGCTTAGATTGCAATGCCTCCACCATCCCCTACTCTTGCCCATAATTTTCCTTTAAGTTCATTCCATTCTGACCCACTATCCCCCTTTAACCCATCATGACTCCACTGAAGTTGCTTATTATGGTCTCTTCCTATATCTCAGAAGTCCACACAAGTCCAAGCGTAGGCCTCTGAGAACTTTGATTTGTCCATTTCAGGTCAAACAAAAGTCACAGGAAATACTGTATAATCTGCCAGATTAGTAAGGTAGGTATCTAGGTCTTCCAAGGCCTTTGTGGTCTTGCCCCTGTTGGTGATTAAAAACACAGACTACGTTCATAATACCTAAGACACATTCTAGAGGTTGTCAACAAGCTAGGCGCACAATTTTGAAGGAAAGATATCAGCTAGATTGCCTTTGGGAAATTGCACAGTGAACTTATGTCTGATGCCATAAAAGCTAATTTCTTTAACATTATTTACATAGTGATGTTATATGGCTGTGAATCATTAAATAGTACAACATCAGCAGTCTTAAAATTACAGATAATACAAAGAGCAATTGAAAAATGTTTATAAATTATATTTAACATCTTACCAGTGATAATTTGCATGTGAAAATGATGCAAGTAGCCAGAATTAGGGTCAATAGCTAGACAATCTGGTTGGTCTTATCAACATTCTTGAGAAATTTTAAAAGCAGTGCCTCTAATGAAATGGATGGATACTTTATGAGGGACTTAGAGAAAGTCGTAGACAGGAATTGCCTAGCGGAAGAAGGCATGCGTGTCTACCCACATTGATGAAACCATGGATCTATCAAAGTATCAAGACTTGTTTCACTTCTCTTTAGTTTTTTTCATTTTATCTAGTTTTCGTCTTATCTGTGTAATTTGGTTTATGCCATCATTATCTAGAAAAAAATTATTTTCCCTGATGACAAAATCTCTACTCCTTGCTTCATTTCTTCTGTCAGATGTTTGGGACTGGAAGACTAGTTAGGTTTTTGGCTGTTTATAACATAGGACAGGGATTTTGTTATTTATATCTACACATTGTTCTCAGGTTACCTGAACTTACATCGAAAGAGCTCCTGAAAAGAAGGAAGAAGCCATGATGGTTAGTGTCAGCCAAAGAAGGATCAGAATAGAAGGAACACGGAGGAGAATGATGAGCAGGAGCAGAGGATGGTTGAGGCATTCAGGTCTGAGCCTTGGACCAGGAGTGAGAAAGACCTCAGATACTTATCATCTATGTGACCCTGGGCAAGTCACTTAACCTGCTTACCTTAGTTTCCTCAATTGTAGAGTAGAGATACCTCTTTTACAGGGCTGTTGTGAGGACCAAGTATGATAACAGGAGCTTTTAAATGCTTATTTCCTCCCCTTCTCCTTCCCCTTTCTCAGTTCACAGGAAAACTGTTTCCCTGTTTGGTAGTAGATTTCTTCATTTCTATTTTCCATTGTTCTTTCCCAGATGCCCCTGCTTGCGATGAGAATCACCATTTTCCTTTCTAAAAGTAGGGGTCAATTAAATGTAGTATAACCTACAAGAACATAAACCAGAGGCTTGGAGAACAATGATCTTATCTTCTTCCTCTAATTGTTTTTCTGACCACTAGTCTCATTTGCATGTCATTCAAAAAACAGTCTTGGGAGCCACTTTAAAATGATTGCCCCGGCTTCCCACAAAGTCCTGGTTGGGATTGTTTGTCAGAAAAACTATTCAAGATTTAAAGCACTTTATGGGTCAGAACTCCCTTAAAATGATAGTTTGTGGGCTCCCAAGTGTTTACTTTATACCAGTTAGCAAGATGACACATTAGGGCGAATCAAAAGACCAGCATATGAAGTACAGTGGCCAAAAAATAGAAAAACTGCAAATGCACACATGGGGCACGCTCTCCTTTCAAGACTCACCTGACTCCCCAATCATCTATGATTGACATAAAAATGAAACTAGGGCCTGAACAAAAGCTACAAGGCAGGACAGATCCTCCATGCACATTACAGCCTTTATCATGCATATCTACTAGCAATAAAACTCCTGAATTTGGAATCTTGCTCATCTCTTTATGTATATTTTATCTGAGCATTTTTGTTTGCTACATACTTTTCTAGAAGTGATCTATAAATGTTGCAAGATTTTCCTTCCTTCCTTTCATCCTTCCTTCCTCCTTTCCTTCCTTAAATGCCAGGATTTATGCTGACATTGTTTCCCTCATAAGGCAGGTAGGTGGTACAGTGGATAGAACGCTGAATCTTGAGTCGGAAAGTTGTTCAGTTGGGGATTCTTCATGACCTTGTGGACCATAACAGTAGTATGCTATTTCCCCCTTCAGCTCATTAAGGCCAACAGAGGTTACATGACTTGCCCAGAATGACACAACTGAGGCTGGATTTGAACTCAGGTCTTCTTGACTCCAGGACCAAGTCTCTGTCCTGACTGTCTCTGAGGAAATCAAGAAATAAGACAAAGGACCATCATCTCCTGTAGGCTGGCTGCACATATACCCAAAGTTTTAGACATGGGTTCACTCAGTCTGCCTGCACAAGTGGCTGACTTTTCACACCTGGCACAAAGTAGGTCAGTATAAATGCACATTCTTTTCCCCTCCACTGTCCTTAACCATCTTCATATTTTATCTTCACATCAAAGGGCAGACCAAATAGTTGAGATTCTAATGAATGTATATCATCTAGAATATACTGGTTCAAGAATTCTTGAAATTTAAAGAATTCCTGGGTACTGGTTCAAGCCCATGCTGGTAACTGGTAACTTAAGGTGCTATTCAGTGGTTCAGTGAAGCAGATGATCTGTAAGTCTTCAGTGAGTGCATTTTATTTTTCAATTCCTCATGAAACTTAATGTCCTTAGGTTATTACAAAATTAATTTTATTTACTGTTTTTGCAGGCATCAGGAAATGTTTAAGGAATTCTGTATCTTCCACATTCTTATCATAACAACTAAAGAAAAAATCCTTCAAAGTACAAAACCTACTATGCTTACAATGTACACAGTATATTCACTCTTGAATTTGTTGTAACTGTAAAATCCAGGCAGTACTAGTGCTCATGCTATGAGCAACCCAGTAGCCAACTGTAAAACTCCTAAACTGCACCCTACACACTTAAAAAAAGTAGTTTATTTTTAGTAAAAGTTGGAAGAAAATCCTTCCATTAAAATATATCTTGTAGGAGGTGGAGCCAATATGAAAGAGTAGCAAGAAGTATAGCCCCGTTTTCCCACCCCTAAAAAATAATATCCTTCCAAATAGAACTAGAAAATGCACCAATCTGAATTTTGTTAGGGAAATCAAAACAAAACACAGTGAGTCATTCATCTGGCTCCAGTTGGTATGGGGAGACAGAGAGTCTGAGGACCCCTGGGGACAGGGTCTTGCCGGCATCACATATTTCTAGTATTGTAGCACAAGGAGATGCTGTGCACCAGGGCACTGTGACCTCAAATAGGGACTGAGAACAGGTTCTAGGTCATAGATCCAGGGTGGTTGGGGAGGGGACTTGCACTCAGGGATGGCAAGCCAAGGTAAGGCGCAGTGGCAGGCCCTATACCATGCAGCGAGTCAGGAGCCAGTTCACAAACGAAAAGCATTTGATCCTAGGAGCAGAGGAGGGTTTCAGTTTCAGTTTCTAACCTAATCTGAAACCTGCAGAGGAACAACCAGGGCAAACTGATAGTGGATAACTCTGTCACAGTCTACTGTTGCACAGACCCAAGCCCAGGAACATGCAGAACTCAAGTCAGTGAGGCAGAAATCAGGCTTTGTCTTGGATCAGTCCACTATGGAAACACTGAAATTCTGCACATCTCCCGTCTGAACTGTCCTTGAGAGCCTGGAATAACACAACACTCAATATTACAAGAAATCAACAATAGGGCCAGCCCAGACCATCCCCTGCAGAAGGCCACAAAGCCCAGCTCTAATATCATCTGATGTCAGAAAATGGGCTGAAAGAATGA
The DNA here is from genome assembly GCA_028658325.1 of Potorous gilbertii. Classification (NCBI taxonomy): domain Eukaryota; kingdom Metazoa; phylum Chordata; class Mammalia; order Diprotodontia; family Potoroidae; genus Potorous; species Potorous gilbertii. The sequence continues at coordinate 79,870,315 of CM053773.1, read as the reverse complement.
ACAAACAAAAGAATTAATTCCATCATAAAAAGCTGTTACGGTGACAAGAACATGACACAAATGTAGAAGAAGAAAATAACTCTAAATTACCTATAAATGAAGACTCAAAGAAAAACACAACATGAACACAAATTCAACTAAAATTCCTGAAAGGGATGAAGCCAGAGTTTAAGAAAAAGTTTAAAATAGTTTTATAAATGAGAACATGAATGTAAAAACTGAAAAATAATGAGAGCTATGGAGGAAAGAATTGGCAAGGGAATTAATAGCTTGACACAAGAAGTACAAGTCTTTCCCAAGAAACAAGATCCCTGAAAATTAGAATGGACCCAAGAGAAACTAATGACTTGAAAAGATAACAAGAAATAGTAAAACAAAGTTAAAAGACTGAAAAAAAAAGAAGAAAGTATAAAACAACTCACCGAGAAAACAGATAGAAGAAAAAAAATTTAAGAATCATTGAACTATCTGAAGCCATGAGTGAAAAAAGAGTCAGATCTCACATTCCAAGAAATCTTTCTAGGTCTCTTAGAAGTAGAAGACAAAGTGGAAATGGAAAGACTATACCAGTCATCTCCTGAGGGAAATCCCAAAATATAATTCAAAGAAAAAATATTGCAAGCAGCCAGAAAGAAAGAATTCAAATAAACAAGGAGTCATAGTCAAAATCACAACTCAATTTAGCAGCTACTTCTATGAAAATGTGGAGTTAGAAATATTTCATAAGGATAAAGATATGGGCTTATAATCAAGAATAACTTACCTGCAAAGCTGAGTAAAAAAAGGCAGGGAAAGTAGATCTTTAATGAAATAGAGGATTTCCAAGCATTCCTGATAAAAAGACCAGAGCTGCATGGAAACTTTGAAGGCATTAGGAGAAAGATAAAAAGGCAAGTACTAACGATCATAAGGGTCTAAACAAGAATAAATTCTTTACATTCTAATTTGAGGAAACAGCACATATTCTTTCTTAGCCCTATCATATTCAGGGTTTAAAGAGGGAGTTTAATTAGAGAGAAAGTAATACTGACTCTATTCTGGGGGAAGGGAAAGTAAGGTAAGGAAAATTACTTCACATAACTACGATATGCAAATAGAAATCTTTACAAATAAGGAAGAAAGGATAGAGGGGAGTAGCTGATACTTGATCCTCTCATCTGAACTGGTTAAAGGAGAGAAGAGTGCAAAAATGCACACACAGAGTTAGGTACAGAAATACAGAAGGGAGAAGGGAGAAGAAGGAATTAAAAAGCGGGTAGGTTAAAAGAGAGATTAGTCCTAGTATAGAAAAACTAAGGTTGTGCAAAAATATGTAGAGATCTTTTTATGATAACAAAGAATGGAAATCTGAAGGGGGTGCCCATCAATTGAGAAATGACTTGAATCAACTATGGTATGTAAATGTGATAGAATACTGTTGAAAGAAACAATGAAATGCATTGTTTCAGAGAAACCTGGAAAGATTTTGTTAACAAATTTTACTGCACCAGCCTCTAACCTGGGAATGAGAAAACAGAGAAGGCCAGAGACAAGGTGCCAGTAATCAAATATCAATTTAATTAATTAGTTTCATTATGAGGAATATATATGCAAATCGGGAATTGTCCTGATCAGAATTCCACCTTACTGTAGTGAAGGCAGAGATTATATACATACGTAAGTCACAACAGGGAAGGTAGAATACAAACATTTCCAGGACCTGAGTGGTTTCTTATGACAAGCCCATGGGTGCAGGACAATACACGTGTTCTGGAGTTCTATGAGAACAGTATTGTTTCAAGTCCTTGGGGGTCATTATTTGGTGGGGCACAGGAATGTAGTGATTGTGAAAACATTGTCAAGAGTTTGATCATTTCTGACTTGAAAGCCAGAAGAAGCATCTCTGAGAAATCTGAATAATTAGTATATTCATTACACATATATCAATTAATATGAAAATCACAGTTCCTTCACAACTTGCATGAACAGATGCAGAGAGAAGTGAAAAGTACCAGAACAATTTATACAAAATAGCAATATTGTGAAGACAAACAACTTTGAAAGACTTAAGAACTGTGAGCAACATAATGATGAATTACAGTGCCAGAGGACTAAGAATGACACATGTTATCCATCTCCTGATAGAAGTGAAATACTCAAGAGTACAGAATGAGACATGTGCATTATGTGCACACACATATATTTGGACACTGTCAATGTGAAAATTTGATATGGTTGACTATGTATTTTGTAACAGGGATTTTTTATTTCTTTCATTGTCATCTGGGAAAGGCAAGAGGAGAGAGGCCAGAGTTTTGTTGATAAAAAAATTAAAATGTTTTTCCAAATAAAAGTATATCTTGCAATAGCATTATACAATGTGGAAGGGGAAATGTTGGGGTAAAGGCAGATGTGCTGGTAAATATAAAATGTGCAGGATATATTTTAAGTTAATCACCTGTAGTATTATCATTTTCTCTATCGCTTTCTTAAGTCTAGACAATCAACAAAACAATAATTCAAGCCCTGATTTGTGACCTTTGCTGATTTCTGAAGTGTAAATGCTCAGGCTGAAAATTTGACAGGCAGCTCTCTGGAGCTGGTTTGTTCTGACTTCATCATACCCTCAGGGGAGATTGGCTTTAGAAAAAACACTAGCCCTGTGGCAAATGGACCTCCCTCTTTAAAACAAACCAAGATTCTGGCTTTCCAGCCCATGTTGAAGGGGAAGAAGTGGATCCAAGCTAAACTGCTGTTAAAAAAAGTCAATTCTGTTGCAGGGGAAGTAAGGGTGTAGCCCAAGAGGAAGAAAACAGGATTTTCATCTTATCTGATCCCTGCAACAGTTGAACCTAAACCCAAAATGACGAGAAAGGAAGATTAATCTGTTATTAATCTATCACAAAAATAAATTTGTAAAAAAGGGAGGGAAGGAGAAAAGGAAGTAATGAATAGACTAACCCAGAATTGACTAAAGATGACTTGCCCCCCAAAATAGAGAAACAAAAAATGAGGTCCTAGATTCTGAGTCAACTAGAGAAAAATAATCCAAGTCTGATTAACATCTATGGAAGTTTTCAGAGCTCAAGAACAAAAGGATTAAAAGTGAAAGGTAAGGGTGGGTAAGCAATCTAGATCACCAAGTACCTCTAGCCTAGTTGAAATCATTGTTGCCTTCCTTCCCTTCCCCCTTCCATCATAGCCTTCACCAAAAAGAATGAAGCTATTTCCTGCCCTGGGGATTTCCCTCTTCTTCATTGCAACTATTACAGGGAAATAAAATTTTGCTCACAAGGGGGGAAGTAGTTTGGGAAGGAATCCATCAACTTTAGTAGAAGATTAAGGACTATTTGTTCTAGAATGTGGATCCCAAAATTGTATTTTAAGATATGACCTTTTCTCTATTTCAAGACTTCTAAACATTACCTCAGATTATTTTGTGGGTTGAGAAATAATGTCCAAGAGCACGGTGGGGGGTGGGACCAGATGGAACTCGGTTGGGATTTTTTATTTTCTAAGTTAGACATGCTTGTTTTTAGAATATTAAATTAATTAAAATTGTTTCTGGAAGATTAATGCCTGAAAAAATGAAGTATTAAAATTTTCTTGGATACAACACATGCCAAGTCTTTTAATATTTGTCTGTATAACTTCTGATATAGATCAGAGGAATATTTTTACCAACTATTTGTAAGCACAAATTTTTTAATAGCTCTAGAAATTCATGTTAAGAAAAATTAGACCTCAGATTATCCTACCCCCTTTAAAAAAATTAGATCAGTATAAATGCCTTTTTAAAGCGGTAAAACATTTTCTAGTGGCTAATTTTTCTATACAACAAGAAATTATTGAAATATCGATTAAGGGATGTATAGACAATCTTGTGTATAGGCTTAACTTTCCGTATAAAATTTTTATGTTACGGTAATGAGGCATAGTGTAGACCATAATTTGGAATCGTGACTATGAAAAACATCAAAGATCACAATGTTTTAATTCCACGGTGCAAGGGATAGAGCACTGGGCCTTGAGTCAGGAAGATCTAACTTCAAATATAACCTCAGTTGCTTCCCAGCTGTGTGACCCTGGGAATGTAACTTAACCTTTGGTTGCCTCAATTTCATCATCTGTAAAATGGGGAGAATAATAGCACTTATCTAGGGTTGTTGTGAGGTAATAGCTGTAGAATGCTTAGCACAGTGCCTGACACATAGTAAGTGCCACGTAAATGTTAGTTTTATTATTGCTATTTTTGTTATTTCCAAGGCTCCCGGGCCCTGGATCCTGGGCTATTTGTTTGTACTAGGGCCCCGTAGGAGGTGGTTTGCCATTTTCTTCTCCAGATCGTTTTACACATGAAGAAAGTAAGGCAAACAGGGTTGAATGACTTGCCCAGAGTCACACAGCTAGCAAGTGTCTGAGGTTGGATTTGAATTCGTCTTCCTGACTTGAGGCCCAGCACTCTATCCACTATGCCACGTAGCTGCCCCTTTATGAAGTTACACTGCTCGTAAAATATTAAGGCAGTTAGGCATTAAAGTATACCAGGTATAGGAGTTGGAATCAGGAAAACCTGAGTTCAAATTCTGTCTGAAGCCCTTACTAGATGTGTAACCCTGAGCAAATTCTATTAACTTTTTGGTGCTCCAGTTTTCCTATATCTAAAATGAGAGGATTGGCTTGATGGTCTTTAAAATATTTTTCAACCCTAAGCATATAATCTTTTGATACTCTTCCATGATTTTCCTCTGTAATGTTTTGCAAATTAGCTAGTTCTTTAAATTAGTGTTGCCCTTAGCTGCTATGTCTCTGGGCTTGGCAAAGTGATTCTAATCATGGGATCTGTGTTGGAGCATGTTTGGGAGGAGGGAACACACCAAGGATTGTTAATGTAATGGGAATGACTCTGAGAAGTCTGCACCACACCTGACTCTAAGGGGAGGTCTGATCATCCAAACAATATTTATACTTGTTTTTGCATCTATATGGGTGTTCTGTTCTCCATGAACAATTCTCCATGAACACTACGTCCAGACGTGTAAATAAATTGCCTTCCTCTGCCCCCTCTTCTTTGAGTTATTTTCATGAGAAGGGTGTGTTTCCAACAGCCCTTTGGAACTGTCTTGGCTCCTTGGATTGATCAGAGTAGCCAAGTCTTTAAGAGTGGATCCTTATAATATAGCTGTTACTACGTACAATGTTCTCCTGCTTCTTTTCACTTCATTTTGCACGAGTTCATATACATCTTTCCAGGTTTTTCCCAAAATCATCCTGTTAATCATTTCTTCTAGCACAGTAGTGTTCCATCACAATTGTATACTACAACTTGTTCAGCTATTCCACAATTGATAGGCAACCCCTAAATTTCCAATTCTTTGCCACCACAAAGAGTTGCTAGAAATATTTTTGTACAAATAGATCCTTTACCTTTTTCTTTGATGTCTTTGAGATACAGACCTAGTAGAGTGTAGGATTCCTTTCCCCTAGGAACTCCTTTGGTAGAGGGTCCTGACCAGCAAGACCCTCATCTCAGAAGCAATGAATGAGGCGGGAGGCAGGATGTAAGGCAACTCTGTTTATTCAGCTGAGAATCAGAGTTTTTAAAGGCTCTAACCACAATCACTTGCAGCCTGAACTCATCCCATTACTTCCCTATCTCATGACTTACCCACATCCTTGTGCCTGATGCAAGTAAC
>CM053773.1:79834002-79864140 GCA_028658325.1 Potorous gilbertii | reverse complement strand
TAAGGCAACTCTGTTTATTCAGCTGAGAATCAGAGTTTTTAAAGGCTCTAACCACAATCACTTGCAGCCTGAACTCATCCCATTACTTCCCTATCTCATGACTTACCCACATCCTTGTGCCTGATGCAAGTAACGAAGTTTATCTTGCTCCTGAAGCTAGTTCCTGAGTTCCCAGACTCAATTGCAACTTTTCTGCAAAGAATGTCAGTATCTGCAGGAACATCAGGTTCCAGGGTCATGGAGAGCTTCTGCCAGGGTTTGAGTGAGCACAAGTCCCACAGGAACAGGCTTTGCCTCAGCTATGGCCTTGATCACGGGACTCACACTCCCCTTAGCCCTCTACAGTAGAGGTATTGCTGGGTAAAAGGGTGTGCCCAGTTTTTTAGCTTTGGGCATAGGTCCAAATTGTTCTTCTAAATGGTTAGACCAGTTCACAACTCCACCAACAGTTCATTAATGTACTTATTTTCTCTCATTCCCTCCAGCATTTGTTATTTCTGATAGGTGTATGATATTACCTCAGAGTTCTCTTAAGTTTTGTATCTCAAATTAATAGTTATTTAGAATATTTTTTCTTATGTCTATAGATAACTTTGATTTCTTATTTAGAAAATTGCCTGTTGATATACTTTGACCACTTATCAATTGGAGGATGGCTTTTATTTTTATAAATTACACTTAGTTCCATATATATTTAAGAAATGAGGCCTTTATCAGAGAAATTAAAATTTTTTGATAGTACTTCATTGTCCGTGGTACCTTTTAGCAAAATGTAATTTCCTTGATTACCTTTTTGAATTAGGTCTATTTTTCATTTACTTTGTCAGAAATCATGATTACCATCCTTGCCTTTCTTTACTTCAACTGAAGCATAATAGATTCTGCTCCAGCCTGTGTGTGTATGTGTGCGTGCGAAGTGAGTGTGTGTGTGTGAATGTTTGTGTATGTCTTTCTGTTTCAAATGAGTCTCTTATAAACAAAATAATGTTGGATTTTGGTTTCTAATCCATTTCATTTTCTACTTTTGTTTTATGGGTAATCTTATTCACATTCACAGTTATGATTACTGACTACGTTTCTCTCTGTCCTGTTTTCTTCTGTTCATCCTTCTCTCTCTCTTTAATCTGTTCCTCCTCAAAAGTCCTAAAACAGCTGCTGCCACTATCAAGGCCACCCTCAAGGTTCACTGCTGGTGCTGCCACACTGCATGTGTGCTGGGATGCTCCCCATTCCGGTTTCAGGAACCTCTGTTGCTGACCATCTAAGTTGTCTTAGGCTGGAAAAATGTCTAACTCCACCCTTTTGTTGGCTCTGCTGCTCCAGAATTTGATTTGATGTTTTATTTTAAAGTTGTTTGGGAACAAATGTTGAGAGAGTTTGTCTGGTTTGCTGCCTAGTTTGCTCCACCATCTTCAACAAATATTTATTAATTCCAGGTACCATAATAGATGCTAGGGATACAAAGACAAAAAAAGGGAGAAAGAATAAGCATTTATACGATGCCTTCTACTTAGTGCCAAGCATTGACCTAAGCAGTGCTAAGTACCTTACAAACATTATCTCATTTAATTCTCACAATAACCGTGCAAAGTAGATGTTCTCAGTATCCCTTTTTTATAGTTCAGGAAACTGAGGCAAGCGGAGGTTAAGTGACTTGTCCAGGATCTCACAGCTAATAAGTGTCTGAGGTTGTATTTGAACACAGGTCTTCTTGACTTCACCCACCAATTTGTCAAAGGTGCCATCTAGTTGCTGATTAAATAAATTAAAAAAAAAAAAGCAAAATCATCACTGTCCTCAATCGTCTTACATTCTGTCACAGGAGAAACCATGTATATTTATAAAAATATGCAAGATTTTTTTTAAATGTGTAAATTCAAGATAAGGGATTCAATGTATGTATATTAAGAGACACAGGTGAGAAGGAAATGTATTCTAGGTAGAGAAAACAGCTGGAGCCACAGTTATGGGAAATGGAGTGTTGCATGTGAAGACCAGCATGAAGGCTCATTTGACTGGATTATAAAGAATATGAAAGAAAAGGTAAGGGAGAGTTAGGTTCTGAAGAGCTGAAAAATGCCACCCAGAGGAGTTTGTATTTGATTCTAGAACCTGGAACCTGTGAACATAAGAAAAGAAATTTATAACTGCCTTTCAAGATAATTTATTTCCTATGTATTTTATTTTGCTGTTTTGGAAAGTGTCAGACTACCAAAGAGTCCACAACACACAAAAAATGTTTAAAAATTCTGTTCCAGGGATACTAGGGCGCCCCTGGAATTGATTGAAGTAAACCTATACTTTAGGAAAATTACTTTGGCGGTTGTATGGAGTAGGAATTGGATGATGGTGAGACACGTCAAGGAGAGCAAGTAGGATGCTATTACAATAGTGCAGGAGCGAGGCGGCAAAGCCCTGAACTAAGTGGTGATTGTGTGAGTAGAGAGAAAGGGATGCATAGGAGAGATGCTGTGGAGGTGAAATGACAAGATTTGGGGACTAATTGAATATATAGGAAAAGGCAGTGTGAGGAGTTAAGGATGACAGAGGTTTTGAACAGGGGAGACCCAAAGGATGGTAGTGACCTTAACAAAAATAGGAGTTTAGAGAACAGGGAAAGATGATGAGTTTAGAATATGCTGTTTGAGATGCCTATAGACATACTGTTTGAAATGCCCAATCACAGGTGCAGGTACAGGAGAGAGACTGAGTTGGACACATGGATCGGGGCATCATCTGCTTAGAGATAATATTGAAACTCATGGGAGCTAATAACATCACCAAAAGAGTAAACATCAAGAGAGAAGAGGTCCTTGGGGCACATTCACCATTAAGGTACAGGATATGGATGATGGTGCCCAAAAGAAGACAGAGGAAGTAAAAGAAAACCAAGGGTAGTAATTGTAACTGACATTCATACAGCGCGTGAAAGTTCACAAGTATTTCGCATGTATCATCTCATTTGCTCCTCCCCCAAAATCCTGTAGAGTAGATACTGTTATTGTCTCCATTTTATTGATGAGGAAATTGACACTGAGAGTGAGTAAGTGACTTCTTCAGGATCACAGAATTAAAAAGTATCTGGGGCAGAATTTGAACTGAGATCTTCCCGACTTTAAGGTTCACACTCTCTGCACCGTACCAAGACGCCTCTCATTTGGGAGACGGAGTATCTAGGAGGGGAGTGTCATCACATAATGTCACATGCTGCAGAGAAGACGTGATCCCTTATACTCAATTCAAATCTCACTTTCTGGAACAGGTCTTTCTAGTCTTCAGCCCTTCCTCCTTCACTTTCCTGTCCCTCTGTTTACACATTGCTAGTACCTTTCCTTTGAGATTACTTTGCATTTACACTGTCCATCATGCATATACATTTTCACGTTTCCCTATTAGACTCAGCTCCTTGAGGTCAGGCATCATGTTTTTCCCCCTTTCTTTGTATCATTTGCCAACACTTAGCACAATTCCTGGCACATCACAAGGGCTTAATAAGTGCTTGTTGGCTGACTTACTCATTCCTTCCTCAAATCACCATACATTTCCTCACCTGAGTATATACTATAACTTCTTGAAAGCAGGGATTGTCTTTCTTTCTGCCTTTGTATCTCCTGCTAGCTTAATGCTTTGCATGTAGTAGACACTTAACTAATGTTTATTATTGAACTGTTGAAATCACTTTCACCTTCAGTAATGTGGTTCTGGGAAAGATAGGAACCACAGCAAGATTGGTGGAATTCTCTGTGGCCCCAGGGTCCCTCAGAGTCTGAGTCTGGATAAATTCTGTGGTTGGGTGAAAGGGACCATATAGTTAGATCCAATCTGATTATTCTATTTAGTCACTGATGAAGGCCTGCCAACAGGAAAGGTAAAAAAGGGCCTCAGGGTTAGGACTTGACTGATGCATAGTTTTTTCCTAGTAGATATGGGGAGTGCCTGAATCTATACAGGGTTGTAGGAGAGAGAACCTGAGAGTGGGTTGCAGAATGGGTGAGGTGAGGGTGGAATGGATAGCAGATCAAATGCACTTATATCTGGATGCACTAGTATATATTTCAGGGTAATTTATGTTCCAAAGCAGCTCTGGACTTGTGCTGAACCAGGTTCATATTGTGAAGATCCTCAAGTCTATAATGTTAACTTACTACCCATTAGCAGAGCAACAAGCTCCATGCCTATGAAGCTGATAGTCCTTTTGTACTCTGCCCTCGGTAGACCACATCTAGAGAACTGACCAAAAAGGAGACTCACATCAGTCAGAGATCCTGAAATTTAGGGAACCAAAAGAACTGGTGGATTTCTAGAAATTCAGAGATTTTGAAGCTCATAGAGCACTCCCATGTGGAGGAGCTTTCCGAAATTCTGCTTCCTCTGTCTTGGTATAAAACTATTGGCCTAACTCTAAACAGAAGTGCAGTGTGGTTGGGGAGACTGAAACATTGGTTAACAGTAGACCCTGAGCTCTACTGGATTTAGCATTACAGGTATACTTCGTTTGATTGTGCTTCTCAGATAATACCTTGTTTTTTACAAATTGAAAGTTGGTGGCAACCCTTTGAGAAAGTTTATTGGTGCCATTTTTCCAATAGCATGTCTTTATATCATATCTCCATGTCACATTTTGGTAATTCTTGCAATATTTCAACATTTTTCATTATTTTTATGTCTATTATGGTGATCTGCGATCTGCGATCTTGATGTTACTATCATAATTGCTTTGGGGCACCACAAATCATGTGCACATAAAATGGTGAACTTAATTGTTAAATCTTGTATGTGTTCTGACTGTTCCACCAGTCAAGCATTCTCCTGTCTCTCTCCCTCTCTTCTGGCTTCTCTATTCCCTGGGATCTAACAATACTGGAGAATATTGGCTAAACTTGTTGAAAAATGACAGCAGAGTTTGAGAGGATTGAGTCCAATTTTGAAAGGAGTTCAACTGTGAGTAAATGTTATCAAACAGCACCACATGCTACAAAGAACTGTTTCATGAACAGAAGAGTCAATTGATGCTGCAAACTTCATTGTCTTATTTTAAGAAATTGCCACAGATATCCAAAGCTTCAGTAACCACCACCCTGATGGGTCAGCCATGCACAACCAAGCAAGATCTTCAACCGGAAAAAAAGATTACGATTCACTAAAGGCTCAGATGATGGTTAGCAATATACATTTTTTAACATAATATTGTTGTACACTTAATAAACTATAGTATAATGTATATAACTTTTATATGCACTGGGAAACAAAAAAATTCATGTGACTCACTATATTGCAATATTCACTTTTTTGCTGTGGTCTGAAACTGAACCCATAATATCTGGGTACGACTGTAGGTAGTACAAGTATTATTCTACCCTTTTTACAGATTAGGAAAATTGAGGTTTGGAGATGTTAAGCAACTTAGTCATGTTCACACAGTTAGTAAGTGACAAAAGTCAGGACTTATCACCAGATTTTATGACTAGAAAACCATTAATATTTCTACTCTATATAAGAGAAAAAGTGAAGGTTGAGTGAGGTCCCTTGCACAAAATCAAGGATACAGTCAGAGTGGTACAGTGTATCAGAATTAGGTGTGCCTTTACAATTTTCTAGTCCAAGTTCCTAGTTTTATAGATGAAGAAACTGAATTCCAGAATTAGAGAGAGGCAGGAAAGGCAGGAAAGAGAACCAACTAGGTGGCTCAATGGATAGAGCACCAGGCTTGGAGTTAGGAAGATCTGAATTCAAGTCTGGTCCCAGAGACTTACTAGACATGTAACCCTGGGTAAATCACTTAACCCTGTTTGCCTCAATTTCTTCATCTGTAAAATGAACTGGAGAAGGAAATGGCAGACCACTCCAGTATTGCCAAGAAAGCCCCAAATGGAGTCATAAAGAATTAGACATGACTGGACAACAACAAATGGAAGGGATTGATGTATAGAAAAAGAGGCAGAGAAGAAGGAATAAATTCAGTAGGTTCTGCTGGTAGTTAGATAGTATAGTGTGAGTGCTAGATTTAAATTGGGAAGATCTGAGTTCAAATGTTGCCTCAGATAAATTCATTAGCTGTGTGGCTCTGGGTAAGTCACTTTATCTTCTCTATATGCCTATTTTTTAATCTATAAAATCAGAAGAATGATAGCCCCTACCACATGGGTTTGAGAGCATAACATGCATAATGTACTTTGCAAACTTTAAAATGCTATAAAAATGTTAATTCTTATGATTAGTATTACTTGTCCTTGAAACTTCTAAGACGCTGATTGAAATAGTCAAGTGTCCCTTTGGAATTCAGTAACTCTATGGACAGCAGAAACTACAGCATGACTATGAAGTTTGACTGAAATGAAATCATAGGTCAGAGGCTTCCAACCCCTCATCTAAGTGCCTTTTCCCAGGTTTGCTGATGAGACTGTCCCATGGGAATGGGAATAGATTCAGTGAAGAGTTCTCAGGAATGTGGAGTCTTTCCCTAGGGAAAAAGGGGCCTTAGGCCCAGGTGTCAATTCCTCCAGAATCAGGTGACTTCCATGTAAGATCAATGATTGGATAGAACTCACTAACTTCTCAATGCCCAATTTGCATAAGCAACCACAGTCCTCACACAGGTCCGCCTAATTTGCATAAATTTTTCAATCCCTAGTTTGCATATAATGAGGTGTACTTTCCTAGCTCGGGAAATCCCAAAAAGGATTGGTTAGATTTCATGCCTAGAATGTAAGATCATGCTTCTCAGCCAATGAGAAAAATGGTCAGTGGTGGGAGGGGTTTCCTGCATTAGGATCTATATAACCATTTTTCTGCCTTTGTAAGACGGCTTCCCTGCTCCAGATCACCTGGTGAAGAGACTGCCCCTATTCTCGAGAGAATCGAATAAAGGAACTTTCTGTTAAAACTTTGAGATGCCTCTGAGTAGTCAATTTGAGTAGGGGTCTTGCCATCCCACACACATGGAATGTGATCCAAGCCTTCCAAGAGGCCAGAGAGATTGTAGCAGATGGCCTGCGTCCCTACATGGCTCAGTGATGTGGTGAAGAAGAAAGACCAACTCCATTTATTGATCTGAAGGTCCAGGTATTTATAGACAGAAACTCTAGCCTAGGTGACATTCTGCTTGTCTCCTGCCCTAGTGATTAAATCAGTCTTGATTTAATCAGACTGAGCCTAGAGGGCATCTATTTTACATATCCCTTGTTTTCTGTAATTCTCTTGTTTGTCTTAAGGGGACAGAAACATCTGAGGGGCATGGAGAGCCATTCTAGATGATAATGAACACAGTCTCAAAGAACAGTTTCCCTGAAGGTCATTCCTGATCTTGTCAACCACACTCCACCCTGGTCCTCAACAAGAGATTTCCTGTCTTACTTCTCCCTTATCTTTAGGTCTTTAAGGTCTGTCACCCTATCTGGAAATTATATTGGTTTGGCACAATTTGTTCTGCAACAAAGCAGGCAATCTATGACAGAGCCGTCTTCATGATCTTCTATGTGATGGTAGACATTGCTCAGGACAATTTGTTCTCTTATCTTGCCCCAGTATCAGACTGAAGCTGAATGCTCTGGAATTTCCAGGATTATCCATTTCCCTTTTCTAAAAGTTGTGCTCTGCAATTGCTCTCTCCTTAGCAGTCTTCAGGGTGTTACACAGCACCCACAGCTTCTCTGAAATGGTACCTAATGACTCTGCCATAATATCCATCAGTGTTCTAAGTGCCTGAGATGGCTACCACTGGGCCCTGCTGTTTTCTGTCTGCATGGCACTAAAGAGCTCTCTCCCCCACCATTTTTTCTGCATCTTGGCAAATTGCCCTCCTCCTCCTCCAAGTAACTCTTATTTTCATCATCAGATTTATAATTAATCCTTGTTACATTCACAGAGGCAAAAATAAAAAAATGTTAAAAATGTTCTTTTACACAATCATGCTCTCCTTTCCTTTCTTTTCAGTTGTCAATCCTCTTTCATTGTGATGTTTCAATATGTCTTTTCAAAGATTTATTTCTTCATTCATTTATTCTCTTACCGAGCTAACATGTATTGAGCACCGAAGTTTAAATTTTCATTACCTTTCACCTGGACGGTTATACTAGCGTCTAACTGCTCCCCGCGGCTCTAGTTTCTCCCTCCTAGTCAATCTGTCCCTTGCAGAGCTGTCACATAAATCTTTTCAAAATATGACTTTCATTAAATCATCATATTCTTCAAATATTTCCAATGGTCATACTGTCTACAAAATAAAGCCTGAACTCATCTCGCTATTCAAGGCTATCTACAGTGTTCATTTCTAGCAACCTTCATTTCTAGCCTCGTCTCCAGCCAAATTAGTTATTAATCATCCCTTTGGAAGGCAACAATTCTATGGGCAGCAACAATTAAAATGACTCGATTGTGAAGGCTGACTGACATGAAGCCAAGACGAGAAGCTCCCAAACCTTAGTCGAGGAGGCATCTTCCCGGTGTGCCAATGAGACTACCTTGTAGGATGTGATCATCACCTATTATTAGTTTCCAATCTATGCTAGGAGATCCTATCTTTTCCTTGATTGACAGAAAATCTTCCTTAATTGCTTTAGACATAAGTGATCTGGATGTCTAACACTCATGTGTTACACACTTACTGTCTCATGCTGTAGTTTCTAGTGCACATATACTATCTTCTCAAGTAGACTGCTAACTTCTTAAAGACAAGGACTTTGTCTATAAAATATAGAATAGTATAGAATTTCACACAGAGTTCTTAAAAATATCTGCAGAATGGATCCATAGATAGTAAAAAAAACCCCAAATCCTAAGGATTATGAAAAACTGTCTTCAAGAAGAGAAGTTTGCATTATTCTGGTTACTCTGAAGATAAAGTTTCACAGGAATCAGATGATAATGCAACTCTAGACTTCATGATTCTAGAACATGTTCATAAAATGCAGAAAGTTCCCAGTTTTATTCATTTCAACAAGTATTTTTAAGTACTTATATTGTGGAGAACTACATGGCCTTAGGGATAGCAAATTGTCCTTAGACTCTGAATTGTCAGACTTGCTGCTGGGTGAATCTAGGCAAGTCACTTAATGTATCAATACCCCCAGGCAACTCTCAGGGCCTTAAGTGCAGAGGAGGGTGAGAAAGCTGGTATAGTAAGCTCAATAATAGGTTTGGAATAGCTGCTATAGGGAACGTGATAGAGAATTAATTAGAGATGAATACAAGATTCAGTTGAGATTGGCACCATTCAGAACATTTTATTAGAAAAAGAGGAAGTAAATTGTAGGAGTAATCCAGTTAGAGAAAATGGCCCAGGATAAAGTCCTAGGGTATGCTTGCATGTGGAAGCTGTTAAAATACTATTAGAAGAAACCCTGATTTCCAGAGCTAAGGCCCAGCAAACAACCTATGCCCTGAGCTTGGCATAACAACAATCCCCCTGATCTTGTAACCACCAAGTGAACCAAATCAGGTGCCATTGCTATTCAAGAGTGAAAAGTTCCAGCCATGCTAACTCTGGTTCTGCACCCCACTGAACAACTACAAGGCTCAGAGACCCTAATAACTTGGAGACTCTCTACTCAAGACCTAAGAATGCCTGTGTTGTGCTCCAGTCTTCTGTGGTTTTCATGTTTAGAAACCCTACCCCTTCCATAAGTGAGTGACCCCCCCTTCTTAGGAAGAAGGACTTTGCTTGCAGGCTGTTTCCCTCACTTTGAAATTAAACTTCTGTTTGATTCCTGACTCTCCTGTCTCTCACCTGCTCTGTTCATCCACAGATTAGAGGCCAGTTCAGTCTGCCTGACAAAGCCTTGACAAATATGATGATCTTGTCCATAAGACCAAGAAGCAATAATCAGAAACATAGAAAGAGACTCTGAAGAAAGTCCGGAAAACTAAGGCAGGACAGAGCATCCAGGAGGAAGCAGTACTCAACAGGGTGAAATGTTCCAGAGAGGTCAAGAAAGAGGAGGACTAGTGAAATTGAATATAGAGATAAAAATTTTACTGGTAACTTTAGGAAGAGCATTTCAGTCAAGGGGTGACCTTGGGCTGAGGAGTCGGAAGTGAGGAAATGAAAGTAACAAATATCTATGGATTTTTCTAGGAGTTTGGCTAATCAAAGGGAGCAAAAAGAGAGGATAAAGAGGAGCTGGATCCAGTAAAGTTTTGGGTTTTGGGTTGCTGGTTTTTTTAAAATAGATGAGAGACTCCTGAGCATATTTGTGGGCAAACTGTGAAAATTTGGGAACAAGAGAGATTGAAGGAGCAAGCCCTCAGAGGTTACATAGGTGGGTACAGAATGGAGGACACTTTGTATTTTACTTCAAATACTCAATAAACTATCAAACAAGTAAGCATTTATTAAATAAACTAGCTTTTATTAAGCACTTGCTATGTTCCAGGAACTGTGCTAAGCAATAGGGCTACAAGGAAAGGCAAAAACAGCCCTGCCCTCAAGGAGCTTACAGCCTCATGGGGGATATTAATTACTGCCTAGCTGGAGGACATATAAATCTACATACAAAAGTGGTGGAAGGCAGATTTGGAATTGGAAGACATCTCAGAAGTCATCTAGTTCAAACCTTTCATTTTACAGGAGAGGGACAGGAGGCCCACAGAGACTAAGCATCTTGCTCAAGGTCGCACAGGTAATGAACTCTCAGAGGAGGGATTTCTGACAACAAATCTGGCTCTCTTTCCGCTGCAGGGCATTATTTTGAGCCAAATATCTTATTGATTCAAATAACTTGTCCTTCCTCCTCCCCCTCAGTCACTGCATAATAGAGGACATGTACAGGTAAATATTGAAAAACAATTCCTGTCCACCATGACCCCATTTTGGAGAGTGAAAGTACTTACAGTCCATAAATTGAACAGGTTTTCTATTGTCATTCAGTTCCTTTTTCAATTTTGTCCAGCTCTTAATGACTCCATTTGGGGTTTTCTTAGCAAAGATTGTGAAATGGTTTGACATTTCCTTTTCCAGCTCATTATACAGATGAGGAAACCGAGTTTACAGGGATAAGTAACCTGCCCAGGATCATACCAAATCTGAGGCCAGATTTGGATTGAGGAAGATGAGTCCTCCTGACTCCAGGCCCTGTATTCTAGCCACTGTGTGCTACCTAGCAGCTCCTTTTAAGAAGTAAGAAGAAAGCGAATTAATTGGTTTGCTTAACTGTGTATGCCCTTGTGGTTTGAGAGATTTAAGCAATACTCTAGATTGGATAGCAGTAGGATTGTTTAATGATTGGGGATGGGCTGGGGGAACCTAGAGCAGATGAGCAACAATTACTAGATAAATAACTGGAGCGCAGCCTACTGTAACTGTTTTCCATTCAACTAACATTTTCAAAATCAGGGATTTCTCTGTCTATTATTCTAAGCCTGACATACAACCAAGGAAGGAGTACTAAAATAGAAAGTATTATTGTTTCCATTAATATTTTAATAATGACTTTGCCCCCTATAGTACTTACAATGAAAAGGACAGGTAATGAAAGTGCTAATGTTGTTTTGGTATTCTGTCTTATGGTATCACAGCTTGTCTTTCCATGCTCTTTATTTTGCTATAGTTGTGTTGTTATTTATATATTTTTAAGTGGTGGTAGTGTTTGAATAGGAGGCTTTACTGCCAGTTTAAATGTGTGATTTTTTTTTTGAGAGGGTAAACATTTCATTTTTGAGTGCTATATTTTTATTGGTATTTTATATTGATTATATTTATACTAGTTCTCCAATGTAGACCTATTTGGAAGGATTTTCTGAGAACCGTCACTATATCTCATAAGTACAAAACTTTACTAATTACGGAAACTTAATTTGTGCTGCTGAATTTTTTGGTGTTTTTTTTCCTGGGGTGGAGGCAGAAGGGTGCGTTACTATTTCTCATTTGTCTCACTTAGCAAAAATTTTATTTAGTCTGGATCTGTGATTTCACTGGTATGGAGAATTCCTTGATAAAGAAACTGCCTCTACTGATGCAACAATTTTATAATTTAGAGAGTCTTAGTGTTGATTGGAATGCTGAGCCAAGCTCAGCTACCTAACACCACTGGAAGGGAGAAAGTTATTTTGGCTTTGTTAACTATGGTTGAATAACTAATTTCTCTGAAGGTTCATTTTAGTTGGGTTTAGATAAGCTGGTGATCAATTCTCTTATCTAGGTCATTCAATTTGTGGCTTTGGAATCAATGGATTTCAATTCACATATTTAGGGCTAGAGGGGAACCAGAAGAACAATGAGTCCCATCCCTGGTGGTAGAATTTTTTTGGAACCCAAGAGGGTTCACTGAACTAGGGTCTTGAGGTCAGGTTGGATAACAGCAGTAAAAAGTCAACTGAGAGTGAAGCATGTAGTAATTTTATTAGAGTAGGTAGATGCTATCTAAGGTAGATGCTTGCTAAGGTAAATGGTATCTATGATAGACCTGACATAAGAATTTTCTTATATACAAATTTTTAGAGCAGCATTCATAAGCTAAACGTTAATCAAGATAATATGAAACAAAGAAAAGAGATATAATAGCATATTTGCTTTTTAAATGTAATATATTTTTTCATAATTGCATATAAAAACAATTTTTAACATTTATTTTAAAAAATTTTGAGTTCCAAATTCCCTCCCTCCTCTCTCCCTGAGATGGTAAGCAATTTTATAGAGGATATACATGTGTAATTATGAAAAACATGTTTCTATTATTAGTCATATTGTGAAAGAAAATAGACAAAAAACCCATGAAAAAATAAAGGAAGTGAAAAATCGTCTCTTTTGATCTGCATTCAGACTCCACCAGTCATTTCTCTGGAGGTGGATAGCATTTTTCATCATGAGTCCTATGGAACTGTCTTGGATCACTGTATTACTGAGAATAGATGTCTTTCATAGTTGATTATTCTTCTAATATTGCTGTCACTGTGCACAGTGTTCTCCTGATTCTACTCACTTCACTATGGATCCTTTCATGTAAGTCTTTCCAGGTTTTACTGAAATCATCTGGCTCATCATTTCTTATACTTACAACAGTATTCCATTACAAGCATCTACCACAAGTTGTTCAGCCATTCCCCAGATGATGAACATCCCCTCAATTTCCAATTCTTTGCTACCACAAAAAGAGTGGATATATCTTTATCTACATGCACATCTCATATCTACATACACATATATACACACATATACACATATGTATGTAGTTGTCCTTTTATATAAATAGGTCTTTTTCCTTTGGTATTTTTGATGTACAGACCTAGTAGTGGTATTGCTGGGTCAAAGGTTGCCTTTTGGGCTTAGTTACAAATTTGTTCTCCATAATGTTTGGAACAGTTCTTCAATGTTCCACCAACCGTTTGTTGGTGTACTTATTTTTTCCCTCATCCCCTCTAATATTTGTTCTGATCGGTGTGAGATAGCACCTCAGAATTGTTTAAATTTGTGTTTTTCTAATTAATAGTGATTCAGAGCATTTTTTCATGACTATAGATAACTTTGATTTCTTTTAAAAACTGCCTGTTCATATCCTTTGACCATTTATCAATTTGGGGAATGGTTCTTATTTTTATGAATTTGACTTGTTCTCTTTATGTATGAGCAATAACCCTTATTGGATTACACTTACTATAATATTGTCCTCCAACTTTCCATCTTCCTTCTAATCTTGGCTGCATTGGTTTTGTTTGTGTAAAACCTTTTAAATTTAGTATAATCAAAATTATCCATTTTCTATCTCATTTGGTTATAAATTCTTTCCTTATCTATGTATCTGTCAGGTAAAGAAAAGTACACTTGCTAGAGAAAATTATACATTTTTATCTTACTATAAAGATAGATAAGAGAGTTATTATCTGGATATAATTAGTCTAACTAAATCAAAGAACTCTGCTATCACACAGGGAGAACTTTCCCAGGCTGATGAAATCCTCAACCTTCAGCAGCTTTTTGTGCTGATAAGGGGCAAAAAGGAGACACTGAAGGATACTAACTGCTGCTACTAGAGTTCAGATTAACTAGGGGTCATTTACAGAAAATGGTGGATATAGAAGCAGACGGAGTCAGCATGCCTTGAAGTAAGTTTGTTTCTAAAAGGGGCTTGGGTGGTCATTGTGTTACACAAATATCTCAAGGAAGTCTATGGTGTAATACCAGGAGTTTGGTAAGGGATATGTCTTGATAATATTTAATGTAAATTTTGGACTTTAAGAAGGGCCAAAACTTGAATTAAGAAGAGTCTTGTCCTAATAGTCTCCTAATAGTAAACTCAGAGAATACCTTTTGGTGTCAGGGAGGCAAAGGGGCTGACTTAGTAATTTCCTTAGGAGACCTTTTTCCTGGCATCTTAGTGATAAGGAAAAACACAGAGGTCTTGGGTTGTAATTTCAATTGAAACTTTGTTAAAGGTATCCTTTCCTGTGTCAGCAGGATACCTGTCATCAGAGTGGTGGGATTTTCTTCTTATCTTATGTCACAGAGACATATGCTTCAGAGAGGAAATTTACACAGCTTCGAATCATAAATCCCGACCGACGTTACTTTGTTAATTGTCTTGTCTTATTAAATTTATGATTTGTTCAACTAAGAGAGTTACTTTCTTGTGGTAAAATGTATATAAACCAGAAGATTTCTGTACCTGGTAGTCAGAATAATTTTTCTGACTCCATAATGCTTTATGTTACTGTTTTCTTTAAAGGGAATTAATTAAATCATAAAATGTATGCATTTAGCCTGCTTCCTTTTCTTTAACTAAGTTTTCAGGTCAACAGTCTTAACTTGCACATGACTTGGATTTGAGTGAGGCAGCTTCTCAAAGTCATTAGCCTTGATCTTTCCTCCAGAGTCTTCAGAGTCCTATAGCAAGACGAAAGTCAAGAGGGCTGGTGATGGCTCAGGATACAGTGGGTGACCTTGGTCTTTCTAAATTAATGTCTTTCTCAGGTCTCAGTTTGTCTGAATTGAGAGTTACTAAGGGATATTAAGAGTGGGGAGGCAAGGACTCACTGGACATTGTCAACCGTAGGGAATTTGTTGAAAGTTTCTAAGGTTCACGGGATGGAGGTGGAGGTCATTTTGTCTACTTCTTCCACAGTTCCCTGCTTTGATAGGCTCACAGTAAAGTAGGTGCACAAGTCAGTTTGTCTTTATAGTAAAAAGGAATCTTAATCCACAGAGGGTTATGGTGATGATGAATCAGAAATGCAGGGAACAAATTGTATAACAATCAGAACATCACTTAAATACTAAATAGGAAACATCTATTCTGTAATAAAATATAGGAATAAAATCAATTTGGATAACCTAGTTCTCAGAACTTCCAAAAAGGCTGGGACACTCTAAGAGACAACGGACAATAAACACATAATCAGGACAGAAAGGAGCAGGGGGAACATCTCAATGTCCATTGAGATAACATTTCTTATTCCACCCTTGGCTTTAGCTGTCTATTTTATGAAGTTATCTGCTTCTGGGAGACATCTTCTGTAAATTATGTGTCAAAAGCATTCGTCCTTGACTACTGTCCACCAATTGTCTGGTTTGATTTATTTGAATTCAGACACATACATTCCTAATCAATATCTTGGGGTCTTCAAATAGGCTGTTAATATAAGTGATGGAATGTGGAACAGGCCTTTTTTCCAAGGCAGGTTTGCAGAGGTATTTCCTTAACCATTTCTAGTTCCACAGGTTATTTGTGGAGATTCTCTAAATAATGCTACTAAAACTTGCTAGTGACAAGACTTAGTATAATTTAGTAGAACCTGAAAATCTAATTACATTGGCCTTCCAGTAATTAGTTCATATAACAAAAGCTATTTCAGACTTTTTGACACTTATAAACAACAGAGCAATAGGAAGGACATCAGATTAGGCTATATTAGATTATAGTTCATTTGAAAGTTTTGAGAATTTCAGCCTGTACATATTACTTGCTCTTCTGATCTATCTCTGAATCCTGCATGGCATGCATGTCTGTAGACTAGAGGAAGAATCTTAAAAAGGACTATGAGGGCCTGACTTGACTTGTAAAATGAGTCCTTCTGTCTCTTAATGGCATCAGAAAGAGACTTTAATCAGGGGAAGAAAAAATGATTTAAAAGTTTCTTTATAACTATTAAAAAATTTTCTACAGAAAATATTTAATTAATTTGAGACTTTATAGACAATTCCTAAAACATAGTCAAAGCCTGTATACTTTAGGTAATAAGAAAAAAACCCTTAGTCTGCATATATTCAATTGGACCTGAAAGAAGTTCAGTACTTTACCTTTTTTTATTCTAGTGCCTTATTACCTCCAAGAGCAAATTAAAATTTTAAAAATCACCTAAGATCATCATTTTTACTTGACCTTTTGTCATTGTTCTTAATAGAAACATTTGGAAGCCTATCATATGTGTTCAGTTCTCAGTGGAAACAATCTAATCTTGTTGCTTTTCTCAAAGTGAAGTTTTGTTGTTACATTCTAAAATTTTGCTAGGAAAATTGAAGTCAAATTCACTGATTTAT
The DNA here is from genome assembly GCA_028658325.1 of Potorous gilbertii. Taxonomy (NCBI): domain Eukaryota; kingdom Metazoa; phylum Chordata; class Mammalia; order Diprotodontia; family Potoroidae; genus Potorous; species Potorous gilbertii. The sequence goes on along the minus strand of CM053773.1, from coordinate 79,847,675 downwards.
AGTGTTTACACTTTTCTTTATTTTCTCTTTTTGAAAATCAGACTAATTGTATTTCTTTAGTCTGATAGTATCTTTCCTGTTCAGTGATAATACTGACAACTGTCCCCATCGATAAATGTCATCATATACAAAATACTTCTTAATTCTATTCATAATATTCATAATAGACTTCTTAAGTCTATTCCTTGAATGGACGTTACCTTACCCTAAGTGAGTTCCTGAATAGACCATGGCCTAAAGGGGCAAAGTCTCCTATTGCATCCTGGCTCATCTCCAATCATCCTGAGGAGCATCTGGTCACTGGACTCATATGGCTCTGGAGGAGAAGTGAGGCTGGTGACCTTGCACAGCCCTCCCTCACTCAAGACAAAGTCAAGTGCAAGTCATATCATCATTTCTCTGATGGCATGGTCTTCTTCGGCAATGAAGGATGAACACAACAGCAACAACTCTTTATGACCCCATTTGGGGTTTTCTTGGCAAAGATACTGGAATGGTTTGCCATTTTCTTCTCTTGCTCCTTTTACAAATAAGAAAATTGAGGCAAACAATGACTTGCCCAGGGTAACACAGTTGGAAAGTGTCAGAGGCCAAATTTGAACTCAAGAGGATGTCTTCCTGATTTCAAGCCCTATGATCTATCCACTGTGCTACCTAGCTGCCCTAAACTGAAGTTTATAACTTCATTAGAATTTAAAACATCTACATAAAATTTAAGGCTTTTACATCTTTATCATATTATATCTTTGTACTATCTCCTTTTCGTGATATCTGTCTTCATTGTCATCATCATCATATCATCTAGAAAAGATGTAATACTATGCAGACCTAATGTTATACAAGAATATATGATTACAATATATATACTATAATTATGTATATTATTATAGTATATATAATACATGATATCTAACTATTAATATATAACCAAGGGAATGGCAGGTCTAAAGTTAGGAAGTTAAAACAGGTAGTAGCCAGAAAATCATAATAGTAAAAAGAAAACAAATAATAATATACTTCATCCTTGCATCTCATTAGAGCAGTTAAGAGGTGCTTGAGTATTACAACAAGATTCCTTTTTTTAAAATTACAGATCACCTACCATAGTCAGAAAGATTTGCAATGAAAGGGAAAAGCAGGAACATGATTATAACAAAGTCAAGCATGTTCCTCTGTAAGGGAATTGCCAACCCCCAGCCTCTTGGACGGCATTCACTGGTCACGACTCAGGTAAACAGAGGGGAGACTGGTAAGGCATGAACAAGATGGCGCCGGGAGGAAGGGTTCCGCCCCTGTTTTGCTCAACGCTATTTTCCCGGGCTTTTCAGAGAACAAAGAAGTCAAAAATGTTTTTCTTTCTTAGGGCTACGTGTCCACCCTGGGCAGTCCTGGTTTAAGGTAAATTACTTCCTTATAAGGGCAAACTAATTGCTTATAGGTTCACTTAGGGCACTGGTGTCAGAAAAGAGATAAAAGCACTGCTCACAGCTTGAATAAAGGGAGTTCTTACTATCTTGTCTCCCGCCTTGGTCTTTACTTACAGCTACACTCCACCAAGGCCTGCAGGCCTCTGCTGGTCAGATAAAGCCTGTGGACCTGAAAGATCAGGCCCAGACTCCCAGGTCCCTAACATTCCTCCAGGTCTAAGACTAAGGGCACAAAGGGACTTAACATAGATATAATAGAATAAAGCATCTTTATTTCTATTTAATATTAGGCAAGAGTAATAGTTAACTTTTTTGACAGTCAATCATACAGTAAAGTTTCACATTATTCACTGAGTATCGTAGTTAGGCTTAGGATTAACTGGATGGGAAAGGATTTAGCAAATGGGAAAACTCAGTTAAGAGGATCCTATCATTACCTTTGTGAGGCCATCTTCTCAACCATCTCAAGCAGAGACATTCACCTACAGCAGTCCTCAGATTATGCTCCATTTTAGCAGTTCATGGTTTTTGCTTGGATATGGTTTACTGAGCTAATGACAATTTGGATAGTTATAGTTGTGAATTTAAAACTCATAACAATATCAAATTACAGTTCTAAGAAAGTTTGCTTCAAAAAGCAAGTTTCATTAATCACAACTTAAGGTTGGGTGAAATTATTACTTTGTGTGTTGTTACAATAATATTTAGTTAGCTAACAGTTTTTTTAAAAAAAGTTTGTTGTTATTGTGTCATTTCAGTCATGTCTGACTCTGCAAGCCCCTGTTCCAGGGTTTTCTTGATAAACATGGAGAAAGTTGCCATTTCCATCTCCAGTTCGTTTTACAGCTGAGGAAACTGAGACAAACAGGGTGAAGTAACCTGCTATGGGTCACACAGTAAATATCTGAGGCTGGATTTGAACTCATGAAAATGAGTCTTCCTCATTCCAAGTCCACTGTTTCATCCACTGCACCACCTAACTGTACTGTTCTACTCCCAAAAAAGTTTACTGTCAGCATTTAAATACATACAAGACCTTTCTAAAAGCATTGATTTGACCTCTTTCTTTTCCTTTCCTAGTATAAACCCTTCATGCTGTAAAAATTAATAATTAGAAACTAAGAAAACATAATAATCTGGAATTCCACACATATAGTGAATAGATAACAATTCACTCAAAGAACAGAAAAACACTATTTACTCTAAGTCTCTAGCCTAAGAACTTTCTGTTTTGAAGAGTGGGAAAGAGCAGTAGAAAGAACCCACTTTTCTGCAGAGAAGACTCCATCTTGTGGACTTTTTAAGAACTGCCATTAAGGACCACTAAAAATTTTGTTGCATTTCTACAACTGCAAGAGGTAGGTGGGTTTTTTGTTTGCCATTATTATTTTGTTTTGTTTTAAGAGGAAACAAAAGATAGGGCAGAATAGAAATTTAGAAATTGAAGTCTTATTTTGGGTAGCACCTCACTCTTTAGGAAGGGAGGAGTAAAAAAAAGAACCATGAGGTTCATAGGTGTATAGACAAAAGCAAAAGAATATGAGTGTTCCTCCAGTGTCAAGGAAAAGTCTAAACAATACTTCATATGAAGAATGGTGGAAGAATGGCGAGAAGAATATGGCTGGGGTGTGGGGATGGAAGTGGGGGCGAGGGGTTTTGCTCTCAGGGTTTATGACACAGAGAGGCATCTGAAAGACTGAGAAGAAAACTTAGGACATCAGCCAATATGAAGGAAGTCTTTGAACACGTATCCATCTCTTATGCTATTTCATATTAACCCCTAAGGTAAAAAATAAAATCTTTAAAATTGGGATCTCTTGAGACTAAGTTGGTTCAAAGGTATAACTTCAAAATTTCATTATTTTAGAATTTCAAAATATTTAACAACTTCTTTTATAGAGTTGATAAGATTTTATGACCCTGTTCAAGTAGAAGGTCTCAAGGGATCTGACAAGTTTATAGATAAGAAGGTTTCACAAAGGCATTTGTACTTTTCTCATATAGTAGTTATTCTTCGTTTTGAAGTAAAATATAACCAATTTAATATTTGACAGGTTTTAAACATTATGACAACAGTCTCTAATAGATAATTTCATGATTTCACAGCATTCAGATGAAAGAAAAGTTAATTTTCTAAAAATACAATTGCATAATTTTTAATAACATTTCTTATACAATTTCCCCAAAAATCACGATGCAAGAAAAATTAAAAAGATAACAATAACATAAACATAAACAATATTGTTGTAAAACATGAAACAAAACATATTGCCAGCCAAATGATGTCAATTCAGGTGAATGCATCTATGAATTATCTTTAATAGAAAGTCATTTAATCTGTCTATAAATTTTGGCATTCTGTATGGATTGCATTCAATGACCAGAATAGAGTAATTTTGATCCAATTTTACTTTTAACAAAATGTAATTTTTTTGGTTTCTAAGTATATTGCCTTAATTCAAAATGTTAAAAGTGTATTTTTTCATTAAGATTTGAGCTACTTATGGAAGGTTAAACATTATAATTATTCTAATAGGAGAGCACATCTCACTTTAAATGAGAGTAGGACAGACCCAATAAAATTTAGATTGAAAGTAACAAGTGATATCATTTGCTGTTCAGTCATGTCCAACTCTTTGCGATCCCATTTGGGGTTTTCTGGGAAAAATACTGGATTAGTTTGCCATTTTCTTCTCCAGCTCACTTTACAATTGAGGAAACTGAGGCAAAAAGAGGTCAAATGACTTGCCTAAGGTCACATAGTTAATGAGGTAGGATTTGAACTTGGGTCTTCCTAATTATAGACTTGGTGCTCTATTCACTGCATCACCTTGCAGCTAAATAGTATCACACAGAAGCTCAATTTTCCCATGGGCTGTTTATTGCCAGAACTTCAAATTATAGGAACCACTACCTTCTATTGCCAAAGTTGTAATGTAACAATCTCTCTTTTAGTGTCCTTGAGGATTTTTTCTGAAACATGCAAATTGCAAGCATAATCTCTGTTAATGTAGTAATGAAATTATGAATATATATTCCTTACATTCCTTACATAAAGATTTGAATATAGTCTTCTAATGGTCCTTCAAAGGCAGAATTTTGTTAAGTTGGCCTCAAATAATTCCATGTGGCACATTTATTTCTTATTTTCCATTTTAACTTCCATTCTATTTAAATATTATAAATAGATAGAATACTGTCTATTTTAATTGTACTCCATGATTCTAGTCACTTTTCCATATCAAAAAGAATATCCAAATAATGAAATAAAGTTCAGAAATCATGAAAAATATCAAAACTGATTGTAAGTGGCATTTCAAGAAATAGTGATGACAAATTTTCAGGTATAGAAAGTTTCTCTTATCCTTCTTATCTCAATGAGATAAAAAAAAAAAGCCCTACTCAAACCCCTCTTTCTATAAATTCAAACTTATTTCTCATTTGCCTGCTAATTGAGTTTCACATTCACAATGTGTCAGTGCAAATGAATTTCAACTTTCTTTAACTTTCCACCCTTTCTCCCCTTATCTCTATGTGCTTAAACTTTCTTTTTTTCCCAAAATAGTACTTCTTTTTACACATTAATTCACCACTTCACTTACCTTTACAACTTTCACAATACCTTTCATTTTTATCTCCCAGTCATATCCCAAATATCTACAAAAGTAATCTTCATTCTGCTGAATAGCTCATTTGAAAAATTTGCACACGTTTTCTTATACAGTTCCAATTAATTGCAAAACTTTTGCTTTTGGAGTTCTTAAAACTTTATAAATGAATACTCTATTCTAATTTTTTTAGGTGACTTTGCTTCTAACTTACCTAAACACTTAAGTTCTTTTATATCACTTATTGAAAACAAATATAGTGGTAAGGTAAAACAGTCTCTCAAATTACATTTTATTTATTTTCTTTCTCTCTGATTTAAATAAACATCTTTCTTTTCCAGGCTCACACATCTAGTAACATTAGTAAAGAGCAAGTTACTTTGACCTTGTTAACCTGGTGTTATGGTTGATTAACTCATTTCTGGGAAGGTTCATTTTAATTGGGTTCAGATTAACTAGAGATCAGTTCTCTCATCCAAAAACAAGTTTCTGGTTTGGGCATCATTTGACACCAGTTCACAGATTTAGGGTTGGTAGAAGGTGAGCGAATCCAGTTCCCAAATTTTATGGATGAGGAAACTGAAACCCTTAAGAGAAGTGAAATGATTTGTTTAAGGTGATACAGGTAGTAAGTGATGGACAGGATTCAAAATCAGAATTTCTGACTCCAAATCCAGTGCTTTTACCACCAGATACTTCCAATCCTCACTCTTTCTTTTGTTATCCGTATAACATTGAGCAAGTCTCTTAGCTTCTCTGGACTTCAATTTCCTCATCTGAAAAATGAAGAGGTTTGATCTAGACAACCTCTAAAATTGTTCTGCTCTAAGTGTGTCACCCAATGAGGTGCTCAAAAATACACACTCCTAGACAGATATTTTTACAAAGAAAAAAAAAATCCCTCTTCCTGCTGCTTGCTAGAATTTGCAGGCTAATGTTAGCTTCAAATTGACTTGAAATTTCATATACTTTCCAATAACTTCCAGGATGATGTCTCTTTGAAAGCATTCTTGCAGAAACATATTTTTGAAAAGTACCATTTCATAGGCAATGTCAGCATGAGATAGAGTAGAAAAACAAAATTTCTTTTCTTATAAAGAAATGAAATTTTGGAGTTAGCTAAAACTCTGAAAGGCAATGATCTAACATTTACTAATCCTCTTTTATGAAAAAAATCTGGATAAACAGTCAAACAGTGCCAGAATTTGTTATAAAAAGTATTTTAATTGCTACTTAGTATCTGTAAGTACAAGCTCCACCCAATAATTTCATCTCCAAAGGAAAAAAATACTGAACTTTCTACTTTGAAAGTGGGGATAGCAGAATCCCATTTTAGAGAAGAAAGGACTCACTTTTCTACAGAAAAGTCTCCATCTTGTGGATTTTTTAAGTATTGCCATTAAGGACTACTAAAAATTTTGTTTCATTTCTACAACTCTACTTGCAAATAGGTGGATGGGATTTTTTTGTTATTAGTATTTTGTTTTGTTTTAGGAGGAAACAAGAAGGCATTACAGAATAGAAATTTAGAAACTGAGGTCTTACTTTGGGTACCATCTCATTCTTTAGGAAGGGAGAAGTAAAAAAAAAACATGAGGAACCATGTATCTTTAGACAAAAGAATCCAAGTATGTTCCTTTGTTGTCGAGGAAAAGTCTAAGCAGTACTTCATATGAAGAGTGGTGAAGAGCGGCATTGCTCTCTGGGTCTATTACACAGGAATCTGAACAACTGAGAAGAAAACTCAGGACATCAGCCAACACGAAGGGAGTGTTTAAAAGGATTGAGATGAACACAAATCACTTAGTTAAGAGCACTTAGTTCTTTTAAAAAATAGGATCATAGATTTAGAGCCACAAGAGACCTCAGAGACCATCTGATTTAATCCCCTCATTTTACAGATAAGGAAACTCAGGCCTGGAAAAGTTATTTGCCCAACGGTACCCAGGTAAATAGCAGAGCCAGGATTGAAATGTTACTTGAAAATTATTTCCTTTTTTTCAGTTGTTTTCTGAAATTAGTCAACACTAAATGAAAATGATCATTCTTTCATACAAAATAGAGCAGATAATAAGTATTGAACATGAAGCCGTGAATCTCCCTTACTTATAACTTGCTTTTTAGGTATATGATAAATTATAAATATATATACATATACATATATATTACCTTCAAATATATGCTGTACACAAAATATATATTACTTTCAAAGACGTCCACTTGCCTGCTTTTCCATCTGAACTTGTTTCTGAGAATTTTTAAAACGTCCCAATAACCTTTATTCTTTTTCTTTCCTCATAATACTATTGTCAGCTTCCTTTACTCCCTAATGGTCCTTCTCACTGAAACAAAACGAAACAAAATCCTTGTAACAAATAGGCACAGGAAAGCAAAACAATTTGAAACACTGGCCATATCTGAAAATGTATGCCTCATTCTGCACCTGGAGACCATAGGAAGCAGGCTTCATCATCAGTTATCTGGATGATCATATCACAGACTATATTTCTTAACTTTTTCACAGTTTCCCATTTCCTACCAGCTCCACTGGTAGTACAGTTTTTAGATTTCTTTGGATTTTATTATGCCTCCTATCCATCCAGGAGACTCATTACTGGGAAATCTCATTGAATTTGAATCAGCCTGGGTATTCACATTAATACCTTCTGCTCCTGTGATTGAACCCTCTGACTAGAGGGAGAGCTGTAGATTCCAGGGCCTCTTCTTCTCATTTCCCACCAGCCACACTCCTGTGATCCTCAGCTTTCTACATCATGCCTGATTGTGGTATATCTTCTCCCCCTCCCCCCTCCCTTTTCAGTATCCTTTCTGTCATTGGTTTGTAAGGTCGTTGAGGACAAAGACTGCCTTTTTATTTATATTTGTTTCCCTAGCACTTAGGACAGTGTCTGGCACATATTAGATGCTTTATAAAGGTTTACGATTGACTGAAAATTGTTCTCTTTACAAAGTTGTTATTATATCAGTAGTTCTCCTGGTTCTCTTCATGTCACTTTGCATCAGTCATACAAGTCATCCCAGGTTTCCCTGAACCAGTCCCTTTGATTATTTCTTATGGCCTAATATTAATCCATTCTTCCTTCCTTCTCTTCTGCCTCCTCCTCTCTCTGTCCATATGGGCAGTAAAACCCTTACATGTGGGTGCTATATTGAAAGATATCTTGGGATTTGGGGACGACATTTATTTTTCTCTCCTACTTTTATTTTTTTTCTATTTTTATTTCATTCTATCATCGGTGTGTTGTTGTTTGTTTTTTTTTTAATCTGGGACAAATAACTCTTTTGTCTCACATAATTTTCATTTATGATTTCTTGAAATATGGCTCTGAAAAATCAGGCTTTGATAAAGCCATTGGGACTTGACTATGCCTTCAAATACAAATCACTCTGGCTCTCAGTGATAGGCCAGTAACAGGTTCTAGTCCAAGCCTCCCTTGTTCATTGCTTTGAGTTTGGGTGGCTCAGAGTGAGTATAAATAGCAATTATTTCAATTCTGGCCAGAAATTCAGAAGGTCTTCCCCCACCAGACGGAATTTTTGAAATTAGGCCATCCTTTGACTCAATTCATACCTACCCTTTAATCACTGAACTGGTGTTGTCTCAGACAAACTGAGACCTGGGAAAGAACTTGTCTTGAAAAGGCCAAGGTTTTCCACTGTATCCCGGATCATCATCAGTCATCCCAACCTATGTGTTGCCACTGGACTCTGAATGACTGGAGGAGAGAATGAGGCTGATAACTTTGCCCAACCGTCCCTCACTTAAATCCAATTCACTTGAAAGTCAAGACCCCACTCTCCTGATGTCAGTGGCCCTCTTCTAGAATGAAGGATGAACAACAACAAGAAAGGTGCATGATGTAGGAGACAGAACAGTGAACTCAGAACCAGGCAGATCTTGGTTCAAATCCTACCTTAGACACAGAATGGCTATGTGACCATAGGCAAGTCTTTCAGTGCCCCCAGACAATTCCCTTGTGACTATAAATTATGGAGAAGGTACGGACTTTCATCAGTAGGGGAGATTTCCTCATCTGGGAGTTTTCTTTATCAGTGAAATTACAGATCGTCTGCCTATCCCTATGATGTAAAACAGGGATCAAATTTCTTTCTGTCGTTTCCAGACATCATTACCGTGACTACTCATTAAAAGCTATAGGAAATCATTTCAACTTAATGTAAAGAACAATGTCATAACAACTTTAGGGCTGTCCCAAGATGGAATCGGTTGCCTAGGAGACAGCGAATTCCCCATCACTGAAGGTTGGCAAGTGGAGTTTGGATAACTACTTGTTAAAAACATTTTAGATGAAATTCATATTTTAGACAAGGATTGAATTAGATGTCCTCTGAGATACCTTCTAGGACTAGAATTCTACGAAGAAGACTATATGCTTTTTAGTATTGTTATAGGATTAGTTGCTGTATATTTCAATTTGAGCGTTAATTTTTTGGGTTTTGAGGGGGTCTTGGGTTTTTTTTAAGTGATCATATCTCTTAGTGCCTAGTTCCCGTGTTGGCAGTTATATTACAGTTTTTGTATGAATAGGTAAAAGATAAAAAATTGGCGATAGAAAAAAACACTAAAGAATATTTATAGATAAGCTTTGTTTATACTCCATTCAATTACACTATTTAAAAAATAGCTATTGAACACTCATAATATAGAATTAGATTCAATTCATCAAACATTTCTTAAGGATCTACTATGAATCAGGCACTGTTATCAAGCACTAGGACTACAAAACTAAAAATGAAATAATCCCTGCACTCCTTTTGGGAATGGATTATAGTACGTCTACAGATAATTATGATATAAAGTTCGGATTAAAGAAGACACTCTAGGAATACACTCTAGGAAAACTGTGGAGGAATACCATTGCAAGGTGGGGTGAATAAGAAGAAATATACTGAGGAAAAATAGCCTGAACTGACCCTTGGAAGATAGAAGTCTGAAAGGCAGAGATTAGGATGAAATACATTCCATTCATGGAGGATAGCTTGTGTGATTAGAGGGAGATGAAGAGGTAAGGTCATATTTAGAGAACACTGTATTGTTCAGTTTGGCTGTAAAGTAGATGTGAAGTGGAAAATAATGTAAAATGATACTGGAAAGGTAAGTGGGAGAAAAATGCCTTAAATACCAAGCTGAGAAGTTTTATTGTAGAAACAATAGAGAGCTATTGAAGATTTTTAAGTATGGTCATGGCATGGTCAAATTTGTGCCTTTGGAAGATAATTTTGGCAACTGTATGTATAATGTATTATAAGGGAAAAGATTAAAAGCAGAGAAAGCATTTAGGAGGCTATTACAACACACAAGAAGTGATAAGGACCTGAACTGGAGTGGTACCAACGTGAGTGGACAAATGGTGGATGCTAGACATTCTGTGCAGGTAAAATCCATATGAACTGACTGGATGGCATCCACTCATCCAAATGGATGGCAATTAGCATCTAATTGATTGGATGAAGGTGGTTAGAGAGAGGCAAGAAACAAAGACATGTAAAATCATGAACCCAAGTGACTGAGTAGTGGTTGATAGTGAAGTGTGGAGGAGTGGGATTAATGAGGGGCAACAGCAAGATTTAAGGGGAAAAAAATGTAAGTTCCATTTTTGCTTTTCCCCCTCCTCTTTAGGGACAGACTGGAATTGTCCTCACATAATCTGAAGATGGAAAGAGAGATTGAGGGCAGGGTCTCCTTACCAAGCTTCGTAAGGGAACTTCTCCACAGCCCTCAAAACTTCTCTATGTGCTTTAACTGATAGTTGCAGCTGTTGTGTTCATGCTTCATTTTCGAAAAGGACCATGACATCAGAGAACTGATGACATGACTTGCACTGGACTTTGTTTTGAGTGAGTGAAGGCTGTTCAAAGTCACCAGTCTCACTTTCTCCTCCTCAGTCATCTGGATCTAGTGACCAGATATTCATTAGGATGACTGAAGATGGCCCAGGATGCAATGGGAGACCTAGCCCTTTTGGGCCAAGGCCTTTTCAGGTACTCACTTAAAGTGAGGTAATGTCCATTCAGTAAATAGACTTCTTTAAAAAGTTGTCAGGGGGATGACCCCTTTAATAGAAAAGAAAAAAAAATAGGTAAATCACACTAGGAGGAGCAGGAGTCTCAGGGTTGTTGTTTGGAAGAGAAACTGTTTATTTTTGACTCACTCTAAACCAGGAAAGTCTAAAACAGCCATGGAGTGGAGGTTGAGTAGGGACCTTTCCTTGTTCAATCCATGGGCTTCAGAGATGAGAAGGAGAGGTAAAATGGAAGGGAAGGGATCTTGCAAATGTACCCCCAAGTTAACTGGGCAGCTTCTGGCCATCAAAATAAGTATGATTCAAAATTAAAACATTATGGTCACTATAGAAATCTGGAGCTGTCAATTCAGCCCAGGTAATTATCCTCCTAGGCCAAAATTTCCAACGTACTAAAAGATTATAGTATTATATCAATGCTAGAGACAAATATTATTGTAAAATCTGAGATAGTAGCAGAATTTCTTTCTAAATATTTTATAATGATATTGATAATTACATCCTTCTTCCCACCAGACATAATATATTCAGAAATTATTTAAAACAGAATATTTCACCAGAAATTTGAATTCGAACTCTGTTAGCTTATGGATGATGTGGTGGAGGCTGATGGAGCACCTGTGTTTTCTTGGTATTAATTGTTAGGTCAAAATGAGCACAGGCAGCAGGGAATTGATAGAGAATTCATTAGCATTGTATGTCAATTTTATGACAGCATGCTGGCCCAAGTTCTGGGTAATGGACAATGCTCTTGTGCTTTCCCAGTCACCCGTGGAGTGTGTGTGGATGATTGTGTATTCAATGCAGCCTCTGAAGTTGTAATACAACAAGTATGATCTTGACCAGATCAGACTCAGGGAAAGAAGTCTTGGATTACTTCTGCTAGTAAAAGTATCTTTTGAGTACATCTTTAACCAGGTAGAAAGGAGAGTCCTTGGACGGAGTGATTGAAGAAAGATTAAATGGTTTTAGGGGCATTTTAAGTTACTATTGTTTAGAGACTTATTACCTTCTGAACCAAGACCTGTAGTCTTTTAGTGTCGCCACTGCTAGGTCTTATGTAATTCTAATTGTGGCACCACCATGTTTAAATTATTTTTTTCCTTATTGCTCATAATATTTTATCCTTGAGCTGGGGGTTTGGGAATTCGATTATGATATTTGTGTAGGTTTTCCTCATAGATTCTCTTTCAGGTGGTGTTTGGTGGATTTTTCCTATCTCTACTTTCCCCTCTTTTTCTAATGCTTCAGGACAATTTTCTTTAATTATTTCTGGTATTATTATATCTTGATTATTTTTTTGATCACAGCTTTCAGGTACTCCAATTATTCTTATGTTTTCTCTTCTTGATCTGTTCTCCAGATCAGTTGCTTTTGTTATGAGATGCTTTACATTCTCTTCTATTTTTTTCATTCTTTCTATTTTGTTTATTATTTCTTGATCTCTTGTAACTCCACTTGCTTCCCTTTGCCTAATTCTGATTTTCAAGGTGTCATTTTCTTCCTTTAGATTCTGGAACTCCTTTTCTGATGGTTGATTTTCTTCTCATCTTCTTCTTGTTTTTCTTGCATTGTTCCTTTTTTTCTTTTAGTTTTTTCCTCAGTATCTCTCATTTGTTTTTTAAAGTTTTTTTAAAGCTCTTTTATGAATTCTTTTTGGGCAGGTGACCATTTGATGTTACTCTCTGGGGTAGAAGGGTTCTTTTTGCTTCAGTATCCTCCTCTGAAGATGAACCTCAGTCTTTTCTGTTCCCATAGTAACTCTCTGTGACTGGATTCTTTTCCCTTTGCCTGTGCATTTTAAAAAATTTGTAGTAGCTTAGTTTTTGTAATTACTTCCAGCCCTGGGATATGGGAGAGGGGAATGCCACTGACCTCAGATATTTCTTCAGTTCTCCCCTCTGGCCTGGAATGGATACCAAGACCTCCAGCTTCCTGTAAGTGCCCACAGGCAGTTCTGTCTCCATCCCACTGCTTCTGTATTCACCAGGTATGTGCTCATTCACAACCACATCTCTGCAGCACAGCTGGGTCTGGTGTTCCTTGTTAGCCGAGATTCTCTCAAGCTTCCCCAGCTCAGACACCCAACTTTCCCTCCCTGTCCTGAGAGTAAAAGTTCCTGTGGCTTGGGCCAGGGCAGCCTTCCAACCCAGATAATCCCAGGACTTTCTGCTTGTTGTTTGTGGACCTAGGACCTAGCCTGGAGGTGTTTACTCTTCACAGGGACTAGACTTCATCCTGGGATTTTTCTTCACATATTCTTCTGTTGTGCTAGGAGGAACCCTTTCTATCCCATCTCTTATTTATTTTTACCACTGTATATTCACCCTGAGAAACTATTTCATCTCTTTTGTGGGGGAAAATGTTGAGAGTATGGAATTTTCTGACCTATTCCATCATTCTAGAACTCTCTCCCTGCTTATCATTTCTTTTTTTAAGTTGTCTCTCCTGGATCTATTTTCCAGGTCAGTTGTTTTTCCCATGAGATATTTCACATTCTCTTCCATTTTGTCATTCTTTTGGTTTTGTTTTGTGATTTCTTGGTTTCTCAGAAAGTCATTGGCCTCCATCTG
>CM053773.1:79816674-79833502 GCA_028658325.1 Potorous gilbertii | reverse complement strand
CAAATGGGGAGAAAATTTTGGAACCCAAAATCTTGTGAAAATGAATGTAAAAAGTTAAATCAATTTATTTTAAAAAAAAAAAAGAAATCTACAAATCAGGGTTTATTTTCACTCATCCAGGGAGTTCCCTTTCATATTTAAGGTGTTTCAGGGTCTTCCTTGGCATTTTTGGTTACCAAGAGACAAACCACTGACCATTAATTTATTGATTATTGGCTGGCCTAATTAACAAATTGATTACTAATTCCCCAGAAACTCTGTCTTTCTGGAGTTTTCTTTTGTCAAAATAGCATTACATAGTGCTTTACAGTTTGAAAAGTGTTTACTATTACCTCACTCTCACAACAACCCTACAAGGTAGGTTTTAGTATTAGTCCCATTTTATAGATGAGGAAACTGAGACTAAGAGAAATTAAGTGAGTTGACTGGGATAATACAGATAATTAGCTACCGAGGAGAGATTTGAATTTAAGTCTTCCGTCTTTGGGCACTTAGGTGGCACAGTAGATAGATTGTGGGACCTGGAGTCAGAAAGACCTACCTTCAAATCCATCCTCAGACCTTGGGTGAGTCATTTAACTTCATCTGTAAATGGGAATAGTAACAGCTCCTGTATTGCAGGGTTGTTGTGAGTATCAAAGGAGATGATGATTGACACAATACAGTGCCTAGCCTGTAGTAGGTGCTACATAAATGTTTATTAGTATTATTATTCCTGACTCTATCCACTCCACCACCTCAGAGACAGAGGTACATTAAGGCACAAAATTGACAAAGCAGGGAAGAGCTACTTTCATGAAGCAATATCCTTACCTTCCAGTCTTAAAGATAATGTGGCTAAAGATTTTTGGAAGGCAAGGTATTCTTCCTCCATGAGCAAAAAATGACAGAGATATCACCCCTTACTTTGATGACCATATGAAAGGGAGGTAGGGACTGGATCTTTTCCATAGATTGGAAGCTTCCAACCTCCATTTTGGAGGTTTGATCCTACATCATTGACTTAGAATCACAAAATTTTAGAGATGGAAATCGCTCTGAGGATTATCTTAGTCATCCAAGCTTTTAGAGATGACAAAATTAAAGTAAATAGGAGGAAGGTTTACTGACTTACCTTAAAGGACACAGTTAACGGTCAAGCTGGGCAAGCACTCAAGCTTCCTGATTGCCAACCCACGGCTCCCTCCCTTCTAGTATCTTCCCCACTGGAGGCAGTGATTTGGTCTAGGTTTGGTTCTAAGCAGAAACTAAGGGAAATGAAGGTGACATCTCTTCCTTGTGTGAGCTATAAAGAAATAGACTTAGTGTCACAAAGTTCTCCTTATTTTGAGGAGATAGCAATATCAATGATGACAAATAATATGAAGATGGAACTTTTTTATGGGTGGCATTTGTCCTTTGATTAGTATGTACATTTAAGATCTGCCAAATATTCTCTGTTTGGGGCTCTGCCTTGAAATTGAATACAAAAAATATATATCAATGGAGACTCTCTCTGACTAGTGCTATATCATTCCAGCACTTCCAGAAGCTGTTTTGGTTTGCAGCTGAGTATTAAAAACTTGTGAAATCCCAGTAATGCTGTGAACATCTTATTTTATTTGGTTACCAAGAGAGAGGATTATTCAAGAAGGGAATCTCATAAACACCAACTAGAGAAAGCCTTAAGCTTGGCAATTATTTGGCCCAAGCAACACAATAAGCTAAGCTTTAGCCTAAAGTAAATCCCAAGCATATTTATCCAACACCGTTCCATCATCTTACTATAACCTTTTTTCTTTTGAGCCACTCCCTTTCTTTGGAATACCTTCTCAATCCAGTTTAAGCTCTTTCCATTCTATCACATAATACATATGCTTTTATTTTCATTGGCTATCCCTATCAAATGTGCTAAGCTCTATGAATTTGCATAATACTTGTACTTTAATTGGTGCATTTGTTTCATTGTCTATTTGCTTTAAATATCTGTTTATAAAACTCTACTGTCCATCTTTTATTGCAAAACACTAGGGGTCACAAAGAGCATCTACTTAAATTTATTCTTTATCTGGAAAACTGCCTCTGTTTTCCACCTCACTTGGCATGTGTTGACACAGATATTGTGTGACTAGCTTGGAATAATACAAGGAGAAGGAAAAGCCTTATCACTCTGCGATAACTGCTCTGTAGGAAATTTTCCAGAGAAAATTTGTTTCTTTTAAAGCTCAAATATTTTGTGTTAATATGAGCCATGAGAAAAAGAAACAAATGACTTGTTCTTGGAGCAAACCCTTGCCAGCATAGGAACCGGAGACTTCCACATGGTTCTTTTGGAAACTGCAAAACAGATTTTCTATGACCTTCTGTGTCTTTCTTTTCCAAGACCTTCTCTGATTTTATTCACTAGCACATGTCTTAAATAACACATTGCTTATTTGACTGAAGGAATTTGTATTCTCCTGACACTCTATGTTTTCACAGGACATAATATACAGCTATGGCATTCTGTATATGCAGGTGCAAAATGCAAATAGGATTTTATTTTCCCAATAAATATCATACAGACTCAAAGGGAAAACTGGAACACTTTCAGCGTTATGCCGAAATCTCAATATGAACCAATTTTAAGATGAGTTCCTTACATCCATAAAACCAAGTTCCAATGACTTTTCTTGGAACAGCAACAAATAGGGACACAAACTTAAACAACAACTGTACATGAAGTATAAAATGCAGCCCAATAACCTAGGAATAGATTTTAATTCTGAATTCATCCTGACTAAATCTACACAATAGGAAACAAACATCTAGTAGAAAAATAAAACTGTGTACAGTTTCCAGGATCATTCTAAGTAACTTAATCATATCTGCCTGACAAAATGTTGTGGAAACAGTTGTCTTCCACTGTTGTGATGGGACCTTTCTTCAATATCCAGACTAAAAGATAAGTGCTTACCTAGAAAGCTGAAAGGCTCTTCCCATGTGATCTCTTACCACCACTTTCTATATTTTATATCCCCTAAAGGATGGTAGGAGCATCTAATTTCAGCATCTTTATGCTGTTTCCTGCCAATAGAAATAATCCCAGGCAATACTGGGAAGTAGACCTTTTTTTTAAAGTACTTTCCAGGATCCATTAAGCCGATCATGGACTCCTTGATCATCTGACAAAACCTATGGGCCCCTTTCTCAGAATAATGGTTGTTGCTTACATTCATAATTGAAGGAAATACTAAATTTTAGTTAGAGGTTGGTGAAAATAAATATATACACACACATTCCCTATCCAAGTTCACAGATCTCCTGAAACTTATCCACAGATCCCATAGGGGTTATTGAACCCCTGGTTAAAAATCTTTTCTATCAGCAGTCTTTTTTCCGTTTTTTGATATCCACACCCCAAGTATCTAGTTCTCCAGTGCCCAGATGATGTCCCCTTGCTACCAAAGGCCCCTAGAACTGATAGGCCCCAATCAGTGCTTGTTTTCTCTACAGGCAAGGCCCAATGTTCTGAAAATTCCCTCCTTGTTTCCCCAAGTTTACCTGACTGATGTGCCATTTTATTCAGGCCCCTAATTTCTGCCTGTCAACCCAATAAATAAATGCAAATAAAAATACTAAAGATTTAATGAGTAATGCTTTTTTTTTTTAAATTTGAAGACCTTCACTGCCTTGACCCAAAGGAACTTCAAGGGTTACAGCAGACCAGTGAGAGAAATTTTTTTTGTTCAACAGAGTGTTTCAGCATCCCTCAAATCTCACCATTAAGATTCATCGATTCCAACTCTATAGAGGACCAAGCCCTCTTACCACTCCCATGAAAATGAAACCTATACAGACAAACAATACAAAAACTCCAACAAATAAGTATTGGCACTGCTCTCTAACACTGGTAGTCTACTGATGGCTGTGAGTGCAAACAAGGTGGCATTTTTGTTGATATTTTTTTGGAGTTCAGGTTTCCAGGTTCACATTAAATTGTCAGCAGCTGAAGGATTAATCTCCTTTGAACCCTGCTAATTCATTAGGTTCTAAGGCAAGTGGGCTTTTGTGCCTTTGGGCACTAAGTCAATCAGGTGCTGAGAAAAGCTATATAGAGAGAGATCACTGAGAGGGCAAGTAAGAAAAAAAGAAAACTTTTGAATAAAAATGAGCATAAAGAAAAGAAAATGATCAACAAGGTAAAGTGAAGATAAAGAAGAAAATGAACATTGAATATTGAGAGAAGTAGTAGCAGCAGCAGCCGGAACTTTCTGGGGAGGAGAACTTGATGAAGAGAAACTTGCTGGAAGGGGACCCATCCACAGAAAGGATGCTTAGCTTCAGCCCCTTGTGAGTAGCTGCTGTCAAGGAGCCTCCCAGCTGGGAAAGCGAATTGAGATGGTGGTGCTGGTAAGGTGTGCAAATATTTTTGTTGACCTGTTAAGCTTTGTTTTCCCAGAGAAGAAGCTGGGTGTAGGAGCACCTGGAACCTGCTGTGCCTGGACTCAGTCAGGAGCAGGGAGAGCTAGGAATGGAGCAGCCCCTTCCCCATGAGCCAAGACATGGAACAAGAGTGGAAAACTGCCTGCATGTAGACCCAGGCAGGAACCAGGAGCAATCAGCTCATGGACCTACCAGAGGAAGAGGAACCATGGAACTCAGGAATCAGCCTTGAGTCTAGATAGAGGTTTTGCAGCAAGGCAGGAACAGTGAGAGTGTTTTCCTGCTATGCTCCCCTGAGATGGTTTGGGACCCAGAGGGTGGACCCACCCTGCTGGCTTTGTCAGCAGCCACCCCTCAGGACTTGGAAGCTGGAGCTGGAACAGTGCTGGGACTTGGACTCTTTGACTATTTAAAGCATGTGTGCACCTGAGAGTGCCAGGGGGGAGCCTGCAACAGCAGCATGGACAGGATACACTCCCAAGAAGACTTTTAGGATTTGGACACTTTATTTTGATTGAGGGGATTGTAACTTACTGTGACCTAGGGGTGGAGTGTGTTATATTCTCTGCTACCCCTGGAGATGTATTGTGCTAGGGAAGACCATGAGCTGGGACTGCCTGATTGTATAAGATATACTGAATGCAATGATAAATGCTGTGTGCAGTGTTACATGCTGAGTATTATAGTTTATACTGAATGATATGTTTTGTTTAAGGCTATGTGGCCCCTTTGGTAATAGATTGTCATGAATTATGAATGCTTTAGTTTCTTGAATAAGGTTTAGTTTTGAATAAATAGAACACTTATTATACTGTGAGATTTGATCCTTAATATATCTATATGAAATTGTCATTACAGTGGCTAGCTGCTTTTTCTGCTCAGCCATCTCTGATAGCTCCCTATTACCTATAAGATCAAATTTAAAATCTCTTATCTCTAAGGTTAAATTAAAATTCCTCTATGTGACATTTAAAGTATTTTACAATGATTCCAAATGACAATTCCAGGCTTATAATACTTTAATCTCTCTAATTATTAATTCTGTGGTACAATCTAATCTTGCTGTTTCTCACATCTGACAGTCAAACTTTCAAATGCATATTTTTGTACAAGCTGCCCCCATGTCTACGATGTATGGACTTCTTCCTCACAGCCTCATGAAATTCCTTGTTTCCTTCAAAACTCAGTTTATATACTATCTCCTTTATTATCTATATACTAACTCCTTTTTCTGAACTTTCTAAGGCCCTGCTCCACCTTACCAGAAAAAAAAAGTAACTTTTGTTGTTCAGTCACATTCATCTCTTTGTGACCCTTTTTGAGGTTTTCTTGGCAAAGACACTAGAGTGATTTGTCATTTCCTTTTCCAGCTCATTTTATAGATGAGGAAACTGAGGCAACCAGGGTTAAGTGACTTGCCCAGGGTCACACAGTGTCTGAGGCAGGATTTAAACTCAGATTTTCCTGACTCCAGGCCTGGTACTCTATCCATGGCACCATCTAGCTGCCCACAAATTTACCTTGCATTTATTTTGTTTATTCTAATATATTTAATTCCATTGTCTTCCCCATTAAATGTAAGCTTCTTGAGGGCAAGGACAGTTTTATTTTTTGTCTTTATCTTATCAAGGTGTAGCCCAGTACCTACCACATAGTAGGTGAGTATGAAATGCTTGACTGGTTTATTGTTTCACTTTAGCTAGCTTCTTGGTCATTCATCTCTACCTAAGGAGATAAGAAACCCCTTTATTCTCCTTCCCAATATCCATTCTTAATTTCTCCACCACACCTAATGGGGGCAGCTAGGTGGGGCAGTGGATAGAGCACCAGTGTAGGAGTCAGGAGGACCTGAGTTCAAATCTCACCTCAGACACTTGATACTCACTAGCTGTGTGACCTTGGGCAAGTCACTTAACCCTAACTGCCTCATCTTGGGTCATCTCCAGTCATCCTGATGAATATCTGGTCACTGGATTTAGATGGCTCTGGAGGAGAAGTGAGACTGGTGATCTGCATAGCCCTCCCTCATTCAAAACATAGTCAAGTGCAAGTCATGTCATCATTTTTCTGATGGCATGGTCTTCTTCGGTAATGAAAGATGAACACACACACATACCACACCTAGCAAAGCAAAAACTTAAACTAAACCCAGCTAACGTCCTTGAACATTAACTAAAAAACCCAAATGAAAGAGTTAAAAATCATACTAGAGGTTAAAAACAGCTGCTTCCAAGTCTGATTTTTGAAAAAACTGACTTCCATGAAAAGTCAGATAAGAAAGGAATGATGCTTTATATCACAAGGGGATAGATAGTGAAGGCCTTTAGATGAAATCCACATGCCCCTCTCAAAGGAAACTTCAGCTTATAGTTGTATCCCAAGGCTGTCTTTTACATACTGCTCTGGCTTAAATAATTATCTGTCTGTGTCATCAGTTTTTTGCCTACATTTCTGAGTGATTCAAAGTGCTTCTGAGATTATGGGGTTGACTGTATCTGTGTGTGAAAGAGTGAGCAAGGCAGCTGAACTGGAGGTAAACAAATGACTTTGCTTCAGTCTTCCCACTGTCTCCAGGCACTTTCTCTATCTATGTATATAGAACAAAAGAATTTGGGATCTGCAAATTGGGATCCCCTGAACGCTAGAGCTGTTTTGTATTTACTGAGTAAATAACAAGCACCTGGTTTATAGTATAACCTTAAGATAATGAAATTTGGACTCCACCATAAGCAAGATGTGCTCAATGGCAGAGGACCTCAAGTCCAGGAACTAGACTAATGATCCAATGAAAAGATTAATTTCTGACAGTACACTAATAACTAGAAGGCGTTAAGGGGGAGGACAATGACCTTTATTCTAAAGATCTTTTCACCTGGGGCTACGATCTCCTGCCAGGGAAAATGAGAGGATCTTAGAGCCAAGACTGAGGGAACAAGAAAACCTAAAACTTTTTGCTGGTTCCTCACTCAAGAGTTTCCGTTTAAAAAAGAAAAAGAAAAGTGATAGAAAAAGACTACAGGCTTGGGGAAATAGTAATAGCTGCTCTTGTCTGAAGAAGAGCTAGCCAAGGGTTACAGCTGAGCCAAAAGCTGGAGATTATAGTAGACCAGCATCTGGTAGAAACTAGGCCTGGGCCCCAGAGGTAATGCACTGACATCTCAATAATGTATCTGCAGTCCAGTGGTCAGCTGTGTCCACCAGTGCTTAGCATAGTTCCTGGCACATAGTAGGTGCTTAATAAGTGTTTATTGATTGGTTGTGTCACTGGAGATGTATGTGCATCTACTCTTCTCACTGATCTTATGCGTATTTAGGGAGAGTGAGCCCCAAGTTTCTGGGGGAATTATTTGTTCCCACAGAGTATATTGAAGGTAGAATAGCCATTCTCTTGGATACCTAACTGTGATTTAAGGGTGCCTCAGATTCTATATGTTATTTATTTTTAAAGCTATTCAAATGTATTTTTATACTACAGTTTTCTCTTAACCTTTCTTGTAACGACAATTTAGCAAAACAAATCAACACAGAAGCCTCATATGATAGACATGTTGTGTGTGTTTATATATGTATGTGTGTATGTACATATGTTTATGTGTGTGTACATATACACTTATATCTGTGTGTATGTTTATATGTGGGTGTGGGGAGTGTATTTTGCCACAGGGGTGTTGTGAAGCTCAAGTGAGATAATAACTGTAACTTCGCAAACCTTAAAGAATTCTATAATTGCCGTTCGTTATACTGGAGTATATTATTATATACTCCAGTCATCAGAACTCTGGTCTGGTAATGATATCATTTTGAGTCTTGCATTCCTGTTGATCTCAGGCAATGCAGAGCAATACAGCAGTATGCTGGTAAATTTTTAACAACCAGGCTCTCCAGGGAGGAAAATGGACAGCATAACACACTTCTAAGCTATTGCTTATTATTAATACCTTCTTAAGTCTAGACAATCAGCCAAACAACAAATCAAGGTCTGATTTGTAGGGACTGTTGATTTCTGAGGTATAAATGCTCACACTGAAAATTCAACCATTGACAAACGTGTTAGAGTTGGGTGTAGTGCATCCCCATATATAGCATTACTCATCCAAAATCTCCACTCCTCTACTGAAAGGATTCTGTTTCCTTAACAGTTTCTAGGCTTGAAACTGTTCATTATAAATCATCATATTTTGATTGATTTTTAGTGTCATTATCAATACATTATTATAGTCACTGTATAGCTTTTTCTTCTGCTTTCTTCTCTTTTTATCACTTCTTACAACTGTTCCCATGTTTCTCTAAATTCCTCATATGACTCTTTCTTATATAATTCCATTACACTTATATCCTATAATTTATTATTTTCTTCAATGGACACCCATTTTGTTTCTAGGTTTTTCACTACCAAAAAGAATGTTTCTATAAATATTGTTTTTATTGGTTCATGGCAGAAAAAGGACTTGAAGGACTTCCTTACCCTGAGCCTGGCTTTCTACCCTCTGTCATTCCATTGACATTGACTATTGTCCTGCCACTGGGCTTTGATGACTCTCTTAGAGAGTCAGCAGATGACTTTGCTCATCTCCATCTCATTTAAATCCAATTCAAGTGCAATCCAAGACATTGTTGGTCCTCTTTGAAAATGAAGGATGAACAGTAATCAACATTTTGTTTTATATTTTCATATGTGTATATACATATAGATATATGTGTATGCATCCATATGTGGGAAAACATACACGTGTGTGTGTGTTTCTTGTCACTGACCTCTTTGGATAGATGCCTAGTAGTGGAATTCCTGTGGCAAAGGGTATGAGCAATTTAGTGACTTTTCCAAATGATTTCCAGAATGATCGGACCAGTTTACAGCCCAATTCGTGGTGTGTTAGTGTACTTGTCTTCCTGCAGTCCTTACGACATTTGACAACCAATTTAATTGCGGTGAGATGAGACTCCAGAGTTATTTTCCTTTGCATGAATGATTTGTAGCAATCTTTCACATACTGCTAATCATTTGTTTTTCTTTTGAATACCCTTTGACCTACATTCATTTTTTAGGCTTGGGATACTTTATAAGCTAATGTGTTATGACACTAAGTATCCAAATAAATGCTGAAAAATGTAGTCAGTCATCCAAAGGCTTCTCTAAGTTTAAGCATACTTGATATTAAGTGGAAAACATATCTGGATGATTGACTGAATCCTATAATATTTCCCTAGATGCTTAGCAATATAAAGATATAGTTTTAATCAAGGACAAAGAAAAATAAATTGTCAAAATTGCTCAATAAATACTGAAAAATGGAGTCAGCCATCCAATACTTCCAAACTTCAGCTTTTTGATATTAAATAGACAAAATCTGGATGACTGACGGAATTCTATAATATTTCTCTGGATACTTGGCAATATGAAGACAAAGCCATAATCAAGAACAATGACAAAACCAATGGAAATAGACAGTACATTTTCCCTTGAAGTTTTATAAGACTTCACTCCCATTAGATGCCTCATCGTGCACAAATCCACCACTCTAGATTTAGTCATTGAAACCTAATTCCCTTTTAACAGGCATTCTAGGATCCTTTCCCATCAGAAAAGGACAGCATTCTTTCCAAGTTTCCCATTGACTTCTTCAGGATCAGGACATCTCCACTCTGACATCTTATCGTGGCTTTGAGATCAACTTGGGTTCTCTAAGATTATAATGCAGAAACATAAGCTATGGGTGGTCTTACCAAACTCAAAAGGCCATTCCTAACAGGACCAGCCAAGGAATGCTACCTAACGACCAATTTATTAAGTTCAGAGAGGTCCATCATCAGAAGTTTGACAACAAGCTGATAAAATGACATCGCCACAGTATCTCATGAAACCATTTCCTAAAATATTGAAGGAGCTATGATGTTTCTCAGTGGAAAAATTGCTCACAGCAATGAAACCTCAGATCTTTTGAAGTATTGAAAAAAATGCTATATGACTAATGCTATGCAGAAAGTCATATATGTGAAAACACTGTCTATATATTTGAGAAACAGTGGTAGACTGCCCAAGATTCTGAACCACCTTTGGCAGGGTAATGGCTACCACACATGCAGGTTGTGTCATTATATATCCAAGGGGCATAACACTGGATTGCCGATCAGTCAACAGCAACCAGTAGCATTCTAACCAGAAAGTTCTTGCCTTTTCCTCCTTTTAAAAAAAAGTACAACCTAGGTAAAGAAAATTAGATGGGAGAATTGAAAGCGTTTCATTTTATTCCCAGCTTTAAGGACCATGCTGTACTAATCTGTTTAAAGAGATATAACCTCTAGAAAGTTTGCCACTTTGACTTAGCCTCATTTCTTTCCCCCACCAATGACCAACATTCATCATATTCTTTCTAGTTATCTTTTATCCTCAATATATTGAGCAGATCACAAGATCTATCTTATTTTGTTGCACTTCTAAAAACAGATACCATTGCTCCAGTACCTTTGTTTGTTTCCCTAGTTCAGAACAAACCTCCCCAAGGATGCTGTCAAGGGTGTTGCTATCTTTCAAACTGAGAAACTGAGAAAAATACTTGGAGACTGACATGGAATCTTTTATATCCTAAGCATGCATGGTGCACAGACACAAACTTAAAATCTTACCTTCATACCTTAGTCATCTGCACCAAGGCATGGTGCATGTTCAAAAGAGGATAATTAAACCAGCAAATTAAGGTAGCAAAATCAGTTTGCTCCAGATTTTCCCATGTGGAACAATAGTAGCCTATGAAGTGCTTTATTTGTCAAGTTGTAAAGTGGAAAAAAGTGAAATAATGGAAAGTACTGCTCATCATAACCATCATGGGAAACTTTTATATAACGAGTGATTTATTCGAGTGTCTAAACATTGTTTTCTGGAATAAAGTTTTATACAGGCAAGTAAGATGGATGGTTGCCTATCCTTGCATGAAAGCAGAGTTTTGCAACAGTTATTAAAAATTCTTGGAGATTCACTCCTAGATTTTTATCCCTCAGTCTATCTCTAACAACAGAAGCACATGTTTACTTGTCAGGACAAACTATAAAGGAAATCTGTAACACAAGGCAAACCCAAGGAAATATCACTCCAAGCTAGCAGGAACTATAGAATGACATAAAATAAACATTCTTTAAAAAATTAAATAAGATAGCTAAAATTTGTGCTGAAATTGAAATGAAATAGCCAAATGTTTTATTTATAGCCCTTATGAATCAATGGAAAAATTAGATTTATTCTACATAAAATGTTCAGAGCATCTAATTTTCTGACCCACAAGTGGTTGATGACCCATCCTGAATTATCATAAGTCACTAAGAAAATACTACAGAACCTTCTATTCATGGATACAAGATTTTTTTTACCCAAAGAAACAAAGGAATCCTGCCATCCTCTGCAATCTAGCGATTGGGTCTAAGTGAAAAACCATCAGCATAAGACATCCCTAGAACCATACTGTTGTCTCATACCAGATTTTCCTCACCATCAACACCATTGTAAAGCATCAAAATCTTCCCCTATGAGAAGCCTCATTTGCGAGAAATCATCAGCTCTGGCATCACCTTTACTGCAGTCTTTCTTATGCACATATATGGTTATATCTCTTCTCTGTATACACACAGACACACAGACACACACACACACACACACACACACACACACACACACACACACACACACACACTGTGGCTTTCTTTTGCCTGCAGATTTTTCTAAGATCACAAATAACAAGTTAACAATTACATCT
Organism: Potorous gilbertii; assembly: GCA_028658325.1. Taxonomy (NCBI): domain Eukaryota; kingdom Metazoa; phylum Chordata; class Mammalia; order Diprotodontia; family Potoroidae; genus Potorous; species Potorous gilbertii. The sequence goes on along the minus strand of CM053773.1, from coordinate 79,821,353 downwards.
GCAAGGTTTTCTTAGTAACTTGGTATGCAGATCATCTGGACCTGGTAACTTGAATTCACTGGGGACAATCAAATGGTCTCTTACCATCTCTTCACTTATCTTGCTTTCAATTCCATGTTGACCATTTTTGTTTTCTCCTTTCCAATCACTTTCCTTGGTATAGAAGTTAAAACCAAAATAAAAGCCTGGTCCCATGCACCCTGAACAGGAATCCCATCCTGTCCCTGATCTTACTCTTGATCCAAATGTAACTTAAACATTCCTTTTCACTGTCCTTGGCATCCATCATCAGCTTCAGCTCATTGTGAACCTTGGTGCTCCTGACACTATTCTTAATTGTAAAAAGGGGGTGATAATGACACCTACCTCACAGCAGGGTTGTAAGAATCAAAGGAGAAAATACTTGTAAAGCACTGAGCACAATGCCTGACGCAGAGAAGTCACTATTTAAGTTCTATTATCGTTACCACTATTAAAGTCAGAGGACCGTGCCACTCTTATATCATCTCATATCCCACTGATTGTCTGTTATTTGCCCTTATCTTATACGTATATTGAGAGGGCCACTTTCCCAACTTCCCTTTGCCTTGGTGCACTAGAAGATGGCTGACTATTACCAAAGGTAATCCCGAAGAACTAGATTTTTAGTAGTTACTCATGAGGTTCTCCCCAAGGATTAAATCCCATTGATTGCTAGCCAGTTACTTCACTTAACTTTTGGTCAAGCTATTTACTGAGTTTGAACAATAAAAACAAAAGGCTTATCCCAAGCACAGGATCCCTAGGGAGAATGGGAACAAACTTTAAAACTATAGTAATATTGAGCCACATGTATAGAAAACACATGCAGCAAAAGGGATAATGCATATTGCTTCACTACTAGCAGTTCCTTTCCCCATTCACAGAGTGCTCGTGAGCTCTTGGCTGACCTTAAGAATCAGTGGCTTTCTAGATTCCATAGTCAGCACTGCTTTCCACATTTCCTAAGATTGCCACTACCTTGGATGACTATCTTCCCACAATGATCTTCAACCGCTTCCACTGTTACCAGTCACTACCCATGTAGTGGCTACTGCTTCCGCTGATATTCAGCTCTGACTGCCTGGGAGTCCTCTGGTGGGATCTCTGGATCTCCCAAACTCATGAGGTCACCTGAGCACTTTCATCTTAGAATGTTCAGGAAAGATATACATCAGAAAACAATAGCATAAAGAGACAGAGGTAACTGCACGCTCCCAGATGCATGACTGCCATCCCTTCTCCACATGATGCTTGGGGCCAATTCTAAGTATTCCTTCGTCCTTGTAGCATCAATGAAAAAGAATGATCTTAAGGGGGCAGCCAGTGGATAGAGTGCCAGAACGGAAGTTAGGAAGACTTGAGTTCCAATTTGACCTCAGACGTTTACTAGTTGTGTGACCCTGGGGAAGTCACTCAACTTCTGTTTGCCTCAGTTTCCTCCTCTGTAAAAAAAAGAAGCTAATAATAGCACCTACATCACAAGATTGTTGTAAGGATCCAGTGAAATAAAAATTGTGAAGAGCTTAGCACAAGATCCTGGCGCACAGTAAGCACGATAAAAACCTTAGGAGGGTTACTCCTTTTGTTTGCTCCCTCAATCTGGCTCAGCAACGTGTGAGTCTTTACTTGTGGCTCCACAATCAAGGAGAAGACTTTTGATTCTCACACAGTACAAACCCCTAAGTTATGAAGGACCAGAAATGGGTTCCCCACAAATTTCTACATGATCCTTGGACTGAAACCAGGCAAGGAATGTGCATGCTTTAAGGACTGGTCTCCAGAGAAGCCAATTTATCCTTTTTGCATATGTAAAATCTAAGAGATCAAAATGCTTCTTTTGAATTAATATCCTCTAGTCAGATAACTCCCCATTCTCATTTCTCTTCATGCCTTCAGAATTTCATCCTTAACATTCACTTATGAGATGACCAACCATAGAATTTCAGACTGCAGGATCCTTTCTGTACTTCATCTAAATTCTGAAATTATCCTGTCAAAATCAAAGGTGCCTGTGAGCTAACTTCTAGTTTTTGTCTCCTCTGTTGTGAATTCTCTATAGTCCAAGTATTTCAACACTGTTTATATTCTGACTTGGTTCGATATTTAAAGTGGCAAAGTGCATAAATGCTATCAATCTAAAGCCATCAAAGGAAGACGAGAAAAAAAAATCCTTAAATGCATTTCCCCCTTAAATGAAAAAAGGAAAGGTAACTGGAGAGTCTGTCACTCAGAAAGAAGCAAAGAAATATTTTGTTTCTTGACTTTTCTGCAATCATGCGAGAGTAAAGTATCTGGCCTTGGAGAAAGTGGTAATATGAAGATTGATAAGATCCTTAAGGTCATGGGAACCCTGGAGAAAAACGTGGGAATTCTTTTTGCAGAAAACTACTATAAATGTTTTTCATTTAATGATTAGAATTTTGCACATGAACTCACTCATTTCTATTACATTTTGCTTCATTTATCATAAATCTAAGTTGATTTCAAAGGCTAAAGTCAGGACTTGGACTCTTTGAGAACAATCACTGATATAAATTTAGGAGAAAGCAGACTTCAACTTGAAGTATGAGCCTGGAGAAACTGCTGAAAATAAGCTTTGGTTATTTTGATGAATACCTTTTAGGACATAATTTAGATATGGATTATACTTAAGGAAATGTTATTTATTTATAATAATGCAGTCTAATATGAAAGACTATCATATAATCTAATAATTAGAACTCTTTTTTGACAAGTATAGCCATTTGTTAGCTTAAATAAGACTATAATACCTTAATTACAGATTTCAATTATGCATCAGTACTAATTGATTCTCCAAAATGTAACTTGAAGTTCTAAGATACTTGTCAAAAATATATACAGATCACCAAATACTGACCATAATGAAATAAAATAAAGATTTGATTAGAGTTAACAACTGGATCTACTGAATAAAGTAACAATATATGAAATTTAGATTGATGAGTAATCTTTCCTCCCCTAATCTAACCACCTTGTTTTGAAAATGAGAAGCTTGAGGTTCATATGGTCTAAACAACAAATTCCTTAACCTGGCATTTAATGTCTTTCATAATCTGACTGCAATTTGCTTTTCAAGACTAAACATGCTACTTCTCCTTACTTATTATATACTTCAGTCAAACTGGAAGACTCATGTTTCTCTGAATGCATTCTGACCTTTCCCACTTCTGTGCCTGTGCTAAAGATATCTTTTATTGTCAAAAATGCCCTCCCCTACGTCTCTACTTGCTGAAATTCTCCTCATTCTTCCATCTCAGGTAACATCTCCATGAAATGATCTCTCCCTTTTCTCAACTATCACCATTTTTTACCTCTTTTAAGGCACTGGTCTTCTAAGGATTACATTCCTTTATGCACATATCTTACCTTCCCCACTCAACTATAAACTCTTTGAAGATAGGGCTCAATATTTTTTCCTACTTTATTTTATTTTTCTGTTAATAAGCATTGTTTTCCCTCCTTTCTATCCCCTCCCCATTGAAAAGAAAAAAAGACAAAGTCCTTGTAATAAATATGCACAACCAAGCAAAGCCAATCTCCACATTGACCATGTTCAAAAATATATGCTTTGTTCTGTTTCTTGAATCTATCACCTTTTTGTCAGGTGGGTAGCATAACTCATCATCAGTTTTCCATAATCTTGTTTGGTCATTGTTCAGCATTCTTACATCTTTCAAAGGCACTTGTCTTTACAATGATGTCATTATTTTATAACTTGTTCTCCTGGTTCTGCTCACCTCAATCTTCATTAAGTCGTACAAGTCTTGACAGGTTTCTCTGAAACCATCCGTTTTGTCAATTCTTTCAGCATAATATTCTGTTATATTCATATACCATAATTGGTTTATTCATTCCCCCTTTTATGAATACTCTCTTAGTTTCTTGTTCTTTGCCACCCCAGATTGAACTGTTATAAATATTTATAGGTATGTATGTAAATGTGGGTTAAAACACATGCACAGTTTAGTGACTTTGATGGCATAATTATGAATTGTGCTCCAGAATGGTCTTACCAGTTTACAGACCCATTGAGAGTGTATCAATGTGCCTTTTTTCCAACATTTTTCATTTTCCCTTTTTTGGTCATCTTTGACAAACTAATAGTTATGAGATGGGATCTGAGAGTTGCTTTCATTTTTTACTTCTTGTTGACTTGCTTCTCTTTTAAGTTCATGGAGTTCTTTCCAGTTTCCTCTAAAACTATTTCATAACTTTTTAAGGCACAATAATATTCTATTACTATACCCAAAGGGCTATAAAACTGTACATACTCTTTGATCCACCAATATCATTACTAGGTTTGTCTCCCAAAGAGAGCATAAAAAGGGAAAGGACTCACATGTACAAAAATATTTATAGCAGCTTTCTTTGCGATGGCAAAGAATTGGAAATTGAAGGGATGCCCATCAATTGGGAAATGGATGAACAAACTGTGGTATATAAATGTAATGGAATACTGTTGTACTATAAGAAATGATAAGGGGGGGGCGGAGCCAAGATGGCGGAGTAGAAAGACTCACCTATGCTAGGTCCGAATCCACAGCCCATAGATTTCCTGTAAGAAGAACTCCTGACAAGTTCTGGAACAGTGGAAGCTGCGCAGCAACACAGTGAGGGAGATTTCCGTTGCAGAGAGC
>CM053773.1:79763087-79816174 GCA_028658325.1 Potorous gilbertii | reverse complement strand
CATATCTCTTCGTCCTCAGAGAGGAATGGTGCAATCCTCTGGTCACCAAGGAAATAACCTTCTATGGTCTTATTTTTTTCCCTTTTCTGGGCATTTTCCCAGCCAGTTACTTGACTTTTGAGAGTCCTCTCCACCCCCCTGGCTTAGATCAGCCGAGCTAGTGCTTGTGGTCTGGGATTCAAATGCTGCTCCCCAGCCTCAGGGCTTTTGGCGGCAGGCCTGAGTGCTCTTCAATGGGAGCTTATCTGCTGGTTCTCAGGTGGGGGCAGGGCTGCCTCTCAGGCTCAGTTCCCTCAGGGGGTTTATGCAGAGATATTTTGTAATGGAGCTGGGGTGGAGCTCCTGCCTGGTCTGCGGGCCTCTGGCCAAGCGACCTCTGCCTCTGCCGAGGTCACCGCCTCCTGAGGGGGTCCGAGTCCCAGAGATATCCCGCTCCCCTCTCAGCCCGTCTCTCTCACTGACCTGTGATTATGGTCCTGGAAGCCTGCTTGGGTCTGCTCGCTCCTCTCAGTGCCGCGTCTTATGTCTTTCAAAGATTCTTTCCTCTACATTATTGTTTTAATTGTTTAATTTAGTCTCAGTTCTGTTCACTTCCCTAGTCAATCTGTTCATACTAGTGTTCCCAAGTTTCTTGAATCTATCCTCAAGAAATCTGAGTATAATTCAACAGGGGAAAAACTAGTCATTTAATGAAATAGAGAACTTAACAAGCTTTCCTGATAAAGGACCAGAACTATACCTGAAGTATAAATCCAGAAGTCGAGGAATATAAGTAGGTAAACATGAATGAATAATAATAAAGAAGTTAGAGGCAGGTAGACATAACAGTGGATAGAGTACTGGACCTGGAGTCAGGAGGACCTGAGTTCAGATGTGACCTCAGTCACTTATTGACTATGTGACTATGATCAAGTCACTTAACCCTGTTTGCCTTAATTCCTCATTTGTAAAATGAACTGGAGAAGGAAATGTCAAACCACTCCAGTATCTTTGCCAAGAAAATCCCAACTAGCATTACAGAGAGTTGGATATCAAACAACTCAACAACAACAAGAAGTAAACAAAAATAAACTCTTTAAATTCTAATATGGAGTGATGATATATCTGTCACCTTTGAACCTGATTATCATTAGAGGTCATAGAAGAAGTATAATTAGCAATCCTTGGGGTGGTTTTTATGAGTCTTTAAAAAAACAATGGAAAAGTAGGGTAAGAACAATACACTATACTGTGGAAAGGAAGAGGAAGGTTAGGGAAAACTATCCCACTCAATCAAGATGCCCAAATAAAAGTCTATACAAACAGTGTGGAAGGGGTAGTGCAAAGTGACTGACACTTGAACCTCACTCTCATCTGAACTGGTCAAAGGAGAAAAGAATTAACACTCACAAATACATAGGTGGGTACAGAAATCCATTTTATTTAACAGATAAATAAGAAGGAAAGGGGAGAAGGCAGGGAATTAGAGGTAGATTAGATTACCAATGTACAGAGAGGATCTGGCAGCTTCTATTAAAAATCAGGAAATATCTTAGAATAAAATTCTAAAAGACAAAAGATTAAGATTTACATCCAAAGTAACTTACTCTGCAAAGTTGTATAAACTTAGTGGAGAACAGTGCACTGATCTTAAATCAAATAGAGCATTTTCAAGCATTCCTAATGAAAAGATCAGGGCCCATGTAGGAACTTTGGAATAGAAACACAAGCAAAAAAAACTTAGAAAGGTAAATTCATTTGAGCCTATGGAAGGATCAAAAGGATAATCTAGTTTTAAATAAGGGATAACAAATAAAATATCCCTTCAGAATTTTAAAGTCTTCAAAGGGTATTGAAGGTCTCTTGACAGTTTGGTGATAGACTTAAAATGCTGAATGAGATATATATTTTTGAATATGACCAATGTGGGAATTTGTTTTGTTGGACTATATATATTTGTAATCTACCTATCTATTCATTCACCTATTTATTTGTTTTTTTCAATGGGAAGCAGCAGGAGAGAGGGATAAATGCTTATAAAATAAATGAATAATAATTTTTAAAAAACCAAAATGTGTATCTTAGTACAAAGTACAACACTATATAAACAGTAGTTAATTAATAAGTAGTGGTTTGGGAGAATTGAATTAAATGTCTCATTACTCTCTACTAGAACGTAAAATTCTACAAGACAAGGACAAAGTCTTTCTGTTCTTTATATAGAAGATGCTCACTGATGAGTAATGAGTAATGCTCCCCCACTTTTTCCAGATGAATTTGGGTGCCTACTTATTGACGGGGAGGAGATGATGAGATTCAAATAGGCTGGTCAAGGAGAAGCCCATTGGCTGAAGTACTCACTTTGGGAGATAACGAGATTCAAGTAGGCTGGTCAATGAAACGCCTAAACTAACTGGGGCCCCTCAGAGCCAGGCAAATGGGCTAAACAATGGTATGACGATGTGCGTAGATATGTGTAAAAACTCTGAACTAACCCCACTGCTTTGCCTATGTATCCCTGATTACTTCATGTTTCTGTCTTTGAGATTACTTCATCTCCCCCCCATCCCTCCCAACACAGCAGATTTTCCTCTGTTAGAATCCCTAGCTTCTCCTGAATAGTGGGCATCTCCCTTCAGGGGACCGTCTCCCTTGGAGGTCACTTCTCTTGGGGGGGGCTGTCTCTCTTGAAAAGTTGCCCCCCCCTTAAGCTGGGGTCTTTCTTAACTTTGACCCTCCCTTAAGGAGGAGCTGCTTGGTGAGTTATCTGGAATAAATGCCTTTCCTTGATTTGGAGACAGCCTGAGCAAATTCTTTCTAGATGACCCCACCACACACACACCTTGTACCTCATCATTTTGGAGTGCCCCTGAACCTCAAAACTCACCAAAAATAACTTTGTTGTTTAAAAAATAAAAATAACAAAGGATATTGAGGGCATTGGATAATCAAATCAGTGGTCCCAAGAATGGATGGGTTCTGTTCTGAGCATGTCAAGAAGGACAAGAGAAGGGAGCGTGAAAGAGGAATATACTAGTGTAGAAAGGAAAAGAAAAGGGATGGAGCTTGTTTCTTCTCATAATTGGGGTGCAGAGAAAAAATATAGGAACATGGAGGAGGTGGCATGAAAGGAAACTTATTTTTATGGGAAACAGGCAAAAGAGGCTTGAACGCACACAAGTTTGGTGTTGAAATACATCAAACTTAACAAGGGAATAATGGAAATTTGGGTTTTGTTAAGAGTGAAAATTTTAGCAGGAAAGGAATAGTCATAATAAAAACAAACTTTCTGATACTAAAGGGAGAATGAAAAGGGGAGGAAAAAAAGAAAAACTTATAATCTAAAGGAGTGCCTTAAATTGCCTCTAAGAAAACTGAGGATTGTTGGAACACATTTGAGTATATAGAATTCAATAGAATATTATTGTACTGTAAGGTATGAAGAAATAGATGATTTCAAAGAGTACAACATAGTAGGAATTGATGTAGAGTGAAATGAGCAGATCCAGGAAAACAATTCATGCAAGGACAAGAAACATTGTAAATAAAGACAATTTTGAAAGACCTAAGAACTGATCAACTATGTCTGTAGAGGACCCATGCTGAGACATGTTACTCGTTTTCTGACTGAGTTGATGGACGCAAGGTAGAGAAAAATAGAGTTTTTGATATGATCCCTGTGTAGATTTTCTCTGTCTGACTATTTGTTACAAGTTTTGTTTTGTTTTTTTCTTTGTTATAAGTTTCCTCCCTTTCCCCCGCTCCATCCTTCTTTTGGTCAATGAGGGATGGTGTGGTCAGGGAAAGAGGAATTAGCCATAGACATGTGAAAAAAGAAGTTCTTTGAAGCATTTTGAAAAATACTGGAAGACAATGAAAGGGCAGAAGAAAAGTCAAAGAAGGATAGTTTTGAAAACAATGGGCAAAATTTATTTTGTACTTTTTAAAAAAACAAACTATGAAATGGAGATTCATGATTTCATATAGCCTTCTCATTTTGAATTCTGCTGTTTATATGGAAATGCTCATTTTTTTTCCCTTTGGTATTTAATATAAGCACATTTTTCAAATGAAAAGATCTCCAGCAAATAGGGAAAGAATAAGCATCTCTGTAGTGCCTACCAGTGCTAATGGAGTCACATTGATTAGTGAAAAGGACATGATCCTAGAGAGATGGGGCTGAACACTTCCATAGAGTACTCAGCAGACCATCATCAGTCAATGCTGAGGCTGTTGACTTTTTACCTCAAGTTGAAGTCAGTCCCTCCTTAGCTGAACTTCCAATTGAAGAAGAGATTTCAAGGGCCATTAGGTTCCTTTCATGTGGCAAAGTACTTGGTGCTGATTCTATTCTAGCTAAGATTTACAAGGTACGGGGAGCATTGCTCATATAAAATATGAATGAAATTTTCCAGGTTATATGGTAAGAGGAAGTTATCCTCCAGGAGTTCAAGGGTGCCTCCAATGTCCATCTCTATAAAGGTAAAAGAGGATATGGGGTCTCTGTCTTAGTCATTACTGGCAAAACTCTTGCTAGAGGCCTCCTTAATAGGTTGATCCTTCACCTGGAAATGGTCATATACCTGAGAGCCAGTGTGGCTTCAGAAAGGGCCGAGGGATAGTCGATGTGGTGTTTGCTGCCCAACGACTCCAGGAGAAATGCCAGGAGTGGAACAGAGGTCTGTATACAATGTTTGTAGATCTGACCAAGGCTTTTGACACTGTTAGTTGTGAGGGCTTATGGAAAATTATGTCAAAATTTGGCTGCCTGGAGTTCATCAATATTGTACATCAGTTTCATGATGGCACATTTGCCTGAGTTTTAGATAGTGGACAATGCTCTTGTGCTTTCCCAGTCACCAGTGGAGTGAAACAGGACTGTGTGCTTGCTCCCATGTTTTTTAGCATGATGTTTTCAGTCATGTTGTCAAATACTTTTAATGAGGATGAACGTGGTCTCAAGGTCAACTACCATACTGATGGTAAATTCTTCAATTTGAAAAGACTACAAGCTAAGCCCAAAGTGGTGGTACTGTTTGTGCATGATTTTCTGTTTGCAGATGATTGTGCGCTCTCAATGCAGCTTCTGAAGCTGAGATGCAACAAAGTATGCATCAGTTCTCTGCTGCCTGTGCTAATTTTGGCCTAATAATTAACACCAAGAAAACACAGGTGCTCCATCAGCCACCACCACACCATCCTTACATGGAACCATTGATTATAGCAAGTGGAGAAATTTTGAACGCTGTGCATAAGTTCACTTACCTTGCTAGTGTACTTTCCAGGCATATACACATTGACAATGAAGTTGATGCACACATTGCCAGAGCTAGCTCAGTGTTTGGGAGGCTCCAAAGAAAAGTTTGGGAGAGAAGAGCTATTAGACTGACTATCTAATTGAAGGTCTCCAGAGCCATTGTGCTGACCTCATTGTTATATGCCTGTGAACATGGACAGTCTACCAGTGCCATGAAAGGAAACTGAATCACTCCCATTTGAACTGTCTTAGGAAGATTCTGAGGATCATCTTGCAGGATAAGGTACCAGACAATGAAGTCCTTGCTCGAGCTGAAAGCCAGGCATTCAAACTATATTTCTGAGAGTGCAACTCCCATGGGCTGGCCACATTCAAATGCAAAATAAACGCTTGCCAAAAAGACTATTTTATGGAGAAATCACTGGGGGCAGACAGTCACATGGTGGCCAGAAGAAGAGATACAAAGACACACTCAAGGTCTCTCTCGAGAACTTTGGATTTGACTGTGCAGCATGGGAGACACTGGCACAGGACCGCTCACCATGGCATGCTCACATCAGAAAGGGTGCTGTCCTTTTTGAGCAAAGCTGAATTGAGATAGCTCAAAGTAATCCTAGGATGCGCAGATTTGGAGTATCCACCCCAAATATTCATACAAACTATCTGTGCCCAATCTGTGGTAGAGCATTCTGAGATCGTATTGGTCTGATCAGCCACAGCCAGACGCACTGAAAGTTCACTTTATCATGGAGATGTCATTTTGGTCTTTTTCGAAAATGAAGGACAACAACCAACCATCCATACTTATTATTGAAGCACACTGAAACTTTTTAAAGTTCAAGTGAAAATATTTAGAAATATATATTTTTTGTCCTGTCTAAAGTCCTCTCCTTTCCAGACTAACCAGAAAGAAGGAAACTTGGTCGTTGCTTAATCAAGCTTCCAGGGAAACAATGCCCTCCATTAAAATCCTTTTCCTTCTTTCTTCATCTAAAAGGTCAGGAATGAAAGCTAAATCACTCCCCTCCCCCACACCTCACAGCTAGTTGAGATCATTGCTTTTCTTTTTCCCTGAAGGCATTAGAATAACGATCCACCTAAGAGCAGTACCTTCCTTCACATTTCCTGAAGTGATTAGACCATTGATTAGAAGGAGGAGGTCTCTTTAATTACTTTAGGTCTCCAGTGACCAGCTTAGGGGAAAAGTCTTGTTCTATTAAGTAAAACATTAATCCTAAACTGTGTACCTTTTTTATCTTTGTGAAATTTTCCTATATTCAAGAATCCTGTAAATGTTATTTTAAAATGTCTTGTGTTAGAAAGATGCCCAAGGGTATGGGGGGGACTATACAAGTTCATACTTTCTTTTTCTCTAAGGTAGAAATGATTGAATTTAGATTAATGTTATCTTAATAAAATTGTATCTAACAGAGTTCTGACTAAAATGCAGAGTTCAGCATTAATATTTTTTTCTTCAATATTATATAATGGGTGAGGGAGGGGGAATCTTTCTTAACTCAGGAAACTTAGAATGTAATTAGAGAAAGTAAAAGACAGATAAGGAGAGGTTAAACACCTTTCCCTATGTCCCTTTACAAAAGATGTGAAAAAGTTTCTCCTTTATTAAACTGGAAAGGGGAACACCACTGGATAGACAATGAATGGCCATGCTCCTGGCCATACCCCTTAAAAGGCTGAGCTCACGAGCTCCTCAGTCAGTCTAAATAGGAGCTAGTAATTGAACAAAAATCCCATCCTTGTGAGAAAGTCAGTTTTAATGTCTTATGTAGGTAAGAAGGTATATCTCTCTTCTTTCTTTCCTTCATAGTGTTCCAGGGGCAGCTAGGTGGTGCAGTAGATAGAGTACCAGTGCAGGAGTCAGGAGGATCTGAGTTCAAATCTCACCTCAGACACTTGACACTCACTTGCTGTGTGAACTTGGGCAAGTCACTTAACCCCAATTGCCTCATCCTGGGTCATCTCTAGTCATCTTGATGAATATCTGGTCCCTGGATTCAGATGGCTCTGGAGAAGGGAGGCTGCTGACCTGCACAGACCTCCCTCACTCAAAACAAAGTCAAGTGCAAGTCATGTCATTATTTCTCTGATGGCATGGTCTTCTTTGGCAATGAAGGACAAACACATACATAATACTAACAAGTGGTTATCACCACTCTACTGATAAAAAACACCAACCACATCCATCAAGGAGGAATGAAGCGCACTCCCTTGACAGATACAGGTACAGAGAGGTAGGGACTCTGTGTATTCTGAGTATTTGCAGGAGAGTGCACCACAGGTTTATGGAGGGAATATTTTGCCTTTGCCTTCAATCTGGCCATTGTGTGTTCTGTACAACACCATACCCATACAACATCAGATGAACTGTGATGGAGGAGAAGCTATCAAATTCTCTATTATTCTCAGAGATCCACTGCCCCTGTTCCCCACACTAGAGTGAACATTAATTATTCTTCTTGTTTCATTGTGAATGATTGTTGTTCTTCAGTTGTTTTCAGTTATGTCTGATTCTCCATAACCCCATTTGAGTTTTTCTTGGCAAAGATACTGGAGTGGTTGGACATTTCCTTCTCCAGCTCATTTTACAGATGAAGAAACTGAGGCAAACAGCATTAAATGACTTGCCCAAGGTCACAGCTAGTAAGTGTCTGAGGCCAGATTTGAACTCAGGAAGATGAGTCTTCCTGACTCCAGGTCCAACACTCTATCCACTATGCCATCTAGTTACCCCTAAGTGTGAGTACTACTGACCTATTCCACTAGAATCTTAGCCCTAACTTCCACCCACTAGGATATTGTACCTTTTCCCCTTGGTCCTGTGTCTCAACAAACCGTAATCATATTGTGTTCCCCTCCAAGACTGTTTCCTCAGTTTGCATTTGCATTACCCTCAGAAGGCAAAGAATACTACCTAGTTATCATTAATTATCAAGATAACTTTAGGAAGTTTGCTGTGGGTCTTGGTATCAGTGATGGATGTCTTTCCATATGAGCTGGCATGGGATCTTTACTGAACAGGTGGATCTGGTGTTAGATTGTTCCAGGCTGCTCAGCTACCACCCTGACTTCTCCCTTGACCTTGCAATATCTTTGCTACTGGAGTATATTCATCTCAAAATTGCTGCTCAGTCACCTCTTGATTCTCTCTCTTGACTACCTTCTATGGGTTCTTGGGGATTCCTGTTGTTAATGGGACCTCTGATGGAAGGTCCAGATATCTTAATTTCACAGGGTTGCTAGTAGGGGAAGGAGAGAAAAAGAAACTCTCTTCTCCTCCCAAAGTGATTTCCTTTCAGGGGTTTAACTGAAGCTTCTCTACAACTTGATTAGGGGTGAGCAAACTACAATGAGCAATAGAGTATTTGGGTTTTGAGCTGAAACTGGGAGGATAGTGGTGCCCTTGATGGAAACAGGAAAGCTAGAAAAAAGGGAGGGCTTGGGAGGAAAGAATGAGTTCAGTTCTGGATACGTTGAGCTAAAGATGTTTGAAACGACTAATAATCAGTTGTAAATGAAAGTCTGGAGGTTATTTATGGAGAAGCTAGAACGAGATAAGTAGGTCTGCCTAGACATGATAATTGAATCAAGGGGAACTGATGAGATCACAAAGTGAACCGGTATGGAGGAAGAAGAAGACCCAGGATAGACTTTTGGGGGATAACCACAATGAACAGGGTGTAACCTGGAAGGAGATCCAGCAAAGAAGACCGAAAAGGAGTTGTCAGATAGGTAAGAGGAGAGACATGAGAGAGGAGTGTCATGAAATCCTAGAGGGAAGAGAGAATCAAAGAGAAGACAGTGATTAACAGTGTCAAAAGCTGTAGAGAGGTCAAGTTTAGAACTGGGGAGAGTTTGGGAGAGATTCATTATCTTTCTGTCTTGGATATGTTGAGTTTGACATGTCTCCTGAACATACAGTTTGAAATGTACAATAGGCAGTTGATCATGTAGAACTGAAGCTCAGAGGAGAGACTGTGAATCATCTGCAAAGAGATGATAATGAAGACCATGGAAACTGATGAGATCACCAAGTGAAAGAGTACATAGAGAGTAGGGAATTAGGTCCAGGACAGTCTTGGGGAACACATACGGTTAGGGATGTGTGATATGGATGATATTCCTACAAGACTAGGGATCACGATAGACTGTCAATCCCTGATTAAACACAACCAATGAGGGAACTCCTTTTGCTGCATCAGCACAATCTTTTCACTAATATATAGCTTTTGGAGAGTTGCTTGACACCACAAAGGGTTAACTTACTTGATCAGGGTCTTGCAGCCAGTATGTTTCAGAGTCTTCTAGACTTTCAGACCACAAGCTATACTATTCCACACTGACTCTCATTTCTTCATCTTTAAGAAGGGTTAATGATACTTGTCCAACCTACTTCATTAGGTTCTGAAAGCAATTCAAAAAGTATAAACTTATTCAAATGTAAGCTGTTGTTATTACTTAAATACTTTTAAGACAAATTGTGCTTTATCGGATTATTATTTTAAGAAAAGGACAGATTTGGACAGAACATTCAATTAAGAATACCTTCCAAATATTGTAGCAGTCAGAAAAGCTACAGAATTATATTTCCCTCCTGCAATGTCACATAAGCAAGATATTCAGCTTCTAAGTGATGAGTTTAGAACACTAAGAATATGTTCAAACATATTCCATATCTTTTGATGTGTCTGGATTGCTCAACTTAGCCTCAGGAAATCATGAAGATATATTTATGCATTAAATGTAGTTTCTAAAGCTAAATTCCTGCTGAAAGTTTCCTAGTCTTTCCATAGGAAAAACTGATTTTCATGCTTCTTTGTGGGTGTTCAGTTATTTCATTTAAAAAACAAAAACAAAACACCACAACAGTGTGTCTAATTGTCCTCTATTTTAAAAGATGTAAGCTCAACGGTATGTAATGTCATTGGAAACTAGAACATAGTAGTGACTTGCAACTCTCCTGTTCCATGAAAAAGAGCTGAATTTTCATTTTCTCCAAAAGAGAGGAGACTCACCCCTTCATAGGCAGATCTTAAAATTTCTATGAATGAAATTGGACATTATGGATGTCAAGATCAATGTATTCAGCCTTACTTAATCATATGTCTTCAATTTTCATTAGTTTCAGGTAAAAGATTAAGAAAAAGTGGTTCCCAGGTTTTAATTTCTGAAGAAATTATTCCTGAATGGAGAACTAATAGCATTAACTCCATCTAAGGGGCAGGCACTGGGCCAAACTCCCTCCTGCATCTCTGCCAATACACTTAATCCTGACCTGGAGCAGCTTTCTCTGCCAGGTCCAAAGACAGGCTGCCAATCACTCTGAATTATGCCAAACCATGCACTGGTTTGACTGATATGCAAGGAGCAGAGATTAACTAAAGATAAGACCAAATTCATTTTCCATGGTTATTTAAGCCAAAAATTCAAATGTATGTATTTTTTTAATTTCAAAGAGAGATTGGGTGTTAATTTTATTCTAGGAATTTGGACAGTTCTTTATGATGCAGTTTGTAAACTATTCTGACATGTTTCTAAAACAATGGAAGAACTGTGATTTTAAAATATAAAGAACTTTACAAAAATATAATTTATCATGAGTATGTGAAATAATGTTAATTGTCAAGGTCTGTTATTTATGTAAGAGTATCAAAATCTGTGCCTGAAAGCTCTTACTTTTAAAAAACATTGTCTAGTCAGGCTGAATCTTCTACCACTTCAATTTTTCTTGGTTAGAAGGCACTGTGGGAAGTCAAATAAATCAATGAGTGCAGGAATTTTTAAACTAGTGTTCCATGAAACGGCGTACTGTGATGGTCTCCCTGGCTGCATGGCAAACATTTTGGAACAATGAAATTGGAAATAATGAAAGTTCTTCAGTTGCCTATTTTAACTTATCACCTAAATCACATTAGAAAAAAAAATTCACAGAAGATTAATGTGTGGGAGTGAGGAAAAGAGAGCTAGCCACTGGGCATGTAATTCTCAGTTGGCTGATATTCAGGGTTTTCAACTCTGTTCATTTGTATAAGTAGCCATGCTCCACTATTAAGAGGAATTAGTAATAGCTACATTGCATCTTTCTTTCGATTTTTTTTAATGGTATCCCCTTCAGGCCCTCAACTTGTTTAGAAATTACTCATTTGAATTCAACAAGTAAATTTTTGAAGAGTATTCCAACTGTGACATAAAGGTGAAATAAAAATACACTAGCGATTCTTGTAGACAAAGAAAACACAGACAAGCACTAAACTCTAAGGAGGGCCTTATCAGTGAAATTGACATCTCAATCCTTTGAAATTTTACAGGTGTCTTATTGCTTATCCTAAAGGAGTGTCTATACAAAGATCCTTGATTTCAGTGTAGGTACTTTTTTAGGTCGAAAAAGACCTTAAACCCTCCAGCAGCTTCTTTTAATGATACTAAACAGTCAATTTCCATAACTTGGGACAAATTCATTGCTTGGTAGTAGAAACTCTGATGTTTTGGTTCTAGGAACTTAGCTGACAGTAACCCTTAGGAAGACACACCAAGTATTCTAAGCCTTTCTGACTTCACAGGTAAAACCCTCCGATATTTTTACTTCTTCCAACATGGCTTTTGAGATCTCCACATCAAGGTGAGGCTCTTCAGGTGTTATTGAAATATTCCCAAATATCATTATTCCCTTATTACTCAAATTATTTCCACAGAGGAAATATTTCAAGACTGGGCTTTCTCAATTCCTCAGAATACCTACAGGCCTTCGCCTTGTTTGGATAATTTTACAATTCTACTATGGTGCTGGCAGACCTCTGTGGACCAAAAGGCTAAGTAGGGTACCATATAGGCAGTCCAGGGATGAACAGTCATACTTCAGCCTTGAGGGCCCTTTTGAGGGAAACTGTTTTCTTCAGCTCCCGAGCTCCAGGTTTTTTCTGTAACCTTTCCTATCTTTCCGTTATTATTTACCAGCACCACCCAGGGAGGGTTGCCCCTTTAAACGCCATCACTGTTACTTTACGAAGAGAGGTTTAGGGAAAGGGAGGGAGGGGCAGGTTTGGATGGAAGGGTTAAGGAGAGGCTAGGTCTTTCCTAGTACTGGGCATTGTGCGTTAGTTTGGGTCAATTCTCCGTCACTGAGGCGCCTGCCTTACTACTGTTGGGATTTTAAAGGGAAAGTACGAGTTTCTAGAACAGAGGTGAATATAATTTTAAATAAATACTACCCTATCTCCCCAGCAGGCTAACTGTAATAAATATTACAGCGCATACAGCTTCTTAGCTCCAGAAAATAACCTATAGCGATGCTGGCGTGAGAATGACTACAATATTCTTTTCCAGCAGCTCTGGTCCTTCTCCCCACACAGCCTTCCATCGCTGCTCAAAGCCGGCAAATCATTCCATCTCCAAGGAACTCTGCTTTCTCCTAGAAGCTCGGGAAGCCCGGGGACACATTTCTCCTCACTGTCCAGGGCAGCTACCTCTCGGAATATACAGCAAGGTTAAAGCAGAGAGATGAGCCCCGGAGCCCTGCTTCTTCTTTTCTCCTCTTCTCCAGTGGGATCTTAGTGAAAAGGCATGGCAAGAAGAGGTGGTAGAGGGCACAGGGATGAGGAGGGTGCGCAGACCATGAAAAGAAAAAACTTGTCTAGTAACTACTGGAGAAGAGGTCGATACTGAAAGCTATAGTCAAAAGAAGCTTCTTTTTCAAAGGCGATTGCGGTCTTTCGGAGGATTGTGGAAGCGGGGATGAAAGGAGAAGAGGGAAAGGGTGTATATTGGGAGGAGGGATGGAAAAAAGAGAGGAAAAAGGAAAAGAAGAGAGGAAAGAGAGGGAAGGAGAGAGACGGAATAGAGAAGGAGGAAAGGAAAGAGGTAGGAAGTAGAGAAGCATAGGGAGAGGTTAAAAGAGACGGAGGAGAGGGAGAAAAAGAGGGAAAGGAAGAGAAATGGAAGAAAGTGAGAGGAGAGGAGAGAAAGAGAGAGAGAGAGAGAGAGAGAGAGAGAGAGAGAGAGAGAGAGAGAGAGAGAGGGAAGAAGGGAGGGAGAGAGAGAGAGACAGAGAGAGAGACAGAGAGAGAGAGAGAGAAAACCTTGCACAAGGGCGGGAGAGTTGGCTGGGAAGTGCAAAGCTGCAGGACTCTCCAATACCCTGGAGGCTCCCATGAAGAGCGGCATCCAGCCCCAGCGCGAGGAGATGCTGCTGCTGCCGCCTCCGCTGCTGCTACCGCAGCCGGGGCTCCAAGTGCACCGTGGGTACCCCCACTCACTTCCTACAGACCAGGCCAATCAGGCAGCTCAGGAGCTTGCATTTGGGCAGATGTACCTCATTCTTGTTCCCCCCATGTTGAGCCTGGGGGTTGGAGCCGGGAAACCGCTGCGGGGGTCCTAGTATCCCTGGCTCCTCATGGGTCTCCCGGAATCTCTGGCCCCCTGGGCACAGTGCCTGCAGACCCGCTAAAGTGGGAAAGAGTGAAAGAGAAGAGGGCAGGCCCCGAGGGTGCAGAATGAAGGTCCCGATGGGCATCCGGAGGCTGAGGTGGAAGCTCTGTAGGCGCTGCACCCTCCTCTTCGTTCTCTTCTGGACCGTTTGCTGGGTGCTAGTGGCCACACTTTTTCTCCAGGTCCACAGGAGTGTCTTTTCAGAGCGCTGCACAGATGAAAAGAGCCGGAGGATCCTGGCTGGGCTGGTATGTCCTGTGCTGACCCCGTCCTGTCCCTATCCTCCATCTGTCTTCCCCTCTGTGCCCATCCACTTTGCCCACTACCTGCCACTCTCTCCTGGGAGCGCGAGCGCTTCGGGGTGGCATGACTAGGAGATCCAGAGGGATAGCCACCAGGTGGGGATGTACTGAGTGTAAGACCCGGGGAATAAGTGCTTTGGATCTTTAACTTTGGACCAGTTCCTTTTCTTTCATCCCCAGGGGCGCTTATGGCTCACATTACCCTGTCCCATCAAGGGGGGAGAATATAAGATGTCATGCTCCTCAAACAGGGCTCTTGTTTCTGATTTTACAGAGTATATAAGGAACACACATCCCATCCACGCATACAAATATTGGAAAGCACGTGTGAACACAGTTATCTTTATTTGAACACAGACATATTATGTATGTTTGTGTGTGTGTGTGTGTGTGTGTGTGTGTGTGTGTGTGTGAGAGAGAGAGAGAGAGACAAATGGAGGTTAGTTATAAATTCCTCTTTTTCTCTGAGCTTGCTTTCTGCCATCATTGTAAATCTGGATCTGATATGCCTATTCAAGAGATTTTGTTATATCTAGTAATTGACAGTTCCCAATAATTACAATTCACATTTCAATATTGCTTTAAAGTTTTCATATTGCTTTCTATGGAAAATTTTGAGAATGGCCCCCATTTTGTAGATAAGGAAACTGAGGTGCATTGACTTGGCCATAGTCACCCATCTAGCAAATTGGAAAGCAAGGATTTGTGCCCAGGTCTCAGGCAAACTTCATTAGTATGCAGGCCAAAATAAGGTGGAGTTCCTAGTCACTTAGAATAGTATAGAACAGATGAAAAGAAGTTCCTAACTTGGAAGTGGTATATTTGTAATGAATCTTTTTCTTGCTTTCTTTTTAGACATTCAGTCATATTTAATCTCCATCCACCATTTATCCTCTCTTTCAACTGCTATTTTTCTCCTACAATACATTAAATTTGACCTTCAGATGATTCCTCCAAGTCAAGTACAGGGCACAAGAAGTACTTGAGATCAACCATCAAGACTGGAGTCTTTGTGAGCCTCAGACCTCAAGGGCCAAGAGTCTGATTGCTTTGTTACAAGGCACAAAAACCAAAAGAGGAGAATAAAGAGAATGGCCCTGGAAAGCTCTTCCTTCCCAAACTCCTTTTGTTTCCTTTACTCATCTTATACAGCAGTTACTGTCAATTAAATAAGATAGAGAGCTTAAGTGCTTAAACTAAACAATTAAAGCATCTTCTAATGGATTAAAAAGATATAGTAGCAAAGGTGAGACAATTAGTTAGAACTGGCATCTGCTGGCAGCACAGAAACCCTCAGTTGGCATAAAACAAGATTTCATCTTTGGATGATCCGAAATGTTAGTGACTTCTTACTCCTTCCATTTTATTCAGAATATTAAGCAAATAAAAGAACAAGGATAAGGAAGGAATAGACTCTTTAAAAGGAAGGTAGAGGATAGTGACAACTCTTATCTAAGCATTTGTTGAATGAATATTCTCTTCAGAAAAGTGAATGTGTGAGCATTGACCTAAAGCACTATCACTTTTTCCCTTTTTTTTTTTCCATAGTGGTAAACCTTTAAAACTGAAATGTCAGCCCACGGGTGCAACTATGTTTGCTTCCTCACCAAAACATGGAAACAATGCTTTGGGGATAAAATATTCATAAGAATGTATGCATACATACAATTAATTGGGAAAAATGAAGGAAACAAATTATGTATGAAAATGCTCAGATTAAACAAATAACCTTCCTGAATTGAATTAGACCTGATGAACCAGCCATATGTTGGTGAAATGCTCATTGTTGTTTACATAGGGCCTCCCTTTTCATATGCAAATGTATTTGTACTATACATGGTCTCTGTTCCTGACGTCTTTAGAATTTCCCCAAACTTTATACATATTCATTTTCTTATTCCACTCACACTTTCCCCCTCACTTTTACAGATTCACTCATTTTTCTCATTCCTTCATCTTTACCCTTCCTCCTCAGTTTCTTTCACTACTAAACAAAAACTAAGGCTCTAAGGCTCAGTCTGAAGCTGTTTTTGAAAAATAATAGCTTAAGACTTTTTTAAGTGTGTAGATTAAATGGAATCCTAGCTTAGGGTGAGTGGAATGAAGCCTAATGGAAACGAAATAATCCATTATGAAAGCAAGTAATTGAAAATCATTAATTTTCCAGAGTTCCATGTAAGAAATGAAGACTGATTATGCTCAGGAGCTCTATTAATTTATCTTAAATGGCAAACCTATTGAATTTTTTTTAAAGCTCTGGTCTGGCAGAGACCTGAAAAGGTCAGTTCTCTGCCTGCTGAGTTGCTTCATAGTCTGCATTGCCAATAGAGCAATTATGAAATACCGGTGTTACCTTCCCCAGAATTTGACACGGACTCAGAGATGACAGGCTTACTTTCCCCTGAGTGGACTTTTAAGGCCAAGTTAGTTGGGCAGTACAAATAGTACTATGTGTGTCCATTGGTCTTCATAAGTCATCGTTTATTCCTATTACAACCTATTCCATTCTCTCATGCTGCATTTCCTCATGGGAATACTGCACATGTCTTTAGCCAAGATACACATAGATTAGATTGTCTTTTAAATGGTTTTAAGTTACTCTAAGATGTGATGTCCTCCCCTATGATCATTCAAAAGCCCAGAAGAACTAGGTAGTTGTAGCTTCTGTGGACCCTGACTAGATTGAATCTCTCAGTTCCTTGGCTTCCCAAGCAGTTTTCATTTCAGCTCAGCTTAGCTCTTACACTTCATAATAAAAGTGGTTGTTATTTTTCTGACTTGCCTCCAGATTCTCATTAGCTTTCCCTCTGAACACAAAGTGCATAAGCAACAGCCCTACTGGTTGAGCCAAAAAGAAACCTTTCTGGCTGAGCCCAAAAGAATTATGATAAATGTCTCGCAGTGGGAAACGTCTCCTTGTATTCTGACTATAATAAGCACTGCAGGTGGTATTTCTTGGAGGAGCTTGTGAAGGAGAATGTGATGGTAGGATTACAAAGCACAGTAGTAGCATAAACAGAGGTCTGTAGGTGATCATTAATAGGTAAAGAGAAGAAATTAGAGAGTAAATGAAATGGATTAGGGAAGCTCCTTTCCTCCCCACTATTCAATTCTATTCAGCAAATATTAGTTAGCTAGCATTAGCACATAGGAAGTCAGCATGGTCGAGTGGAGAGAGCACTGGATTTGGGGCCAAAGGTCTAGGTTTTGACTTCAAACTCTAACCTTGTTTGTGTGACCATGAGCAAGTCATCTAATCTCTTGCAATCTCCCTTTTCTCATCTGTTAAACAGGAATAATGATGTTTATGAGGCAACTAGGTACAGTGGATAGAGGGCTGACCCTGGAACCAGGAAAGACTCAACTTCCCGAATTCAAATCTGGCCTCAGACACTTCCTAGCTGTGTGACCCTGGGCAAGTCACTTCACCCTGTTTGTCTCAGTTTCCTCATGTATAAAATGATCTGGAGAAGGAAATGACAAACCACTCTAGTATCACCCCAAATGGGGTCATGAAAAGTCAGACATGAATAAATAACAATGCTTGGATTAAATGAGATAACATATATGATAGGCTTTGTGTCCTAAAAGTGTGATGTATGAGGTGACTTATGATTAAGGGGACATGAAGATGATTAAGAAACATTTATGATAACAAAAAAGAGCTGACAAAGAAGCAAGAAATCCAAGAAATTAATAGAGTGCATTTGGGTTTAAAAAGAGCTTGAAATCCAAGATCTCATTTTATCTTTACAACAATCCCTTGAGGAAGAAAATTTTTGTTTGGTGTTTTAATCTTGTACCAGACTTACTGCCCCTTAAGTGAGACAAAAATTCTAGGCTGGGGCTAAACAAATCCTGAAGACTAGAGCAACAGTTAGAAACACTCAGTTTACAGTCGAGGATCTGACTTCAAATCCCGGCTCTGCCATTTAATATCTAAGTGACCTTGGGTGAATCTCTGGAGCAGTGTCTTTGTAAAACAAGAGGGTTGGACTAGATGAGTTCCTTTGTCCCTTTCAGCTGAAAATTCAGTGGAATGTAAGTTCTTAAAGGACAGCGACCATTGCATTTTGTCTTTGTGTCTCTACATGGTACTTCGCACATTTGTTGTTGTCATTCTTTGTGACCTCATTTGGAGGTTTTCTTGGCAAAGATATTGGCATGGTTTGCCATTTCCTTCTCCAGCTCATTTTATAGATGAGGAAATAACAGGCAAACAAGGTGAAGTGACTTGGCCTGGGTCACACAGCTAGAAAGTGTCTGAGGTCAGATTTGAACTCCGATCTTCCTGATTCTCTAGCCATTGTGCCACTTAGCTGCTGGTACTTAATCAATGCTTGTTTTTTATTTTTATAAATCTATAATCCTCTGACTTAGTCCTAGCTCTGCTACAAATTCTCTAATATAATTTGGGATTAAGTTCCTCAATCTCCCTGAGCTTCAGTTTTCTCATCCATAAAGTGATCGAGTTTTGACTAGGTGAGCTCTAAGGTTTCTTCCAGTTCTTAGATTCTAAGCTGTAATTTACAAACAATTGGAATTGTTCCAAAATAGAGTGGTCTTCTATCTTGGGGCTTGTGCTTTTCCAAGTTATAGTACATCACTCCTTTTGGTTCTGCTTTTCAGTTCACACCCTAATCGCAGGGAATACATTAGACTCTCCTCCTTTTACCTACAGGGTTTCCAGGACCCTGCTTTTTCAGTCAACTGTGGCTGGAGGCAATGACAGGTTAACAAGTGTTATGCCATAGTTGATAATTGATAATGCTGGCAGATTGTTGGGCAATGGTAATAAGCAAAGCTTAAGAAGAAAAAAGAAAGAAAAAAAACCCTGGGAAGAATGGTTTTTGCTACTACATTTCTGGCCCCTTCAATAACAAAAAGCCCACCTAATAATGGAGCACATTTCATCTTGCCATTTCATCTGTCATTTTGAAAAGTAGTTTTGAAAAAATGCTTTCTTTTACACTGTCTATAGAATTAGGAAGTCCTAAGTTCCCTTTTGCATGGCTGGGTTTTTCTTCAGTCCAGTGCAGTCATCTATGTTAGGAATTGATTTCTAATAACATAACCTAAACCAATTCTCCTTTTTCCTGGGTTCTACTTGATGGAAGAGAGGCTGTTAAAATCCGCTTAACAACTTTCAAATCACAAACCAGAATTTGAGAATGATTCCATTTTCCTTCAAAGCTTTGATCAGGATTCTAGTTATACAGAGTAGCCCAAAGTTTTAGTGAAGTCTTCAGCTTTAAGAGCTGCACTAAGATTTTAGGGACACCCTATATTAAGCTGTGTGGGGGATAGGAGGGGAGAAGAGTTGCATATCAGAGCAGTTTAATGTTATGAGATGCCACAATACACAGTATAGCTACCAGTAAGAAGTCACATCAGCAAAGATGAAGTACAGTCCTTGTCAAACCAACTAGACATACAATGCCACTTAAAAACTCCAACAGCCCTGTTGGACCCTGACAACACGGTCTTCATTGGCCTGATCTTGCAGTTTCAGAGTTGGTTGGATGGGAGTTGTTTCGCTCTTAAAGCTAGCTGAGGAAATAAGAACTGGGACATGGTCCTGATGCATGTGTAAAATCATCTGTCACATACGTAAATGGACAGCTGCTGAGTTAGTTGTGGATTAAAGCCATGTAATGATTAAACGTAAAGATAATTGATGGATAAAAATCCCCGCTAATGTTTTTTTTTTTAAACTTATTCACTTATTCATATATTTATTTTTAAATTCCTAGTTTTTAAATCAATTGATTGACAAAAATTATTAATCAACTCCTATGTGCCAGAGGTGGGGAACCTGCAACCTCAAGGCCACATGTGGCCTTCTAGGTCTTTGGGTGAGGCCTTTTGTCTGAATCCAAGTTTTACAGAACCAATCCTTTTTTTAAGGGGATTTGTTCTATGAAATTTGGATTCAGTCAAAGGCCAGGGTACTATCCTAGGCACTGGCAATACAAAATCAAAAGGGAAAAATAAAAGAACTTAAGGTGTTAATTTTCTTTTGATTTAGGGATAGCATGTTCTTGGATCAATAAATATGCAAAATAAATATGAAATGATTGAGGAAGAAGGGGTACTAACACTGAGGTAATAAGGAAAAGGCTTCTTAAGGTGCCAGTATTTCAGGTGAGTTCTAGAAAGAATTAGGGGTTCCAAGGAGGAAGAAGAGCATTTCAAATATGGAAGAGAGTCAAGGCAAGTCTATAAGCATTTATTAAGTACCTGCTGTGTGCCAAGCGTAGTGCCTTAGCCACTGTCCTAAGTGCTGGATATACGAGGGAGAGCCAAAATAGCCCCTTCTCTCAAGGAGTTAAAAATCTAACAGAGGAATTTGCAAACTAAGGGATACTTTGCTCAAATATGTGAAAGCAGGAAATGGAATACAAGTCTGGTGTGGGGGAAAAACAAATATGGTGTTTTGGGTAAAGTATACAGTATGCAAGGGGAAGTAATATGTAGCTTACTTAGAAAAAAACAAACAAACTAGAGGCAGGTTGTGAGGGACCTTGAATGCCAAACAGAGGATAGCATTTAGTCTTAGAGGCAATAGGGAGATCACCGATGTCTTGTGAACAGAATGACATTGGCAGATGTATGGATGGTGGATTGGAGAGGGGAGAGACTGGATACAGCAATATTAATAGGAAGCTATGGAAAAAGTGCAAGAAAGAGGTGGCAAGGGCCCGAACCAGGGTGGTTTTCATGTGAGTAGAGAAAAAGTGCAGATGAAAACTGATTTTATATATAAATAAACCCAGATGAAGGAATTGCCTCATACTCAAGGTTGAGACATGAGACCACATCATGTGTAAAGAAAAACTTGATCCAGGGCTTTAGGGAACAGTGAAACTAATCTAAAATTTATTTAGTTAAACAATATATAGCTAAGAATAAAACAAATAAGTCTCATTATTAATATGATGAAAATGCCTTAATTCCATCTTTAGAATTCAAAAAGTGTTTTGTAAATTGTTTTAAAATTTTTAAACTTTTCTCCATATTCAGATCTTAATAGTTACAAGAATGTGAAACATCACCATAATGCTCTTCCCTGTAAATAGATGGTATCCTAGCTGAGATCCTATTCCACGCAGTTTTGTAGCTGAACTATGACCCTTCTTCCACCCATACCCTAAATTGATTCAAAGGCGTAGATATTGATAATAATTCAGTTCAACAAATATTTATCAAATACTTACTATATGCAAGATACCTTGTGAGGCACTGGGGGAGAAAGGCACTAGTGAAGTAGACCCTGCCTTTAATAGGCTCATATTCTACGCAATGTAGTGGGGTTTTTGCAAGGCAGTTAGGGTTAACTTACTTGACTTACTCAAGGTCACACAGCTAGTAAGTGTAAATTGTCTGAGGCTGCATTTGAACTCAGGGCCTCCTGCCTCCAGGAGTGGTA
Organism: Potorous gilbertii; assembly: GCA_028658325.1. Lineage (NCBI taxonomy): Eukaryota > Metazoa > Chordata > Mammalia > Diprotodontia > Potoroidae > Potorous > Potorous gilbertii. The sequence goes on along the minus strand of CM053773.1, from coordinate 79,794,765 downwards.
CTCTATCCTTTGGGCCACCTAGCTGCCCCCAGTGTTTTTGTAGCTCTTTCCTAACAACTGTCGTATGAAAAGATTATCTCCATTTTACAGATAAGGGAGGAGAGAGAGAGAAGGAGAAAAGGAGACAGGGAGAGAGGGAGTTAAGTTGCCCAGGTCATATATCTAATAAGAATCAGAATTTGGATTCATATCCAAGTCTCTTCATTCCTAGCTTTTAGCTTATGTGTGTGTATACATGAGCAAATTTGAGCTTAGTCTTCTTGCCTTCAGATCCTGTACTCTATCCAATTGCACCACTTCAGATCTCTCACACCGAGTTCAAATCCTACCTCAGACACTTGATTGTAGGCAAGTCATTTAACCTGTTTGTCTCACATGTAAAAAGGTGAAAATAATTACACCTCTTTCCCAGGGTTATTGTGAGTATCAAATGGGATACTATTTGAAAAGCGGGTACACTGTGTACCTGGCATCTTCTATGTAAGTACTATAGAAATACTAGTTATTATTAATTATGATATCCTGATCCATGCTGGTTTTTAAATAAGTAGAGTATCAGAGATAACTGAAAAAAGGAAAAGAAACGGACTAACCATACACAAAACCCTGCAATTGTGCCTTTGGGATTGGACCAGCGTAAAATCCAGGAGTGCTGTGATTAATCTATATTAAGGACTAGAAGTGCAGCTGAAATACACTAGCCTTGATTGTGGTCATTTGCATGTGCAAGTGAATAACTGTGCCTCTTATGCCCTGTAGATCATTTATTTTTGCTGAGGAAAAATCTATAGTTACATGTTTTTGCAAATAAGAAAATAAGCAGGTCTTGGGAAGTCAGATCTACACCAAGTTCCCTCCTTAATCCCCTGCCGATAGACAATATGGTGAAATGTAGCACTTGCCAGCAGAGTTTCTGTGCAGGTGTGGAACTAATCAGCCCTGCCTCTGGTCAGTGTCATTTCTTGCTTCAGCCTTCTCAGTATATAACAACAGATAAGTATTTCCTTCCTTGTTGCTGGGCACTGGCTCCCAAGGAGTGAAGTCACAAGAATGCTTTTGTAGGTTAGGCTCTATTGGAAACCACAATCCAGAGTCTGGTTACTAATGGTGTTTTTGTTCATATATGTCCTGTCCATTTTAATTCCGTTCTGCATTCCAGATAAAGACTAGTTTTTACTAGCTTTAAATTCTGTATTTTCCAATATCACAGAGGACCTATTTTAATAATTATCAGATTTTTTTAGTTCATATTTCAATTAAAAAAATTTTTTTTTACTGCATTTTCACATTAGGCTTTCTATAGGAAGATAACCACATTGAATAAGTAACATATGAAGTGGAGAAAAAAGTAACAAGGAAAATGGATACTATCAAGTCATTTCATGTATCCCTGTCTATCCCATCTGCTTAATCACTGGTCATGTTCACTTACTCTCCAAATGTGACTCCATCTCCAACGATCAACTTGTAGCTCCACTTCTGGATGCTCAGAATGATCCCTCCAGCAATCTGAAGCAGCAGCAGTAATTCTTTTGAAAGTAGAGGCATGGAAACAATTATAGGCTGAGAGGGTGATTGACAAAGAGAGTACTGTTTCCTGTAGATGGTATGTTTGATGATCCCCAAACTTGGAGATGGTGTGCCAGGGGTAATTGTAGAAGGATGGAAGTTTACCAAAGTCATATTAAATTTCAGGGCATACACAGAATTTATATAGTTTTTAAAACACACTAAAGCACTTTTCTCCAACAAAAATATTTGAATTAGTTTTGGGGAGGTTAGCACAAAATGGAGTGCAAATTTGCATATGATACTTAGCAGTTGCAAGATCAGGGTTATGATCTTCTACCCACTTTCCTTACCTAGGTAAGCATTTGTCAAACGGGTTACTTCCAAATGCTTTATTTTACAGATGAGGCTAAAGATTTTTGGGAGGTGGAATGGGATGGAGGGTTATTTAGAAACAATCAGAGGAGTCAGGTTAGATCTTGAAGCTTCAGGATTTCTTGATGCTTGTTGGGCCATTGGACTGTGCCCTCTGAGATGGATCTGCAAACCTCGGCTCTTTCTTGAGAAATGAGACTCAGGAATTCTTTTTAAGATGTGATTTTACAATTCTCTGTAAAATGTGCAACTGAATGTCTTGGAGTGGTTGTTTTGAAATCAATCAATAAGCATTTACTGAGGGCTAATATCCAATAGCAATTCAATAAGCATTAAGAAACTACTATGTGAAAGACATTGTGCTATCTGCTGGGGATATTCAAAAGAAAAATTAAAATTAGTACATTTCTCAAGGAGGTTAAGTCCTCTTGGGCAGGTACAGCATATATAAGGTCATTTTTAGGAGGAGGAGACCACTAACAACTGAGAACATCAGAAAGTGCTCTATGTAGGAGAGGATAACTGAGCTGAGTCTTGAAGAAAGCTAAGGATTCTAGAGAGGAGGAGATGAGGAGGTACAAAAAATACTGGGCAATGCATTTCAGGCTTGGGGATTTTGCCTGGCATGGAGATGGAATGCTAAAATGAGGATAGAGCTATTTAGTCCAGATTGACTGGAGCTAAGAATGAGTGTCAGGGGGTATTATGAAGCAAGCCACGAAAGACCAGTGGAAGCCAGCTCATGGAAGACTTTAGATACCAGACTGAGGATTTGTCCTGGAGGCAATATCTTACCACTGAAGCTTTTCGAGCAGGGAAATTATGTGGTCATCCCCATTTTAGGAATATCAATTTGGCAGCTGTGTGTTAGACTGATTGGAGAGGGGAAAGACTAGAAGCAGGGAAACCAATTAGGAGTCTGTCACCACAGTATGGGGAATACACAGTAAACTCAAGAACTAGAGTAGTGGCTACATGAGTTGGAAGAAGGGGATGAATAGAAGAAGTGCAAGAGTTGTTGATAAGACCTGGCAACTACTTGGATAAGCACGGTGAAGAAGAAGTTAAGTCAGGCAGCACAGTGGGTAGAAGGCTGGGCCTGGATTCAGGAAGACCTGAATTCAAATGTGGCTTCAGACACTTAACTGTGAACCTGAACAAGCCACTTAACCTGATTGCCTCAGTTTCCTCAACTCTTAAATGGGAATAAAATATCACCTACACTCCCACCCCTACCCCCCTCTTGTAGTGAGGATCAAATGAAATAGGACTTGTAAAGTTCTTAGCATTGTGCCTTGCACACAGTAGGTGCTTATTATTACTAAGTTATCTGAAGTTGGATGAGAACTGAGGAAAGGACATGATTTAGGAGATAAGAGGTTATTGGTAACTGAAGAGAGCAGTTTCCATAGAGAATGAATTTAGAAGCCAGATTGCAAGGGATTAGGAGGTGAATAGGTATTGAGAAAATGGAGGCAATGAGTGAAGATAACTTTTTTAGGGGGTTGGTTATGAAGATTGAAGAACTATAGGATCATAGTCTTAGGAGTAAATAGAATTGATTTGAGTTCTCAGGCTCCTGAAGATCTAAACACTCGGGTGGTTATTGACCTAGAAGCCCAAAGAGATATCTCTTCTGTGATGTGTGAGAGAAAACTAACAGCTACCTACATCATCATGTGACTTGGAGAACTCTAGATAGATGATATTTCCTCATCCTATGGTTAATAAATTACCATCTTTCCTCTCCTTATTGCTGTCATTCAGTCACTGTCAAGGTAAAACTTCCCTTCTCCTGCTACCATTTCTTGCTCTGATGATGTCTTGTCCTTATTCATCTCAATACCACTTCTATATTCTCTTTATACTGACCTCTCTGCAACCCCATTCTATTATTATTGAAAAAATACCCTTTGCCTTACATCTCTTTTAACCCCACTCTCCCACTCTCTATGGTGTTTTATCCAAACCTTTTCAGCTCTCTTCAAACTTCTCATAACTCTCCCTTACCCTCCTCTCAGCTGAGAACCTTAACTCATATTTCATTTTTATAATTGAGTCTTTACTGAGAGTTGTCTCTTCCCTCTTCTCTTTGTTCCATACTGCATAGAGGCCTTCTCCAACTATCTTTTCCTTCTCTCTGTCTCACATGAAGCAGGGACCCTTCTTACCAAGAAAAACTCCTCTATATGCACATGGTGGGATCACCTGTGTTTCACTCTTGGCACCTCTTCCCTTCTTCCACATCATTTTGCTTGGTGATTTCAATATCTCCTATGGATTCAACTATCATCTCTATGCAAATGATTCTCAGAGCTATTTGTCCAGCCCTAACCTCTCTCTTGATCTCTAGTCTTATATCTCTAACTGCCTACTGGACATATCGATCTGGATATCTTGTAGACATCTTAAGCTCAGTATGTCTGAAACTGAACTGATTATCTTTTCCCGCAAGTCCTTACTAACTTTTTAAACTTCCCTATTACTTGTCTAGGGCACTGCCATTTCCCCAATTTTCCAGACTCACAGGCTAGATGTGATACTTGGCTCCTCACTTTCTCTCTTGATGCTCCCCCACCACTTAATTCAATCTGTTGCTAAGTCCTATTGATTTTACCCTGGTAACATCTTGTATGCATTCCCTTTTCTCCTCTAACACTGCCACTATCATGGTTCAGACCTTCATAGCATCATGACTGGGCTACTATGATAGCCTGATGGTTGATGTCTCTGACTCATCTTTCCCCTCTCCATTCTACCCACCACTCAGCTGCTAATTTTATCTTCCTGACCATCTTATCCCTTTCAGATCCCTGGTTGCATCTGGACCTCATTGAATCTCATTAGGTTGGGATCCTTTGACATTAGATTGTAAGCTCCTTGAGGGAGTATTATCTTTTGCCTCTTTTTGTATCTCCAACACTTAGCACAGTGTCTGGCACATAGTCGGTGCTTATGTTTGTTGACTGCTTGAATAGGCTAGTCTCTCAGACCAGTGACTGTTGGGGGAATCATCACTATCACTCCTTTATTGCTGACTCCCCAAGGGGACTTGGGGTTTTGAAGAAATGCTTAATCTCTAGAATCCTTGGGTTAATAGTTGTGCCACAAACACACAGTGTTCTATCCTCCATTGTTCTTTTGGCCCCTTCCCACATCTTTCCTCATCTTCCTTCTCATACTCTTTTTTCTTCCAATCAAATATCTCCCAGTCTTTGAGACAGCTTACAAAACCCCTTCTCTATGATTAAACCAGTTCACATTACCACTTTTCTTCACTGAATTCCTACAGTTACCCTACAGAGGATGCTACACAGCTTAGGACTCAGTTCTATAAATTTATCGAATCTAAAAGCTAGACAATACCTTAGTCTTTAAAGTCTGTAAAGACCGTTTTTGTGCCCATCAGGACTTCAGAACCAAACAGAATCTAGAAACTCCCCTTGTTTTATATTGATTATTTTATAAATAAAATTATTTTTATAAGAAAATTTTATAAATTTATTTTTATTTACATATATTTTATTTTATAAATAAAGAAATTGAGGGTCAGATTTAAGTGATTTGTTCATGGTTATACAACTAACTAATTGTAAAGCCCTCCCTGCAATCCCAGTTTTTTTCATTCCCATGGATATGGTTCTAGTCTTCATTAAATAACAAGATAAATCTGAAAAGGTAAGTCTTCCCTTCATCTCATTACATGGATTATATATTGTCCCACATTGCCTGTTGTGTTAGTTTTCTCTCCTCCACTAGATGGGGAATTCCTCAAGGGACATAAGTTCCTTTAGGACAGGGACCATCTCTTGTTCTCCTTCAGAACCAACCATAACCACTAGCATAGTACTGAGCACGTAGTAAATGTTCAGTAAATTTAGGTTCACAGATTAATGCATTTTTAAAAATATGTAAGGGGAGAATAGGTAATTGAAGTTTAAAATAGAACAGGTTTTCCGGAATCATCTTTTTTGTGACTGACTCTCCCATTCCTTTATTTCAGTGTCATGACTATCAAGGGGGCATGTTGATGGGAGACCTTTGTGAAGACCTGTGTGTGGCTGGCAAACTGGTGTACCAGCGTTGCCTCTACTACGAGAGGGGCAAGAAGGTTCTTCAAGCCACTTGGCACGGCCAGCCTGTTGTCCTAAAATCCAAGAAAGAGGCCTTCTCCAGCTTCCAGCCCCTTGACTTGTTGAATGAGGAGATGGAGGGTAGCAAGGATTTCCCGGAGGAAGAGTTCCTCCTAATGGTAGCCATAGAGGTCAAGAATGCTCTGGGTCTGGAGATCTCCAACAGTACCATGGGGCCCCTGTGGTCAGGGAGAAGGGGGCCTCGCTGGAAGGTTCAGGTGGCCAGTATGTGGTCACTGCTTCAGCAGGAGGAGTATATCTACTTCAGCCTTCTACAAGACTTCAGCCGCCATGTCCTGCAGGTGCTGGGCTCCTGTGGCCACTTCTATGCAGTAGAATACCTCGCTGCTGGACATCCCCGACACAGAACGCTTTTTCCCCTGGAGGAGGCTGCTGGCATCCCCCTTGCGAGTGACCAAGGCCAGGCAAAGGCCATTAACAACATCGCCCTCAGCTTCCTGGACATGGTAAACCATTTTGATAATGACTTCTCCCATCGGCTTCACCTCTGTGATATCAAGCCAGAAAACTTTGCCATAAGGAGTGACTTCACAGTAAGTGCTTCCAGGGAGGGAAGAATGAGTATAGCACAAGAGACCATGCGTTCTAATGACTGATTGTTTGGATCCCACATGTCTGAGTTTCATTTAGTAAAAGCCCCATGAGTACCTCCCTCTCCTTGATCTAGTGAGAGTTCCACCCTTGAATCTCCTATAGTTATAATCAACGAAACACCCCCCCGTCCCCCCCCCCCCCCGCCATACACATCAGTTTTCTACTCTCCAGGGTGAACATTCCCCCAAGGCCTCATATGACATGATATCAGTCATCCTGGTTGTTCTCTGGACACTCTCCATTTGGTCAGAATCACAAAGGAAAAGACTCAGGGGGATGTGATAACTGTGTTTTAGTAATTTAAGGGCTGTTTTGTGGAAGAAACATGCTATGTTTGGACCCAGGTGACAAAACCAGGAGCTATGAGTAGAAGTTGCAGAGAGGTAGAAGTAGGCTTTCTGTCAGGAAAAACATCCTGACACTTGTAACGATATTAAACTGGAATGAACTGCCTCAGAAGGCAGTGGGTTCTCTCACTGGAGGGAGGACCACTTGTCGGATAGGTCACATAGAGAGGACATTCCTCTTCAGGAATGTATTGGAGTGCATGGCTGTGGAGGTCTCTTCCAGATCTGAATGTTTGTGTTTCTGAGTCTACTAAACAACTTCAGCTGTAGGGGTAACACTCTAGGAGTATTTCCATCTCATCCATTACCCAGAGGTTTGGGTACTGGTGGTGGTAGTGGGGTGGTGTTTGTGGTCCTTCATTCCTGAAGACCAAAATGACATCACTGTATTAGAGTCAAGTTACAATGTGTCTGATTGTGACCGATCAGACCAATACAAGCTCCAAATATTCTGCCAGAGGTCGGGCACAAATAGTCCATGGAAACATTTGGGATGGATTCCCTAAATTTTCTCATCTCATGTTTCTTTTGAGCTAAGATTGTTGGTAGAAAAGAGTTTTCAAACAGGGGAACAGAGAGCCCCAGACATCAACAAGGTCTATATTTCCTAATGGCTAATAAGATTAATTTCTCAAAAAGGGTGAAGACATTTCTGCCATTAATTTAAAAAATCTCCTTGGAGAGGGGAGGGTATCTATTTAATTTTTGACCTGAGGCACCTTTCTTCAGGAGATGGGGTATTATAAAGGGGATAATGATAGAATGACTGAGAGATGAGGAGGTGCCTTACGTGTGTTCTCACTTGGGGATCCTGCTTCCCTTTCCTTCTCTACATTAATTTAAATCTGCTTCTCCCTACGGTTTCATTCAAGCACTGTTTTGGTTAGCTTTCATTCTGTGTTCATGACCGCCAGGGAGACAAGCAGTATTTTAGGGTTTATAGCAAGTGAAAAGCATGCCTTGGGTGAGAATAACTGCCACTGAGACCTACTTGATACAAAACAGATGAATGTGTATTCCCCGCTGCTGCAACTTACAGAGGAGGAGGTTATTGGAAAAAGTGACCACAGCCAAAAACGGGTTAGGTATCTCATTATGAGATGGATCTTCTCATTCCTCACCCATGCTGAGGACAGGGGACTGGGAAATTAATTCAATAATTGTGAGTCCCCAAATTCAGATTTCAAGTCCCAAAGGAATCCTAGATCATCCTGATTCCAAGGCTGGCTCTTTATCTGCTATGTTATGTTGATTCTTACTACATTAAAGAGTTATGTGACGAAACAAATTGCTTTGTGCGATCCAGGATGCTGGGTCATTACCTACGGTCACAATGCTTTAGCCAGTCAAGGCCAGGTGCAATATGTGTTGGTGGAGGCTTATGCCTGCATTTTTCCCCTTTCCTTTCTCACAGATCATCTGTCCTGTTAAAGTCTCTTAACTAGTAAATTAAAAAACCTAACACCTCCAACATCTAGAGCCTTGTGGAAATTTTTTAACAACTATATTAACAATAATTATAAATATAAGCCATCAAAGGGATGGTGATATTCCTGATGCCTTTTGGTTAATTATAGAAGTAGGGAAGAGGGATTCATTTATTTATGCAATAAACATTTATGAAATGCCTGCTGAATACAGAGTACTGTACTGTTGCTAAGGGAGATACAAAGTTCAGCTGAGTGGCGATCCTTGCTTTTAGGGAGCTTGTAGTTTAGTATAGGGACAAAATACCAACACAGATGTCTACAATACAGAATGTTACATGAGTACTTTTTTTGCCTGCATCTGTGATTTCATTGATGTAAAGGGACTTTTGACTATGAAACTCCTTCCACCAAAGCAGATCAATAGCTGCCCTGCAATTTATACTCTTCCAGGCCTGTCTGGGAGCACTGAAAGGCTGGGGTTTGCCCAGGGTCATAGAGCCAGTATGTATGCCAGGCAGAATTTAAGATGGGGAGGTCATAGACTTAGAGCAAGGAGGGACCTCAGAGGCCTTCTAGTACAACTCTCTCATTGTACAGATCAGGAAACTGAGGTTCATAGATGTTTGGGACTTGCCCAGGGTCACATAGAAGTGGTTGAATCCCACTAAGTCATATTCTCTGACTCCAAATTTAGTGCTCTTTCTATTGTATCATGTTGCCCCTTCCCCAGATTGTCCTGACTTCAAGGCTGGCTCTACCTCCATCATGCCAGAATGTCTCTTACTGCATGAGAGCATTAAAAACAAACTGCTCTCTGAGGTCCAGTGGGGGATCATAGAAGACCTCATGGAGTTTTGGGAATCCTAGGACTTTTAAAAAGGTTTTTTCTCTAGTTTTCTGATCTTAATTTTTATCTATGCTGAGCTTTAAAGGATGAGTAGGAATTCAACAGAAGAGGAGGAAGGCAATTCTAGGCAAATGGCACAGTATGAACAAAAGCACAGGGTATGCTACTAAGAGTTCATGGAGGGAGATAAGAAGGAGATAAAGTTGGAAACAGAGGCAATAGGGAAGGCCTGAATGTGTTTGAGTAGAGAAGTAACCATCAAATCTATGCAGAAGAAATAAAATTCTGGCAGAAGTATAAAGGATGGGTAGGAGAAAGACTAGAGCAGAAGCTGGAAGACCTGGAAAGAAGTTATTGCAGATGTATATTGAGTGTGGGGGAATTAATAATGGAACAGGTGAAGGAGAAAGAAGAGTAAAAAATAACCTTGGGTTTATAGGGGAGACCAGGTAAAGGCTGGTGTCACAACAGAATGAAGAAAAAAGAGTACAGAACAGAACTTTAAGGAAGACCCACTTTAGGAGGATGAGGAACAACCTACAGAAAAAAGAGTATGAGAGGTCATATGAAGAGAACCAGGCAAATGCAGATGTAAATGTAGCCAAGGGATGTGAAAGTCCATAGCAATGGAGCAGATCATCAGCACCAAGAAATTCAGAGAAGCGGAGGAAGATAAGGATGCAAAAGGCTATTGGATTTGATGAGTAGGAGGTTACTGTAACCTTGAGAAGCAGCTTCAATAGAACAATGTCAGAATCCTGAGGTCAAGGAATAGGGTAGAGAGTAAGGAAATCAAGGCATAGACCATGGATAATTTTTTTCAAGAAACCTAGCAGTGAAGGTGAAAGATGACTGAGGATGATATCTGGATAAGATAAAAAGATAAAAGGATATATGTTTGTGGATAGATATGAAGGAGCCAGTAGAGATGGACAATTGAAAATACATAAAAGAGAAGAGAGGGCTGAGGAGTGAAGCTTTTGTAGAAGGAAGGAGGGAGTATGGTCAAGAGCCCTGGGGAAGAATTAACCATAGTGAGAAATAGATTACTTTTTTCAGACCAGATGGAAAGAGAATAAAGTAGGTAATGATGCAGAGAAGTTTTGGGGAATGGAGGAGAGTCACTGAGGGAACTCATGTCCACTGCCTTCAATCTTTTCATTGGTTGCCTGCTGAAAGTGTGCTAGAGGGAGTTAAGGGTGACAAGAGAAAAAGAAAAAGCTTATCATCACTGTGAGAAATGAGATGGGGAATGGTCTAGATTGTTTAAATCACCTGAAAAATTCAGGGGAGACAGAAGAGAATGATAGCGCCATGGCAGGATGGGGCGGCATCCTCTAGTCCTTGGTCAGAGTAGAACCCACAGAATACTAGTGTACTTGAGGACATGCTTTGATGTGCTTTTAAGTGTGGCTAGGGAGAAGAGAAGGTGGCAGTGTCAGAATCATAAGGACTTCCTTTTTTATTTATACTGCCGCACTGTGATCACGTCTTTCAGAGTTTGGGGAGTTGAGAAAGATAGGAAGGGAGGAAAGGAGAAGAAAAAAGAGAAGAAAACAGAGGAAAGGGACATAGGAGAAGATGAAAGGAGAACACAGGAGAAGAGAAAAGGAAAGAGGAAGGAGAGGAGAGGATCAGAGCAGCAGAAGAAACGAGACTAAAGGTGGGGAGAGGAGAGGGGAAGGGAAAGGAGAAGAAAAAGACAAGGAGTGTAGAAGAGGAGAGATGAAAAGAGAGAAGTGAGGACAATATAAGAGGAGGAGGGTGAGAAGATAGCTGGAGGAGAAGCAACCAAAGGAGAGGAGTTCCATAATTCTTTGTTACCTGACCCTCAACCATTGCTTGCTTGGGAACCTGACTATTGTGAGGAAATAAGAGAAGGATCCAATAAGTGGTGTTCCCCTCTGAGCCAACTCTCAAACCTGATTTAATGCAAAGGACTGGTCTTTCGGTGAGACAAAGACTGGATTCTAACAATTACTAGTCATCCAATGTCCCAGAAGCCCGCAGCAGCAGCAGCCTTCTAGCCAGGACCCATTTTAGCAATTTGTAATACTTTCCAATGTTGAGTCAGTGGCTTGAAGCACTTTCTGGTCCAAATTGCTATTCAATGAATGCCAATGGTCACTTTCAAACAGATAGTACATTTTTCTGCTCTGAAGGCATATGAAACCATATTTCGGGGAAAAATAAAATTGTCATCAGATGTCTTTCTGTTCTGATGCCAGCACGTTATGGTTTGTAGGAAATTATGTGGGTTGGGTAATTTTATGCATAAAAGAGTTTGTGATCATTTCAAGAATTAAGAAGTACTGGGTATATAAATATTTTTGTTTTTACTTCATAAGTATCAGGTTACGTTTGCAATAGATATGAGCTATCCTCTGTCATTACATTACAAAAAGAAAAAGAGACAATTCTTGGTCTCTTGGGGAAAGCAGAAAGACACAGTTACGAGTAGAGGAAAGAATCATACATGACAGGGACGGTAAAAATAGGTACATAGAGGAAACTGTGGTTTCATGTAGGAGCTTGGAAAGGTTGCCAGAAACCCTGGAAAGAAAAGGGGCACTGGGCCACAGTGAAAATGTTCTCTACAGAGAACAGCTTTCATTAGTGTAGCCCCAATCATGTTCGCTTTTAATGTACCACTGGAGTGAATTGTGAAATTACATATTTGGCCTGGTTTCACAATGAGATAGAAAAGATTTATTTAAATGGCAAGCTGGCTCTGTTTGTTATGACTGGATATGTAATTAAGCAAAGCCTTGAAATGCCTGAAAAAATTTTCCTGTTTTTCATTTTCGTTATTCCCCACATGCCTCTAAGCAAATCATACTATTGACCAGGCTGCTGATACCCACCCCTTTTTCCCTCTCACCCCACTTTCCAACCTCTAACCCCTTCAAAAAAGAAATTAGTGTCTGAAGTTATATAGTAAGATCAGAATGTATTTAATACAGGATGAGAGTGGGCAGAATGGACACTTTTTCAAACATTTTTTGAGGCATTACTGTGGGGGCAAATACTTCTGATATGGGCCTGCAAAGGCTTGTGGATTGCTCTGAGCTGCATCAGATTCATTCAGCTTCCTAATAACTTTCTAAAGCCTTGGACTTATAAAAGCTGTACTTGGGTTGACTCCAGGATTTCCCAGGTTTGAGTTTATCTTCTGTTATTTAATCCAGGTGGTGGCAGAAGAATCTGCATAATTTAGAAATTATCCTTTTCTGTTTTGGAAATCCTTTTGATTTGTAGCCAGAAACATAAATCTGAAATTCCAGAGGATCATCAAGCTGTCATTCAAACAATGGATTTTCTTTGTCTATGTGGGATCATGTTAGTTCCTGACTGTCCCATCCACAACAATTCTGGCACCAGTCATTTTTGCTTTGGCCCTTTCCCTAACATTTCCATTTGTGCCAGTTTTGGCCAGTCATTGCAAGATACTACTCTGTCTTAGGAGAGGGTGCCTACTCATCCTTCATTTGCACCATATGCTCATAGTCCTATCCAAGAAGATGCCTTTCTATCTGGTGACCCTACAAGGATAAACTACTGGTAGTTTCTCCCAATTTAAAATCCCAGACCTTGAAGAGCAGAGGCCCAGAACTCTAATATACCATTTACTCAAATGAAAGGGAGTTTTTAAATGAAGGGAAAATTATTTGTAAGACATTTCAGCGTCTTCACTATCAAAATTGAGTTCCTTTTTTTTTTAATCAGGATAAACATTGATATCTATAGCAATGTTTTCAAAGCCTACTCATGAACAACTTGCCTTTGCAAAAGGTTTTTTTTATTTTTTAAATGACAAAGGATCTGAAACTTTATCTATTATATAGTGTTAATAAAAATGCAAAATTTAAAACTTTGTTCTCTTTCCCTCTATTTTTGGACTAATTTATGCCTTAGTGAATAAAAAGAAGTATTTTCTTTAGACCTTTAGTTCCATGACCATTTACAACTTGGCTGACAAGTGTAGCACTTTGGGGGGAATGCTTGATTTGGAGTTAGAGGCCCTAGATTCAAGTTCCACCTCTTCCACTTCACTTTCTTCACGATCTTGGTCAAGTAACCTAAATTCTCTAGGCCTTAGTTTTCCTATTTGTAAAACAGTTGGGGTTGGACTACATGACTTCTGAAGTCACTTCTACCTCTAAATCTATGCTCCTAAGAACTGTGGGGCTAATAGGCAGATGGTAAATTAGAAAATAACTTCAGTGGTTTTACTCTCTATTGGCTACATATGTATTATTTTTTTTGGGTGGGGGGGGAATGTTTTGTTTTGATTACAGGTGGTGGCTATTGATGTAGACATGGCCTTTTTTGAACCCAAAATGAGGGATATCCTTGAACAAAACTGCACAGGAGATGAAGACTGCAACTTCTTTGACTGTTTTTCAAAGTGTGATCTTAAAATCAACAAATGTGGGGCCCAGCGAGTCAATAACAACCTGCAGGTAAGTAGCCAGCAGTCCTCACATGGATGATGTCTGTTGGCCTGTACTGGGAATTGAGAAATCGGTATTTTCCCTGGAGGCATCTGCCTCTTATTTACCATTTTCAGCTATACAGATTCAAATCACATTGATTGGTAAACATTCCTTTATCTCTAGACTAAATAAAAATAGAAACAATGGTAGACTACCTGTCTCAGAGTGTTGAAGCTCAGAAAAGGATATTGGACAGTGAGCTAGAACTGGATTCTATTTGTAGCTCACCCACTGACCATCCATTTAGTTGGCATGAGTAAATCACATTGCTTTTCTGTGCCTCATTTTCTCCACCTGCTAAATGATGTACAGATAGTAAAATGAGTGTAGGTCATGTAAATGACAGCAGTCACCTTGGCAGGATGATGATGTTTACTACCACCATGACTATCACTAACTCACATTTTTGTAGCATTTTACTTTTTTGCAAAGAGCTTTCCACGTAGTAGCATTGAGAGAGATAGTACAATATTAGTGTTCTTTTGTGGATGAGAAAATTAAAGGTTGTTATAGTAGTAGGTCTGGAGAAAAATACTGATAATTTTTAGAAAGCTATTACCAAAGCATTAGACAATCTTTTACTATTATTGTGGAAGAGATAGAGGGATATGGGCTTGACAGTAGTTTCAGAACTGATTGAAGCCCTAGAGTAGACTTTAGTTACTTGATGACAACTTGGAAGGCACTCAAGTGAAAACCCATGGGAATCTATGCTTGGCTCTGTACTATTAAACATTTTTATCACTAACTTAGATAAAAGCATAGATGATACCCTTACAAACTGGCAGAAGACACAGATCTGGAAAGCATAACTAACACAATGGTGTTGGAATCAGAATCCAAAAAGATCTTAGCAGGCTAGAACTTCGGGCCAAATCTAATAAGATGAAACACAATAGGAATAAATATAAAATCTTACACTTGGATTAAAAGTAATCAATTTCACAGATACCATATGGCATGGGTTGGGAGAGCAGATAGCAGTTCATCTCAGAAAAGTCCGAGGGTTTTAGTGAACTTTAAGCTCAACATGAATTGTAAGTGTTACATAGCAGCTGACAATGCTAATATAATCTTATGCTGGCAGACCATATCTGAAGTAGTCTGTACAATTCCAGATACCACATTTTAGGAGGGATGTTGCTAAGTGGACAGTATCCAGAAGAAGATAACCAGAATGGGTGAAGGGCCTCATGATCATGCCATATCAGCTGAAGGAACAAGAGATGTTTAGATGTTTAAATCACATTGGAGAAGAGAAAATTTGGAGAGAGGGCTTGATAGCTCTCCTTGATAGAATTTGAAAGGTTATCAGAAGAGAAATTAGATTTGATCTACTTGTCCCCATACAGCATAATTAGGAGTAATAGGCAGAATGGAAAATTTAATAAAAGTTTATTAAAGTAGAATCTTATGCATTAGGAAGTAGTGTGTTTTTCAGCGGAGGACTTCAAGCAAAGGCTGAATGACATCATAAAGGAGGTTGGGTGTGTTAGTTAATGTCTCTGGCTCCTTCTTTCTCCCAGATTCTGTGATTCTCTGAGGTTCAGAATGGTTAAATGCTTTGCACAAGTTCCACAGAGCTAGTGCTATTTTCTTCAGAACTCATCCATGTTTTCTAACTCCAAATCCAACAATCCTTCCCTTACCCTATTTTCTTAGGTGTCAGTAGGACAAAGAAGGCCAGGAGATCTATGACTTGAAATTTAGCTAAGTCATAGAATTCTAATAAATATTATAGGTCTTGACAGGTATAGAGATAAAACCATAAAGCCAGTTAATATCAGGAAGAAAAACGAATAACTGAGATATATGTAAGAAGGTTGTGTTTAGAGTTTAGCAAAGGAAAAGAGGACTATGCCTACCTATACTATGAGAAAGAAGGAACAAATAGGTCAACAACAGTAGCACTGAACAAAGGTGGTGACCTTTAACTTCAGAGAAGACATCTTTTGCTTTTTTGCCCTATTTTTGTGTTTCTTACATAAGATGGTCTCTGGAAGTTCTGGTTATTCGTTGTTGTCAGAAAGATGTTAGAGCCCTACGGGTACATTCTACTCATGGATAAAATAGAAAACCTGGAGAATTATTATACAATAACAGTAACTTTGTTATGACAAAAATAACTAAAAAAAACTTAAGAATTCTGATCAACACAATGACCCACCATGATTCCAGGGGACTGACAGTGCTACATATCCCTCATCTCCTGAGAGAGGTGATGGCCTCAGACGCAGAAGGAGCCAGACATTTTTGGACATGGCCGATGTGCAAATTGTTTTGCTTGATTATGTATATTTGTGATAAGGAATTTCTTTCTCTCTTTTTTTTTTTATGATGAAGGGAGGGATGGGAGAGAGAGTGAGGAGGAAGGGAGAGAGAATAATGTTTGTTAATTGAAAAAAGAAAAAGAAAGGTAAGGTTTAATTCATAATGCTAGAGCAAATGATATTGCTATTATGCATTTCTTTCAACCCTTCCTTACTCCAAACCTTCTATCCATCACTTAGAAGCTAGTATTACTCAGACTCAGATCTGATGATAGAGGTGGTGTAGCATGGAGGATTAGCACGACACTGAAGGATCCTCATCTGAAGCTATCCTAGAGCTCTCTTTGTAGAATGTGAGACCTTTGAGGGCAAAGATCATCATATTTTAAAAAGTCTTTGTATCTCCATTGTCAAACACAATTTCTTGCAAATAATAAATGCTTAACAAATATTTGCTGAGCCTGAAATGACTCTGACCACTTTGTGGAGTAATGCTAGAGGAGATCTTGTAGCTCTGAACTAGAAAAAAATTTCTTGAGCCTACCCTAGAATGTACATAAGCTTCTGGGTTGGCCCCAGGAATCCAGAAAGTGGCTTCCCACTTAAGAGGAACTTTAAGTGTCTGACTTAGATCTCCTGAAGATACTATGGCTGACTTCATTGGTCTAGAGCCAAAAGAGTTTGGGGACTAAGTTGATGCTTTCTTGGGCATTTGTCAACTTGTAATTTTAATCTGGAAAAAAAATGAGACAACAGAAGTGAAAGTTCTTTGTGTTCTATGGAGTAAAGATGTCCTAAAAATCTAAGGCATTACTATCACATAATGCAATACCCCTTATAAAGTGCTTGGCAAAACTTGAAAGAGCAGTGATCTATGAATAAAAAAAAAGGCTGGTCATTTATTAGGTTTTATAATTCCTTGTCTAATTTCCCCCAAAAGGGAAGAATTAAGAAAAGTAAAATTTAACATGGAGCCAGATACATACAAATATAAGCATTTGATTAACCTATGGAAAACTGGAGAAAGGATTCATTATTTAATAAATATATTTGGAAAAACTGGTGGGAATATGGTGGGAAACAAATTTAAACTCAAATCTAATACCACAATTAATTCCATTTGGGTCATAGTTAAACTTCCAAAAAAATCAATGATAAAAAGATGGAAGAAAGTAGAACAACATAGTTATCTCAATTGCGCAGAAAAGATGACTTTTTATCTATTAAAGAAATAGAATAAATGTGTTTGCATAAAAATAAAAGAAAAACTTCTTGCAGCAAAAAACAACTTAGCCAAAAGCAAACAAAATCCCCCAGTTTGGGGAGATATTAATGCAGATATAAAAGAGAAAAGCTTGACATCTAATGTTTATAGGAACATTTTAAAATATCCAAAGGCCATTACCAAATGGTCAAAAATATGAATAACTTATAAAAGTGAAAACATATATTTTAAATGATTTGTTTTGCAAATTGTAGGCATTTAATAAATGTATATCTGAGTTGAATCTATTAAAAAAGTTCAACCTCATTAATGGAAGAAATTAAAACAACTTTCAAATTTTCAAAAATGACTAAAAAGAAATGAAATTTAATGCTGATGAGAATGTAGGGAAATAGTTACACCTATTCATTAGTAGAATTATAAATTAGTGGAGCCTTTCTGGAAAGCAATCTGATAGCAACAAGTAAGCATTACATAAAGGATCATATTTTTTTATCCAAATATATTTTTTAATTTAATTTTATTTATTTATAAATGTTCTACAATCACTTCCTTAAAATTAAGATTTTATCCCCCGACACCTTCCCCCCGCTACCCCCCTCCCTCCCCATGACAGCATACAATTTTGTATAGCTTCTACATATACTTTCCTATTGAGCGTATTTTCACTATAGTGATGCTATGTAGTCACACGGACATAAGTGGAAGAAATCATATAACAAATCAAAACATAATACACTAAAACCCACAAACACACAAACATGATCTGCTACATTCTGCGAATGACTTCCATATTTCTTTCTGAGTGTGGAAGGCATTTTGCCTTAGAAAATCGTCATTGGGATTTTTTCTTTTTTGGTAAGTTCTTGTGTTATTACAAAGTTCCAAGTCTACCGGAAAAAACTCTCTCACACTGTGGTCATTGCTGTGCACAAAGTTTTCCTGGTTCTGCTCCTTTCGCTCAGCATCAGATCATATAAGTCCTTCCAGGCCTCCTATCCAAATATTTTATAATTGAGAATATGCCATGAGAAAACTATTTTAAAATTCTGCTTTTCTAAAAAATATTTTTCAAAGACCTATATTAACATTATTCATAATTATAAAAAATTGGAAATAACCTAAATATTCAACAACAGAGAAATGGTTAAATAAATTGTACTTTGATATAATGAATCCCATCTTACAATAAAGACTAATAAACATAAGGGAGATGGAATATGAAAGAAGTATATGAAATTTGCAAAATCAAGTAAATAGGACCTGAAAGAGCATAATATGCACTATGATTAGATAAAAGAAAAAGTGAATAAGAATGAATGGAAAGAAGAAGCTGGTGGAAACCCAGAAGAAGGAACAGACATTTTGTTATGGATAAGCTCTATGCTGAAATTCATTCGTTTAAAGGCAAATTGTCATGAAGAAAGTTCAGTTGATTTTACTGATGTTTAATATTAAATTTATAATAAATCATGAAAAGAAAAGCGTAGACCATTTTTCTAACTGATAATTTAATATTCTATGCTATCAGTGAAGACTATGACCACTGCATGGTATTATCATCAATTACATTTCTGGCTCTTCCAACAACCTTTCTTTAGACCAGTGCTCCCCTAAATGCCTTTCCCATGTGACCCTACCTTCTTTCTTGGGCACTCTAGGCTATTTGGACAGTAGCTATACCTATGCAATGGGGAACTCTCTGTTCTTTGTTTTCTTTCATGAAATGTCAATTTCCATTTACTCATCTATAAGGAGGGGGGATCTGAATTTCCTACTTCACACATATGGAACTGTCTGTGAGGCATAGGTTATTTTAGTGTTTAGAGTTGTTTGAGTTCCAAACAAGAATACCCTCATTAAGATATTAGGATTCTTATAGATATATATATTAGAAAGGTGCTACAAAACTCAGATATTATCCTCAGCCAATAAAGTTAACCTCTTCTCCTCTTTTTCCTTAGGTTATCTGTGACAAAATATTCCGACACTGGTTTCCTTCCAATTTCAGAAGCTCTGCCATCACTTTACAGCTCCAGGAGCAGTTACAGAAGGCTGTGCATGATTGTGCAGATCCTGGAATCCCAGAAACGTCCCACCACCAGAGAGTGTCTCCCAACTCTTTCTCTGAACTATACCGATTGCTTCAAGCTACACAAAGAGAACTTCAGAAATCAGAGGATTAGCTTTCTCCAATGACTCTGTACTGTTTCCATTGCATTTGTTTATTACAAGTTATATATAAGTATTTTTTTGTTTTTTTTTTTACTATGCAAAATGAAACATCCATGAAGATGTTATGGATATTATCATGGCTCTTTGAAGTGTGAAATTGCCTTATGTTATTTCAGCCCCAGCTCTGGCCTTTTTGATTTGTACTTCCCTCCATTCTGTCTCTTGCCTAGTTTGATTTACCTAAGCTGTTTGAAGGACAGGGTGATACATGTAAATACTGGCTCTAGGGTCAGAAAGGAAGTGTGGAAGAGTGGGCACAAAGATAGCTTTGGTTTGGGGGGGCACTCAGTTGGTATGCAGCCAAAATCTGTCTCTGAAGAGAATGGTAGACACCCTTTGGTTTTCTCCAATAACACACAAGGAGAAACTTTAACTCTATGCTGTCATTTATAGTAAAAAGCAATAGCACTAAAAAGGTGTTGGATATATGCAGGGTTTGCCAACCCTCTGCAGTTCTCATTGCTCAGTGACCAACTAAGCAAGCAAAGGGTAGTCAATTTATGCTAGAGTGAAAAGTTTTACCCAAATTTGGAAAAAAAAAAGTGGTACCTTAAAGGAACAGAGATTGTGTTGGAGAAGAAATAATCTATCATGTCATTCTACAGTCTGTCATTTTGTGAAAGAGTCTTCCATGAATGAATGAATGACAAGGCATCTATTAAGTGCTTATTATCTCTTTGCTAATCTTGGATTTCTGCTCCCTGATAACCATTTTTTCTTCTGTCCTTCCCAGTTCAGAGATCATACTTTTTGAAGGAAGAAGCAAAAGCAAAAGGAAATGAATAATTTGGCCATCACTATGGGCCATTAACATCATCTCATTCACGCCCTGTGCTTTCCTTGTCTTTTTCCTTTTTCAACACATTTTTTTTTGTTTGTGGTAAACCTTTTGGTCTCATTAGCATTCATCACTAGTTTGCTCACTTGGGGTTTTATCATTACTGACACTATTTCTTTGGAACCATATTAGTCCTTATATCCATCGAAGGGCAGTTACTTGCCTTTGCTTCTATCTTCATCTAAGCACTCACTATGTGTCAGATACTATGCCCGGTGCTGGGGATATTTAAAACACAAAATAACTCGACTTTAAGGAGAATGTCTTTTAAAAATCTGAATTATTTGATGAGCTCCTTATGCCACCACCTCAGCCTTGCCTCTTATACTTTTCACCAAATCCATAGGTGTATCTTCAGAATTTCTTTCATGAGAACTTCCTCTTGGGCAAATTCCCCTGTAAAATATTAGGCCACTAGATCCTAACTATGCTTTCTCTGACCCTTATGAAATATGTTCTTTCCAAGCCCAGGGTGCAGACTTTTCTCTTCTTTTCAAACATACTATAATGGAATGCATACTTGCTCCTAAATTTTCATTGTTTCTATTTCCATAACTTTGTTGATCAAAATTGGGTTTAAAACATCCTTTCCTCCTGTTCCTTTCTCAACATTTTGAAGGATGAAATTATCATTAAAGTAAATCACAAACATATCAGTTGCTTTGTTTTTGGCATAAGAAGTGGTGTTGCATAGTGGATGGCCTCAAAGTCAAGAAAACCATTGACACATACTGGCTATGTAACACTGGAAATTTCCCTTCTCTCACTGAGCTAAACAAATTTCTAAGACTATAAGTTGCAGAGAAGAGGCCAACTTACATGAGTAGAAGCAGTCACCTTACCTAGGACTTACCTAATATCATAAAATACCATAAAATTACAGATCTAGTACCTAGTCTATCAGTTTTGGGCAGAGAGAGAGTTCCAACAGAAGTCTAGAGAATTGAAATCTTTCATCACAATAATACTATGCTTTGATGCCAATTCCATAACTAATTCTTCCTTCTATTCTAATTGTCTGTAGTAAATTCTTATGACAGTATTTCTTCTGCTTCTTTCTGCATTACTCAAATGACATATAATTTTTCCTCTGTGATTCCCAGATTTAATCACATATGTCTTTTTAATATGTAACATGATATCAACATTCTTTTTTTATCTATAACTGCTCTTTTTGAGTAAGATATTCTCTTCTATTTTCCAGTCGTAAATCCTATCCCCTCAAGTTTCAGTGGTAATTATGAGGTCAAATATGGCTCTTTGTATTAAAATCTTTGTTTACACTATTTATTACCCATATGTTGTTCATTTGTACATACATACCCGAGACCATGGGTTTTATTGCTGGCTCTCTTCTTAGACATTGTTTCTTACAAATTACTGATTCTCTCTTATATTATTCTTCTATGTTCTATGTGCTATGTTATGTAGTAAGAGGTTTGGATGAACAATTGAGGCTTTTTTCTTCTCCTTCCCTTTCCAGCTGAAATACTCTGTGTGTGTGAATGTATATTTTAACCCCTAAGCCCTTGTTTGGTACACTCCATCCCTGGCCAAGAGTCTATCATTCTTAAATTTCAAATGGTCATCCTGAAATCTATCCTCAAATAATGCCTTTTTAGCCAAGATGTTCATTTCTAAAATCAATCATTGCCCTTTGAAATTTTTGCCTTCAAGCAGTAATAGTGTGCAAAGTGGTAAATGTATGCCAAAAGTCTTCAGGGCGGTTTGTTTTTCTTTGTAAACCCGTGACTTTGTAATACTTTTTAGGTTCCTTCTGGCTCTATCATTTGACACCACATCAATCACTAGCAATTGGTAGTAATCATTTGTAATTTGGACAGCTCTTATCTATTACATTCTGGCCACATGCCTATGGAAGATGATAGACCTGTCTATTATTTATATTAGGTTGACAGCTATTTTAGAACCTCTCAGAAGGGCGTTACCAGCCACTACTACTTGTCTCTTTTCCTCTGAGTTGGATTATAACATACTTGTTGGGACCTATGGAGCTCTATCATCATTTATTAGAGAGAGAGAGAGAGAGGAAAAAAAACCTGTTTTTTCCAGACATGGTACAGTTTCCTGCTAAAGGGACATACTCATTTCTATTACTTAATTCCAAATGGTCAACAGTCATGGTTGTTTTCTTCCTCACCCATGACATTTTTCCACCTGAGCATTCCCCTTTACATCTTCATATTCTTTCTTTTCTTTATTTCCTCCTTTCTTTTAAGGAGTACTTCATCTGCCTGGCTAAACTGGAGAGGAGAAATTTGTCCCACCAGCCCTTTAATTTTTCTCCTGAAGGATAGAAACTAATATGTACTTTCAACATACATATGCTACTTGCTATTGGTAGAAATACAAACATAGCACATTCTCTGCAAGTCACTGCAAAATTTTCTCCATATATATTTGAAAGCAAGATCCACAGCCTTTTGCTTTCTTCTTCCTTCCTCCTTTGGTCAATCCTTGTCTTCATTTGCTGAGGCAAACTGCTATTTGAGATGACTGTTTATTGCTCTCAGGGCTTAGAGAATGGGAACTCCTAAACATGCCTGAATTTACTTCAGATAGGATTCATATCAATTTTTTTTTTGGAATTGGAAAATTCAGTCTTTAATTGGTAGTTAGCATGTCCTAGCCATGCCCTAATGCAAACAAAGGCCAAATGTCTTATTAGATTGGTTTGTCTTGTTCCACCTTGCCTCTGATTTCTGGATATCTCCTTATATAGTTTCTCTGTCCCTGTGTGTGCTTGTCAGGGTGAGGAGAGGAGCAATGAAACAAAATATATTTAGTATACAGTGAATGCAAGACACCACACACAAGCATATAAAAACACTTAGAATCCATTTTCTGAGAATCTAGTTTTCTAATTAGAGCTGCCTACATTTTTCCACCTTACTGTTGGTCTGCACATCTCTCTGGGTGAGTGCTATTTTCGAGGGCTGCAGGATTTTTCTTAAATTGGAAAGGGAAGATAATTTCTTCTGTTTATGTTGTTTGCTACATTTTGTGGCAAATACATTTCTAAACAAATAATTTTTGTGGTAATTACACACCCACACTACTGAAAGGAAAACGAGATAAAATGTTATTCATCTAAATGGGACTTATTAAAGGATATTTTTAATACTTGATTAAAGCTGTAGGGGGGCTAGAAATTGGAGTTGCTGCCCATCTTCAAGACACATAGGGACAAAGAAAACTTTCCAGATTTTCCTTTTTATGCAGAAGAGGTCTCATCTCTGACTTACGTCAGTGAAGCTTCACTAGTCTCCCCCACTTTTCTGGGATTCTAGGGCAATTATTGGTGGGGAAACAAGATATTATCTCTGTTCCCAGAGTTATGCTTTGGGATATTTTTAGCACTGTAATTGACTAATGAAGAAAGAAATATGAAATTAATAAGAATATAGCTCAATGTGAGTCAAGTCTAGTTGAGTTGACAGAAACAAGTGGACAGTATGTGATAGAAAAGCATGGCTATTTCTAGTTCAAATATTTCTAGTTTCAAGGGGAGAGAGCTTGGCTCCCTCCATGGCTAGCTTTATAAATTTTTTGAAAGTGTTCTCATAGAGATAGGGGCTTGTTCTCATGGCCTTGTCTGGACTCTGTGAAACATTAGTCTGTAAATTTCCCAGGGCCCAGAGGGTCATGCCTCGGCACAGGTGGACATTAGCTCACGAGGACCCTCATGGCAAAACAAAGAACAGAGGTGCCATTAATTTTGCTCATGACCTTAATTTCAGATTTAACATTAACCTATCCTGAACCAAGCTCTAGATTCTAAAGAAGGGGCTCTTAACTTTTCTTGGTTTATAGAACCATAGCTGTCTGCTGAAAGCTACAGATCCCTTCTTAGAATAATATTTACAAATGCATCAAGTAAAAAGCATACTATTATGCTGAAAGATAATTGTCAGTGAAGAATCTCTGCTCTAAAAGCAAGCTATAGGGACAGAAAACAGGTTAACATTTACTCACGGACCTTTGTCTGTATTTTATATATTTTATATGTGTGTGTGTATGTGTGTGTGTGTACTTTTATAAATCTCTTGCTTATGGGAGATGAACCAACAGGTAACTACAAATGTGTACGTATCTATGTATTTCTAGGTAGCAATGCCACTTCAATATATTCACAAAGGAAATCTAGCACTTATAGTTTAAAAAAATCCTAAGTAGAAAGCATGTCCTCATCTTCCTTACAGGAGGGATCATTAGAGCTTCAAACCACATGGAAAACCAATTGACATTATCATAATTTAGCTGATCCCACCCCATTTCCTCTACTTCCCTGTCTGTCATCTCTGATTAATCCTCGTACCCCTGTACTGAGTCTTCTCACCATTCTGATCAGTCTGCTCTGGAAATCTTTCAGCTTGTCAGTGTCCTTCCCTAAAGTGCTGTGCACGGAACTGGACACAATACCTCAGAGGTGTTCCAGCCGGGCAATGGGAAAACAATGGACTGAAGATGAAAGAGGTCCCCAGTTCAAAAGCAGATGCTTTCCTTAGGTCCTTAAGTGGAAGCACGGCATGATGGAAAGAGCAGCAGCTTTAGAGAGCATTTGGGCTCAGGTCCTAATTCTGCTGAGGACCCCTTCAAGGTTGGTCATTCACTTCTCTGGCTTCAGTTTCCTTAACTTCTAAAATGAAGGAGCTCCACAAGAGGATCTCTTAGATATCTTCTACCTATACATCAATGATCCTGTGACTTTCATATCTCTTATTCTGGACATGATATTTCATTAATGCAGCTCAAGATGATGAGAGTTCCTTTGGTTTCTGCATCACACTGCTAGTTCATACTGAGTTTAAAATCCAATAAAATCCCTAGATAGTCTTCTCAAGAACTGCAAAGGCAACATCACAGCTATATACTTGAATTTTTAATCACAAGTGCTGTATCCCTCACTGAAATAGATCTATGATTAGTTTGATGTTCTTTCTAACAATGCAGATCACAGCCCATATAAGCACTTACAACCCAGTGATTCTTTAACAGTTTCTCTCATGCAAGTTTTTAGTTCCTAGAGGGCAGGGATGTTGCTTTTATTTATATAGTTATCTCCAGCATTTAGCACAGTCCCTGGGACATAGAAGGTACTTAATAAATAGTTATTGACTCACTGACTGACGTTTGCCACATATGGTTCACCCAAGGTGATTATTGACTTTAAAAGGATAGATCTTTGTTTCTGGGGGAAGTTTGAGGTTCTTAAAAGAGCTTCACAACTTCCTAGAGGCGACCCAGTCCTCTCTTTACATCCCGTTTAGTCCTGTGTAATTCTATATGACTATGTGTATTCAGGTGTCCATACATGATGTACATGTACAATGACGTACATATAAATTATATATATATATGTAGAGAGAGAGAGATACATACACATACTCACTGATTGATAAGTTCTATGGATTATTCATCTAATGGCTTGTCATTCACTGCATTTTTCCTGTGTGAACAGTCAGTTAACCCTGCTTTGCAAAAGGAAAAATCTCTTCTAGGACATTATGCATTATTTCAGGGCTTGAGTAAACCAGTACAATGTATTCTGAAAACAGGTACATTTGGACAACTTCACCATGCATAGAGAAGGCCTTTTCAACTAGGACCCTGTGCTGGATCTCCTTCAAAAGGGGAGAACATATTTTTGAACAATGTCTCCATGTTTTATGTCTAATGTGTTATTTATAATAAGAATGTCACGAAGCAAGCATTTGTCATATATTTCAGGGGATACTGAATGGTTTTAATGTCTTGATGGAAGATTTCTTATTGGGAGAAAGCCTTTAAGGTGAGGGTTTGAATTGAAAACTTTTTTATAATCAATAAACAATATAATATAGTAGGATCTTATATTTTTCACATCTTCCAGCCAATTGTGTGATGGTAAAGATGAAGTCCAGTGCACATTATCCGTGATGAAAACCTGCCTTTTTCCTATTAATACCTCAAAAAAGGATGCTTCTGATGTATGTGGAGATGATTCTGATAAAACTTTTATATAGTTGGGAAAGTAGGTTGGCCTTTGTTAATATTCTCTGTTATCATTTCTGAGAGTATTAATACAGTCTGAATTTTTTTTCCCCATACCTTTGGTATCTTCCTCTCCCTCAAAGTTTTTGCAAATCAGTTATTCAGTTTTGCAAATCACCTTCTACACAGATTTCTTCTACATGTTTATAATCTACCAGCTTTTTCTATCTTCCTTTTAGTGGTATTTCTATCTTCCTTTTAGTGGTAGTTCTATCTTCTCTACAAGCCCATCTGAAACTGGGTTATTAGAGTTCAAGCATGATGGCCTTAACTGTCCTTGATGGTAAAAAAAAAAAGTTCGGTATAAAAATTTATTGTTGACTTCAGTCAGTCAGTCAACAAGTATTTATTAAGTGCCAATTATGTTCCACGAACTGTGCTAAGTACTGGGGATACAAAGAAAGGAGAAAGGATAGTTCCTTATCTCAAGAAGTTCATAATCTAATGAGAGACACAGCAATGAAAACAATGATGTATAAGCAAGATACACACAGGATAAACTGAAGATAGCCAACAATCTGGGAAGGAAGTCAAAGAATCCAGGAGGTAGAATTGAGAAAGGGAAGAGTTTCAAGAATGGAGGGTAGCAAATGAAAATGCTCAGAGCCTAGAAATGGAGTGTCTTGTGTAAGGAGTTTGGTGTCACTGGATCACAGAGTATGTGGGGGAGTGAGGTGTAAAACTTTGAATATGAAACAGAGGAATTTATATTTGATCCTGGAAATGACAGGGAGTCACTGGAGTTTTCTAAAGGAGGGGAAGACAATATGGTAAGATCTGAACTTTTGGACAATTCATTTGACAAAAAGGATGACCTAGAGTGGAGAAAGATGAAGCAGGGAGACAAATCAAAAGTCTATTGTAATAATCCAGCTATGAAGTGAGAAGGGCCTGAACCAGGTGGTAGCAGTGTCATAGGAGAGAAAAGGGGCATAGGAGAGAAATGTTATGAAGGTAAAACCAATAGGATTTGGCAACAGATTGGATATGGGGTGAAAGAGATGAGTTGAAGATGATATTTAGGTTGTAAGTTTAGGGGACTGGAAGGATGATGGTGCCCTTGATAGTAAAAGGGAAACTTGAAAAGAAGGGGGGTAAATTTGTGGGGGAAGGTAATGAGTTTTGGACAAGCTGAACTTGTCCAAAGATATCTACAAAACATGCAGTTCAAGATGGCCAACGGGCAGTTGTAAAATGGACATTATTTCTCCCTGGGCCCCTAGGCCGAGAGATCTCTGTTAGGTTACTGGGCAGAATAGCTTGCCTAGTAACAGTTTCCTTCTGTTGTTAAGCCCCTGTCAAAATGTTATTCCCCTTTGGTTTAATATCTGATAAATTGTTAACAGTCACTTCTTGTTTAGTCCATTTGCATGGTAACCACCTGTGCCCCACCCATGTTAGCGCCCCATTACCAGGTAACCACCTTCTGCTGAGCCCCCCCCCCCTCTTCCTGATTGGTTACTTCTACTGGCACCTGTTTTCTGTTAGGGGTCCTGTGCCTAGTAACTCCCTGACAACCCCTTCTGTTTTGGGGGTTCTTGCCTAGTAGCCAGCCCCCCTCTTGCTCTGTCAGAACCCTGTTTGTTGTGGAAACCTCAAGGCTGTACCGAGTAGAGCCGAAATGCTTAAAATACACTCACTCACCTCAGTTCGAGGCTGTGTCCTCTGGGTCTCTACATGAGGCAGCCTCCAGTCTGGCTAATAAATGACGCTTTCGAAATTCTCCATTAATTTTGCCTGTGACTTATTAATTCGGTCCATTTCAGTTGGACATGAAAGAGTAGAGGTCAGGAGAGAGATTGGGACTGGACAAAATAGCTGAGAATCATCTGCATAGAGATGATAATTGAATCCATGGTGGGTAAAATGATCACCAAGCTAAATAATATAGAAAGTGAAGAAAAGAAGGCCCAAGAAAGAGCTCTGGGGGACCCCATCAGGAATGGGCATGACATAGATAAAACTATCAAAAGAGACAGAGAGGGAGCATTCAGAGAAGTAAGAGGAGAATCAGGAGAGAGAGTGTGAAAATCTAGAGAGAAGAGGGTGATTGAAGTATCAAAGATTGTAGAAATGTAAAGAAGAGTAAGAAAAGGACATTAGCACTGCAGATTGAAATATTTTGGTTATTAAGAACATTGGTAACTTTGGTGAAAGCAATGGTAAGGTTGGAAGTCAGAATCCAGAAAATTGAGTAAAGGATAAAAAGGAAAAAGGTGGAGATACCTATTGTAGACAGTCTTCTCAAGGAGTTTAGTCACAAAAGGAAGGGAATATATGGAGGAGTGGACAGATCAAATGAAAGTCGGGAAGCAGCCAATGGACAGGGAGAAATTGAAGATAAGTGAGAGAGCAGAAATGATACTAGAAGCAATCTGCTGGAGGAGACAGGATGGAAGGAGATCACTTGTGCATGTAGGGAGGGAGAAGGGCCACTTTTTTTCCTGAGAGAGGGATTAAGAAGATTGTGGGGGCCATGTCTTTAAGTGTTCAGTAAGCATGCACATACTTCCTCTTTTTCCAGCTGGAATCATGGTGGGCATAGAAGAAAAGAAGCTACCATCTGCTCTAGAATCCCTTCAGAAAAAGTGAAAGGTTTTCACGATACTGAAAGCCAAACACTTGAAGAAGAAGATGGCTATAAAAATGTTCTGTAAAATACGGAGAAAAGTTATCTACGAAAAAGCTAAACCTATCGTAGGGAGTACAGACAGAAGTACAGAAGTGAAATCTGGCTGGCTAGAATGGCACGAAAAGCTGGCCACTACTATGTACCTGCTGAACCCAAGTTAGCTTTTGTAATCAGAATCAGAGGTATCAATGGTGTTAGCCCAAAGGTCCAAAGTATTGTGGCTTCTTCGTCTTTGCCAAATCTTCAATGGCACTTTTGTTAAGCTTAACAAGGCTTCCATTACCATGCTGAGGATTGTGGAACCACACATTGCATGGGGTTACCCAAACCTGAAGCCTGTGAATGATTTGATTTATAAACATAGTTATGGCAAGATCAAGAAACAGAGAATTACCCTGATGGATAATGCCCTTATTGCAAAATCTCCTGGTAAAAATGGAATTATCTGTATGGAGGAATTGATCCATGAGATCTACACTGTTGGCAAGCACTTCAAAGCTGTCCGTCAACAACTTCCTGTGGTTCTTCAAATTATCTTCTCCAAGAGGTGGAATGAAGAAAAAGATTACACACTTTGTTAAAGGTGGAGATGCTGGTAACAGGGAAGACCAGATCAACAGGCTTAATAGAAGAATGAACTAAAGACCTCTGCCATGATTTTTTTTCTAATGATCTGTTAATAAAAATGCTTGTCACAAAAAAAAAGATTGTGGGGACAGGCAACTGAATGGTGGTGTGGGAAGGAAGGGAAAAAATGGAGTTCTTAGTGAATAACTTCAATTTTCAGTCAGCATGGTTTCATGATTTTCTCCAGTTTCATTCAGCAGCATGTAAGTAAGAGTGAAGGGAGTGGATGGTGCAGATAATCTAATGCTGAGGTTTTGCAAGGCAAGATTGATGATAGAGTAAGAGGAAGACTAAATAGAAGAGAATGGTGTGGAGTTGACCTGGTTCACCAAGGGATCAGGATGGGCAAGGAAGGGAAGTATAGCTGGTATAGGGAGTGATAACTTGCAAAAGAACCAAGGGGTAGAGGGCTTAGATGTCACATTGAGGATGAAGAACAGGTTTGACATTGCAAGGCAAAGGTAGGTGGGGCATGACAATAGATCATGATCAAATAAGGAAATTTCAGAGTTTATGAACATGGAAGTGGTACACTTAGAGATTTTGTAAAATCAAGGGTATGACTGTCTAGCTAAGGTGTAATAGAGTAGGTCATGTGAAATGAGTAAAGTGAAGAACTGGGAAGTCAGGGTATTTGTCAGAGTACCTATATGTATGTGTGTATGTGTGTATATATGTGTGCACAAACACACACACATATATATACACACATATACATACATATGTATGTATGTATATATGTATTGAAGTCACCAAGTTTGAGAAGCAGGGAAAGATGGAGCCAGGCACCAAACTTATTATGAGAAAAAAAGAAGTGTTCTACAAGTCAGTAGATAATAGTCATGGGAATTTTGATTGGGTAGTAGATATGGATTGAGTGAACCCCCAAAGAGGAGAGGTTACTGAGTGATTGTGACAGAAAGAGAACTTGAAGGAGTTAGAAGTATTCTAATTCCCCCATAACCAGTATATGCCAGAACAAGTGAAAGTGTAACTAGGGCCCTGAAGAATATCCAGGAAAGGTATTTCATTATGGGGAGCCAGGACACAGTAAGAGTCAGAAGATGGAAGGAGTGGGAAAGGAAAATATTTAAGATGAAAGTAAGTTGTTGCCTGTAGAGCAGGGGTGTCACTTCTCCATCTTCACCTCCACCATCCACTCTCTTCACTCTTACAGGCTACTGAATGAAGCTGGAGAATATCATGAAGTGGGAGGGATAGGTAGATCTGGAGTGGGAAGTTGAGCTGGGGCCAGTTTGAGTGGGATCAGAGGGACAGTGAACTGAGTTAGAATAATGATATTTTGTACTTCTTCTTGTGATGTAATTTGCCATTTTCTGCTTCCTCCTTTTCACACCTCCTATTACAATCCCTTCTCATACTTAAATCATACTTTTTATCATGGTATCATTTACTTTACACCTGTTCCCCCTAAGCATATCCCTTTTATATTTCATAATAGCTGCACAATTCTCAAGATTAACAGGTATCATCTTCCCTTATAGGGAGGTAAACAATTTGTCCTAATTGAGTAACAAATTAATGTTTCCCCCCCACCTGTTTACCTTTTTATGATTCTCTTGAGACCTGCATTTGAAGATCGAATTGTCTATTAAGTTCTGGCGTTTTGGTCAGGAAGCTCTGGAAATCCCTTACTTCGTTGAATGACTTTCTCCTTGCCTGAAATGTTATGCTGAACTTTGCTGGATAGTTGATCCTTGGTTGTAGTTCCAACTCCTTTGCCTTATGGAATATTGGGTTCCAATTCTTTCTGTCTTTTAATGTAGAAGCTGCTAGGTCCTGTGTAATCCTGATTGTATCTCCTTGATACTTAAATTGTTTCTTTCTGGCTGCTTGTAATATTTTCTCCTTCACTTGATAGCTCTGGAATTTGGCAACTATATTTCTTGGGGTTTTGAGTTTGGGATCCCTTTCAGGAGGGGAACGGTGGATTCTTTCGATGATGATTTTGCCCTCTGAATCTAGTACTTCTGGGCAGTTTTCCTTGATAATTTCCTGGAAGATATTGTCCAGGCTCTTCTCTC
>CM053773.1:79726255-79762587 GCA_028658325.1 Potorous gilbertii | reverse complement strand
CACTTTGCTCAAGTATTGATGATAACATTGTCCCCTGGGCCTCTCAATGCGACACCCTGAAAGCTATGTCCATTCTAATCATTTATTTAAATCTATAGTTTATAAGCCTCCATCTGTTGTGTCTCTTTTACAGACCAAGCTGGAGGATATCTGAGTTCAAAATTATTTCATTAAACAGAATAGTAGGACATTAACAAGGAATGAAATAAAACAGCAAATGCTACCTGATACCCAGATGACTATCTCCCACATCTCAAGTGCTATTTCAGACCAGCTCCCTACTCCATTCTAATGTGCTTGCAACACAACAGAAAGTTTAAACTTATGGTGCTCAAGCTAGAAACTGTGCTGTATAATTATCTCCATTTCACTCTCGTCCCACAAAGGGATGCACATGCTAAAGACTCTGGTTGTGACCCATAGTTACTATCGAAATCTAGACAAGATGTGAAAGTTCATTTATGCCCAAATAAGTCTGCACATGCTTTATCTCTCTGTACAATTTCTACATTGTTCCAGTTTCTTAGTCATCCAACATCTTTCCATCTTTGCGTGCCAACTTCAGCATGTTCTAGGTGAAGCTACCATTACTTCCTATCCCCCCTCTTGTTCTGCTTCTTGTCCTTCTGAGTGGACTATCCTAAAATATTCCCCTGTGTCCCACTAGATTCTCCTCTTAAGACTATTATAGATTCTTATTTTAAATGTCACATGTGAGAAATACATCCAGACAACTAGAATTGTGACGGGAAAGGAGGTGCCACGTTATGGAACCCACATGCAACCTTGTGGATGATACAGTATGGACATTCAAGATTGTCAGGATACTCTTTGAATTCCGCACATGAATGAATGAATGGATGGATGGATGGATGGACAGATGAGTGGAAAGATATTTATTAAACAATTTCTTCCCAAAAGCTGGGAATACTAATACTACAAAAAAAAGTTTATGCTCTCAAAGAGCTTTAATTATAATAGAAGAGGATGACACACATGGGGGATAATAGCCATAGGAGGACATTTTAGTCCAGAAAGCTACAGAAATGGTATGTGTGGCCAT
The DNA here is from genome assembly GCA_028658325.1 of Potorous gilbertii. Taxonomy (NCBI): domain Eukaryota; kingdom Metazoa; phylum Chordata; class Mammalia; order Diprotodontia; family Potoroidae; genus Potorous; species Potorous gilbertii. The sequence goes on along the minus strand of CM053773.1, from coordinate 79,761,524 downwards.
AGCGGAGAACATTCACACATCTCTTCTGGGAACTATGGCAGAGTTAATTTAATCATGGGTCCAGAACTAGAGGGTGAGGGAAAGTTGAGGGTTGTTTAAAAGATGGTTCAGGAGTGAGAAGTGAAGTAAAATAAGACTGAGGCCTGCCTGAAATAATGGATCCCTTCTTTTCTTCGGTCTATTCTCTTACTTAGTGACTTCAACAACTGTAGGTTTAATTATCATATTTAGGCAGATTACTCCCAGATCTTTATATCTAACCCTTAGTCTCACTTGTGAGTTCCTGCCTCCATCACTAACTGCCTATTGGACATTTCAAACTGGATATCACATAGGAATCTAAATATCTGTATGTCTAAATGTGTCTAAAACCAGAACTCATTCTCTTTTCCTCAAATCTATCCCTCTTTTGAGTCTCTCTACTTCTACTGAAGGCATCTACCCTCCAGGAGTCCAGGTTGAGAAGGTAACTTCAGGGTCAGCTTTGACTCTTCACTCTTTCTCATCTGTCAAAACCAATCATTTGCCAGATCTTGTAATTTCTCCCTCCACAACATCTTTCACTTCTATCCCTTCCTTTCAGCTCACATAGTCCTAACTCTCAGGCTTTCATGTTCTCTCAGGTATTGCAATAGCTTCTTGATTGGTCTCCCTGACTCAAGTCTCTTCCTGTTCTTCTCATTTGTCCTCTATATATACATTGAATAGGTCTGACTGTTACTCTTCTACCCAACAAACTGTAGTGGCTCCTACTTATTTCTACCATCAAATACAAACTTTGCCTGACAGTGAAAGCCTTTTACAACATGTCCCCAACTTACCTTTCCAACTTTGTTATACATTACTTCACTTCATGCACTTTATGGTCCAAATTGGCCTTCTTCCTGTATTTCATACAGAATTCTCCATCTCCCATATCTGTGCTTTTGTACTTACTGTCTCCCAAGCCTGGAAAGCTCTTCATCCTAATTTCCACATTTTAGAAGCCCTGATTTCCTTCAAAATTCAAGTACCACCTTCTACATGAAATCGTTCCTTTTCTTATCAGTGGCTACTCCCTTTCACATCAAAATTTCTTTCTAAAATACATATATGTAATTATATATAGTATATTTATAATACACAGTATATAAATATATAGAGCAGCTAAGTGGCACAGTGGATAGAGTGCCAGGCCTGGAATCAGGACGCCTCATCTCTAGTTCAAATCTGACCTCAGACATTTACTAGCTATGTGACCCTGGACAAGTCACTAAAACCTGTTTGTCATACTTCCTTCATCTGTAAAATGAGTTAGAGAAGGAAATGGTGAACCACTCCAATATCTTTGCCAAGAAAACCCCAAATGGGGTCACAAAGAGTTGGACATGACTGAAATGATGAAACAACAACAACAAATATGTATGTGTGTGTGTATATATATATGTATGCATATATATACACATATGTATGTACATATACATATATATGCATAATAGTGTGTACAATGAGCTTACATTCTATTGGGTAAGGCAATGTGTACATTGTTTTTGTATCACCAGGGCACAGCATAGTGTCTAGCACATAATCAATACCTAATAAATGCTTGTTGATTAAGTAATTGAACAAAGAGGTCTTATGCAAAAGTCCTTTATAATATAATTTAAAACTATTCAGTCAGAAATGGTGGTGAACACCTATAATCCCCTCTGTGGGAGGCTGAGACTAGTGGATCAACTGAGTTCAGGAGTACTAAGATAGAGGTAGGAAATCTGTGACCTCAAGGACACATGTGGCCCTCTAGGTCCTCAAATGTGGCCCTTTGACTGAATCCAAATTTCACAGAACAAATCCCCTTAATAGAAAGATTTGATCTATAAAACTTGGACTCAGTCAAAAGGCTGCACCCAAGAACCTAGAAGGCCACATATGGCCTCGAGGCCACAGATTTCCCACTCCTGTTTTCAACTGTAATAGCATAAAGTCAATCAGGTATCTATACTGTCTGGCCCCAATGTAGTGAGTCCCTGGGAGTGGAGAGGCCCTAGCCTGCCTAAGGATGGATGAATCAGCCTAGGTCAGAAATGGAGCAGTTCAAAGCTCCTGCGATGACTAGTAGTGTTATCAAGATTGTCAGTAGCCACTATACTACTGGCCTGGGTCAGATAGGGACATCCAGTCTTGAAAGAAAACAAAACACCAACCAAAAGTTTTTCAAAGAAATGGTTGTGGAGTATTTTGGAGCAGGTTTACTGTGTGTGTGTGTTCATCCTTGGTTGCCAAAGAAGACCATGCCATCAGAGAAATGATGACATGACTTGCACTTGACTTTATTTTAGCGAGGGAGGGCTGTGCAGGTCACCAGTCTCACTTCTCCTCCAGAGCCATATGAATCCAATGACCAGATATTCATCAGGATGACTGGAAATGACCCAGGATGAGGCAATTGGGGTTAAGTGACTTGCCCAAGGTCACACAGCTAGTGAGTGTCAAGTGTCTGAGGAGAGATTTGAATTCAGGTCGGTCCTCCTGACTCCTGCACCGGTGCTCTATCCACTGCACCACCTAGCATCCCTATCAGGTTTACTATGTGTGTGTGTGTGTGTGTGTGTGTGTATACAGAGAGAGATAGATATATCTGTCTGTGTGTGTACGTCTCTATCTGATCTATCTTATCTATCTATCCATCTATCTATCTAACACGAACAATGATTTTGTTGTGAGATTGGAGGAATGGAAAATACCATCCCACTTTAATTTTGCCTTTTTCCCCTAATTAACAAGCATTTATTTCCCTTATTTTATCCTCCCCTTCTCAAGTGAAAAAGAAAAGTAGAATAGCAGTGACAAGCAAAACTAATTCCTATATTGGACATGTTCAAAAAATGATGTCTCATTCAGCATATTTAGTTCACTACTTCCCTATCAACACATGAGTAACATTCTTCATCACTGGTCCTTGAGAATCATAGTTGTTCAAAGCATTGAGCAGTGTCCTAACTCAAAGTTGTTCATCTTTACAAACACACATTAATTCTGAAAATAATCCTGGATATGAAATCAGAGCTCATTGATTTAAATCCCAACTTTGCCATGTTCTAACTGTGATACCTCAATAAGCCACTTGCCTTATCTCACCTCCCTTTTTGGTAAAATGTGAGGGTGAGATAAGGAAAGCTGGAAGGACCCTTCCATAGCTAAATTCTATGACCCTCTGACTTACAATTCTAAATTAAATTACTTCACCTTCTTGGAGTAGATTTTCTCACCTGCAAAATGATAGTATCAAAGCTATAGAGTTAGAAAATAATTTAAAAGTCATCTTGTCCTTCCTCCCCATTTAATAGCTGAAGTAGCTGAGGTTCAGGAAAGGTGGAGTAATTTCCCCACAGTCACACAGAGAATAAGTTTCAAGGCTAGAATCTGAAGGTGAGTCCTTCAAGTCTAAATCCAGTGCTATATCCTGCTGCCAAGGTTTCTTCAGCTCTAAAATTCTTTGATTCTCTCTAATTTGAACTTTATTTGAAGATCTATCATTGTATTTCCTGTCCTCTATAGTAATCATCATTGGCATTTCTCCTAAGTGACCTAAATTTGGTTCCAAATTCCATAAGGGACCAAAATGAATTCCATGCCTGAATAGTCACTTTACATTTGGGTCATGTGAGAATTTAATCCTTTTCCTAAAATTCATCGTTCATTTCTCTGGTTACTTTTGCCTAGAACTATTTCTGAAACCTATTTACGTGGAACATTTTGGCAGAGATAAGTTATAAAGAAATTTTCAGTTAATAGGCCTAGAAGTCGTAGAATGTGAGAAGGAAGAAAACTGTCATGACCAGCTAATAAATTGTGCATCATTTCTTTGTGCAGATGATTGCACTTGGGGTTGCTTTTCCCATGGTGCCTTTATGTTCTCATGGATCCATGTGTATAGTTTATTCAAGTTCCCCTTTTGATGAAGGATATTTACACAATGGTTTTAGTATACTTAGTTAAGAGGTCATTTGTGCCTAGGGAACATTGTGCATACATCTAAATGAGTCATAGCAGGGCTGAATCTAGGACTATAGACTTTGTGCTAATGAACTAAGTGAACTAGTTCAGACAATAAAGCACAACTGTGGAAAGAGGCAAATTTAATTTCCATTTTAGCATCAATGAGAAGAGGGGCTCCTGTTTTCCATGTGAACAGTATAATGGTTAATTATATATAGGACAGTAGAGAATCTATCTCTTCATTGCCAAAGGAAATATTAATTTCTCTCCTAAATCATTCTAGGTTGGAAGCAAATATAAAGCTTGAGGCAATTTAGTTTTTGTAAGGAATTCAGCCAAAGGAGAGTGAAATTGTCATCTGAAGGTGGAGCCCAACTGGCTTAATCATCTTGTAGCTGTTGAGTGCCCTTTATGTGGTCAGCAATGATTTGGGCAGGGTGATGGATAAAAAGTATAAGGCATGGTCCCAGTACTCAAAGGGCTTATGATATACACAAGGATTTCCCTCAAATGTAAAGAAGGAAAAGGCACTGTTTAAAAAGTTGTATTTGGAAGAGACTGCAGAAAGAAATCTAAGTTCTTTGTTAGGAAGCCACTGAAATTTTGACCATATAAAGAAAAGTACATTATGAGCTTATTGTTTCAATATTAGCCTATTAGTATAAAAAAGGAAGTATCAGTGTTTTGCTAGTGCTTTATATATAACTTTATTATAAATCTGCTTTTCATATAAGTTTGTTAGGTTTTGGGTGTGGTTGGGACCTGTAGTTTCCTCAATGTAGGGAACTCTTGATGAAGAAATTCCCTTTACCAATAAAAGACCAACATCTCCTCTCATATCTTTGGTCTTAACAGAATTACATGAAACACTGAGTTGAAGTGGTTTTCTCAGAGTCACGTAGCCAATACATGTCAGAGGTGGACCTCCGAGGGCCAGTTTTTCTCTCTATGTATGACACTCCAAGCATTCAAACAGGCTTCTGATTTTTCCTCTTTCTAAAATGAAAATTAAGATTATGAAACAGAAAATTCTGTACAAATAATAAGCTAGATGAAGTAACATAATAATAATACATTTGTAAATATTTCATAGTTACAAAGTAATTACATGTACACTCTCTCATTTAATCTTTATAACAATTCAGTGAGGTAGGCAGAATGGTTTTTTTTATCACACATATTACAATTAAGACCCAAAGATGCTAAATTATTTGCCTGCAATCACACAACTAGTAACTGATGAATCCAGAACTTGAGCTGAAGTCTTTTAAAAAATAATAAAATAATTTTAAAAAATAATATTTAATTTCCCCCTCTCCCCAATTGCTTGTGAAAACAATATTTCACATTTATTTATTTATTTTTTTTGGTTTTAAGTTCCTCCCTCTTTCCTCTTCCCTCCTCTCCTCCATGAGACATTAAGCAATCTAATATAGTTTATACATGTGCGATCGAACTATTGACATCTACTCCTTTGTTTTTTTCACAAGGATTTTCATTATTGTTCAAAATGAGGACAAATTTTTTAAAACCATCCTTTTCCTTCCTTCCTTATTACCATCAAGGGCCCTACCATCTTCTTAGTCATCCAGGTCTAGGTGTCATGCCCCATGCACTCTTTACCTATATCCAATCTGTTGCCAAGTGCTATGGATTCTGCTTTTACAGCATCTTTTTAGTGTGTCCCCTTCTGTCCTCTGACACCACCACCATTCTGGTCCGGACTTTCATCACCTTACTCCGGTTTGATTGCAGCAGCTTTCTGTTGAATTTCCATGCCATTCCATTCCTTCTTTTATTCAGCTATCAAAATGATCTTCCTAAAGGGCAGGTCTGTCATTTCCCTATGCAATATATTTTCGTGGCTCCAGGATCAAATTAAAATTCCTGTTTGAGGTTTAAAATTATTAATAACCTAGGACCCTCCAGCCTTTCTAATCTTTTGATACCTTATTGCCCTCCACTTGCTCTGTAACCCATGGATTCTAGCCTCATAGATTCATTGCTCTTCTTAGCACGACTCCCTCTGTCTTTCTGTCTCTCTTCCCCCCTCTCTTTTCCATCTCCCCTCCTCTTTGTCTCTGTTCCTCCCTGGTGTCATCTCTATGTATAAATATTTACATATATGTACACACATATGTATAGATACACAGAAATATATGTATGTATATGTGAGAGAGAGAGAGAAATGCAGTTGGGCCATTCTTGTCCATCTCAGACACATTGGTTTCCCCTGTGTAAGTGTTCATTCAAGGTTACCAAGAGAAATGATCATGTCTTTCTTGCATTTAATAACTAATTATTTAATTAGGACCAAGATTTTTCCTCTTTTCTACTTTCTCATTCAGAAATCAACGCTTGTAATTTATTCAGGCAGATTTTGAAGTGCAGGGCTGATAATGAGAAGAATTCAGATCTGTTCAAGAGATAAAGTTAGGTGAAATGACATTCTGGCCCATTGTGTTTTACTCAGACAGGTCTGGGGAAACATGGATTCTCTCTTTTGTCAGATAGATGATGTACATACTGATAATTCTCTGTGATCAAAACTGAGTGATCAAACTCACATACTTCAGACTCTTATTAGAATAGGTCTACCTCTAATTATAATATTAATTCTCTCATTAATTGTTAACCAGTTAGAGTTGATTTCTATCTTCAGGAACACCCACTCTTCCAAGGGCATATAAACCTTGAATGGATTCCATGAGGAGTCTTTGGTTTAAGAGAGGCAGCCAAATGATCATCTTTTTATTAATAATATGTTGGTTATGATTATTAAATGTTTATGAAATTAAATGATTAAATATGATTAATTATCCAGAAACCATGTCTCTTGAACTTTTATATGTCATAGTATGAGCCTAGTAGTTGCTCAGTTCATGCTGGTGAAGTCTTAATGCCATAGAGGGAGAGGAGGAACCAATAACGTAGTTAGATGGCTCAGTGGTTAAAGTACTGGACCTGGAGTCAGGAAGACCTAGAGCTCAAATTTGACCACAAATACTTACCAGCTGTGTGACTCTGGGCAAGCAACGTCTGTTTACCTTAATCCACTGGAGAAGGAAATGGCAAGCCACTCTAGTATCTTTACCAAGAAAACCCCATGGAAGTCCATGGGTTCATGAAGAGCTGGACATGACTGAGTAACAGGAATTAGAACATAGATGCAACTTACTCTCACATGCATTCCCATTATGCTTTTGACCGATTTTCCCACTAAGCACTCAAGTTATTTGAAACTTGGTGTGTTCCCCTTCCTTAAGGTTTAAAAAACTGCCTGTTATACTGGGTGGAGTTAATGTTGATCTCCAAGGTTGAGCCCATCCTTAATCCTTGTCCCTGAAAGCCTCATAAAAATAGAAGTCTTGCCCTTTGTGCATCTCCTCCTTAAGGGAGAGATGAAATTGATGAATAGCACGTGCTGGGAGGTAGTAAAAATCCTGCCTGAAGCTCTTCTAGGAGAAGAAGGCTTGAACAGACTTCGCTGAAATTCCAGGCACAGCTCTCCGGGATAGCAGCAACTTTCATTGAAGGCAGCTGTGTCAGTTAGTCCTCTCAAACACAATTATTTTACCAACTGGAGTCAGTATGTATGTTGTCCTAAAAGTGCAGATGTAAGCCAGGCTCAGTGGAACTGGGCATTGGAAATCATTTAGTTTCCTTGTCTCAGTTAAATCCATAATGAAAATAAATGAGTTAAGCAAATGGAGCAAGATCGCACTACATGGTTTTAAAATAAGAGCTCCTTTTATATAGATAGAGGGTTAAAAAATGCCCACATATATTATAATCTAGTCTAAGTTTACATCATTCATTCATATTTATTAAACTCCTAAAAGCAAAGTCTGAAGCAGATTGCTAGTGGCTGCCATGAAAAGGATCCCATACCAGCCGAGTTGCATCAGTAAACAATTACCTCATTGATTGGACTTTTCCCTTCCTGCAAGCCATGAATGGAACAGCATTGCAGGATACTTACTTGCTTCTGGTTGGAGTGGTTGCTCAAGGCTGTTTAGGCATATGAACTATGTCTTTCTTAACTCCTAAGGAAAAAAATTATTAACTGATTAAGGACTGCCTAGACAATACGCATACTACAGCCATGTGGTAGTTGTTTTAATATTTATGTATATGTATATGCACATATATACACATATATATGTAGCACACAGAGATTCTGGGGCTTACATTTTCAACTTGCACTGGGATTGGAAGGTTGTGTCTCTAGAGCATTTCCCCTCAGGCTTCTAGCAATAAACCTGGAGTGTGTGAGTGTGTGTGTGTGTGTGTGTGTGTGTGTATGTGTGTGTGTGTGTTTGTGAGGGGGAGAGAGGAGAGATGTCTTTCTCTAATGGTCTCCATATTAGTCCTCATCCAATATATTCCCCCCAATATCAGTTGACCAATTATCTCTTCAATATTATCTCACCAAAGATTAGTGACCCAGTGTCAATTTGCTTGTTGATACATCCTTAAAATCCCTGATAAGCAGTTAGCACCAGTTGTCTTTTATGAAAGGATACTTAGTGAGAAGATATAGCAGTAACCAAAATACAGAAACACTCTCTTGAACTCCTCTACATCTTTCTCCTGGGGAGACTATACTCACAATTAAAGTGGTTGCCACAAAACATCCCCTTCCCCCCCAAAAACTGGGGCACACTATATTCTATCACCTTCATCTCTGAGGAGAGTAGGTTCAAATCTTTAACAGTAACTACAAAGTATTCCTTGCACCAAATTCACTTCTGGGTGTGCAGCATAGCTTGTGGACAAGATTTTCTCTTGCTTGTAGGACATGATGTCTCAGCTGCTGAGATGAATCAAGCAGATCTCTCCTCAGGGTTGTGCCAGCACACTGGATTCAGCTACTACAGTTATGGCAAATTTAGCTACAGACTCCCACTACTGGACTTCTGGTAGCTCTTAAAACCTTTCAGAGCTCCCAAGGTTGTTCTGTCCAGGATACTCATTTGCCTAGAATCAGGGAAGAATAAGTACAACAGAGAAAGAAGGGGAAAAAATGCCATTTGTTTGAGGCCACATGTGACCAGTTGGGGGAAGACATTCCTCATTTGGAGGCTTATTGACTTCTTTTATATCAATTGAAAGCTGCCAGAGAAAGAGAGGAAAAGATCTGTTGAGTCCTTTTGTATGTACACTCAGTTCTAACTCAGCAGCTAATCAAAAGTCTTTTCATTACCACGCAGTAAGTGGAAAGGAAATGGTCAAAAAGTACCTGTGAATGCTCTGAATCAGGGGTAGGATTCTTCCATTACCATCACACATTTCTAGAAAGATTACCAAACTTCCACTTAGACTGCTAGCAGGCAAAGTATAACATGAGCTCTCTGAGGGGTGGGCCCTCATTGTCCAGTTTCCTGTTACATATATCTAAATTTATTCCATTTGTTGAGTCTATTTATAATTTCTGTGTTTAGCAAACTGAATTTTCATTGTTGTAAAGTTTTCTAGTGGTCTCCATGGAGGAATGAGATGGTTAAGGAAGAAGTGGTTTAAAATTAATTACACAAATTGAGTCTAACCATGCTTCCCAGACTAAGAAAAGGAATAATTGCTACCCACAAAGAGGGAGATCCCTTAGAATTTCCTCTGGTGCTGGGTGGAACATGCAACCATTAAGGTGAAGTAGAAACAACTTGGTGCCTGGTTCTTTTATGATAGGTATCTGACTAGTGACTGTTAGCATCCATAAGTAAGTGCAATACAAAGCAAAACTTGATATGGGCAAAAAAAAAAGTGGTAGAAGGAAAATAAATCTTTCTTATACCTACTGTCCCAATAGGCAACATATTAGTGGAATGTCCTTATTTAAAATGGATACTACTTGGTGAATTCAAAGGATGATTCTTGTCATTTTGCCACATATAAAATATATATGTGGCTCTGCAGTGAATTTAGAATAAACAAACCTTTATTTAAATGCTAGCTGATGCTTACTATCCCTGTGAGTTGGGTAGGCCATTTAACTTCCTTGGCACTTAGTTTCCCCATCTGTAAAATGGGAAAATTGGATGAGATGATCTCTCAAATTATTTTCAGCTCTAAATCTATGATGATTTTGGGTTTCATTGATATGAATCTTTCATTCCAAATGGCCCTTTTTAAAGGACTGGGGAAAGAACTAAACTGAAGGGACTTCCATTACACAGCATTACCCATCCATTGATAAAAGAGGCCAGAATTCGTAGGGGCTCTGATATGCATCAGCTTTAATTTGGTTCCATCCTCGTACGTGCAAGTAGGAAAATGGGATATGTGATATTTGATGCTATTTTGGAAGCATACTCCCTCATTTTAGTCCCACAATCTTTTGCATTCTTGTAATGGAATTTATATGCTCCAGGAACTCAGTGTTACTATTAAATTATTTGCCTCCAAGTAGGGATGGGAGAGCTGTATTCCTGGATGTTTCCCCTTTTTCTATCATGGTTGTCAAGCAGTTCCTAAAAGGGTTAGATCAATTCCATAGGTAGACCTTTAAGTCCATGGTCACTAAGTGAAGGTCACTGAAGGACTAAAAAATTATTTTGTGAAGTACACGCCCTGCCAGTGATCTTTGTAAAGCCATTAATTAGCATAGTTGTTGGATATGACTTTCTTTTAGCTTGTAAAATTTTCTATAAAATCCATTTCCTTGGTCAAAAAAATAGTCATGCCAGTGTAGCTCCTAATTAGCAGATTCCAGGCAGCCCTTTCAGCTTTTTGTAGAGTCCTATTGTGGCCTTCCCAGTTTTTCATGATAAAAGAGGAAGAGTCTAGGACTTCCCCCTCTCCATTTCTTTCCTTTCTGTAGGCTATATGGCGGCTAGGGGTAGCCGTTCTTCTCAGTATTTTGAGAAGGTCCACGCTGTGTCACTAGATCCTGTGGGAGACGAAATTCCATTCTCTGATAGTGGCAGAAACCCCCAAGTGGCCTCCATAGAGCTAGAAGTCTCATGGTATTATGGGCAAACAAACAGTTCTCTGGCTGATTCCCTCTTTTGGAACTAAGTGGGGTGGCTCAGTCCATGAAGTCAATGCCCAGGACACTAGATCTGCATGCAACAGATAAGAAGAGGATGGGGTTTACTTGATCAACTTAGGCTATGAGCTTTCTTTTCATGAAGGAATTGACAAATTACGTTTCTGAATTGAAATATTTGCTTGCTAGATATCGCTAATTATAGTGTATTGAGCAGAACATAATTCTTTCCTATCACCTCTTATATATATGGAGGGAGAGTGAAGGAATTTAGAGCTTAGAAAATGCTGAGTGAGTAAAAAGTTAACTAGAGTTGCAAGGGACCTCAGAGACCATTTAACAAACCTCCTCATTTTGCATATGAGGAAACTGAGGCTTAGAGGAAGGGAAGTGCTTTGTCCAAGGTCCCACGGTAAGCATCAAAGGTGGGATGTGAACCCATGTCCTCTGACTCCAGAGTTAGGGCATTTTGCACTGTATCAGAGGCACATCATTTCAAAATGACTTCAGGAAGCAAAACCAGTGGTTCTAAGGGTAAATTAAAACAGCTAGAGATCTTGAGACTGGTTGAATGGTCCTTGCTCAAACTTGAAATTTAAAATTGGTTATGTATGAGTAAGAAGTACCAAGAAACTTTATAAGACTGTAAGTTATAGATTTGTTGCTGATCTGCATGGTAGAGAGATTTTTCCTATATTGATGAAATCACAGGTTCAGCCAAAAAAACAATAGAATGTACACAAAATGGTGTTTATCTGCCCATGTGATCAATTATTTCATGGGACTATAGAATTTCTGAATTTTAAGGGGTCTAAGGGTCATTAAGCTCTCATGCAGTGTCCACAAGTCCAATCTTTGCTCGAATACAGTTAATGTTTCCTTAGCATCTATGGCATAGAACACTGGGTTGGATTCCAGGAAAGATGTGAAATTTAGAAAAGACATGGTTATGATTCTCAAGGAACTTAAAGACTAAGTCGCAAGAGAAGACACAGATTCAACTGTGTTATAATTTTACAAGATACGTACATTAGAATGGTAGAAAACAAAATGTTTTTGTGAGGTCTGATAGGGAAGATGTTATTAACTAGGCTTGAACGATGTGTGTGGCAAAGAAGATTTCATGGAAAGCTTCCTGGGAAAGATGGCATTTCAGTTTGACTTTAAAGAATAAGTAGGAATGCAAAAGATAAAAATAGGGAGGGAGAGCCTTTCAATGAACATGGGCCAGCTTAAGCAAAGGCATGGAGATGTGAGAACATGGTACATTTGGAGCCAGAGAATTATTGTTTGAGGTATACATAACCTGGGTCTCTTTAAGGAGGGTTTGGGCACATAGAGACTAGGTTCATCTTCTCAATAATACCTGCATTGATTGCTTTGATCCTACCCACAGATCCTCTTGGAATATCTGAATTTGATTCATTTCTAGTTCTCCTTTGGGGATCTTCCCACAAATATCAGGCTAACATAGCCTGGACGTACAATAAGTTTATTAAAATGCACATAAAGAGCAGTGGAAAGGTTAGGGGGGAGGGCCATGAAACCTCTTCCCCCAACCAGGAATTCAGACATCCGGTCTCTTGCAATGGTATGACACGATGCCAAATGTGATCCAAGCAAGATAGTCCATCAACACATAGATCTCCATACTGTAGATGTGTGACAAGGAGGTGAGCCCAGAATTAAATAGGAAAAACAGAATTGAATTGTGTCTGGGACACCATGCGCAGCACTTTCAAAAATCCCAAGTTACTCCTTGATACAAAAATCCAATTCTCAACTAAAAGTTTCTTCTATTCCTCTGATAATGGAAAAGAACAACATTGCAGGGACTTCTTTCTCCTCGTTCTCTCTCTGTTTTGAGGTGATCAGGGTTTAAGGGACTCGCCCAGGGTCACACTGTTGGCAAATGTCAAGTGGCTGAGGCTGGATTTGAATTCAGATCCTCCTGACTCTGGGTCAGTGCTCTACCCACTGTGACATCTAGCGGCCCTTCCATTCTTATTAAAAAAGGTTTTTTCCCCCAAATTTAAACACCAACAAAAAAGAAGAGAGTATTTCTGAACATATAGCAGAACACAATGAAGATTGTTCTATGTGAAACTATGAATTTTTATTTTATGCTGCTTGCTTTTTAAAAAGGTATATAATGAATTCTATGCTACTTTTAAAAATTGTCCTATTGGTCTCTGCTCTCTTTTCTCCTTCCTTCTTTCCTTCCTCTTTGGTGCTTAAAAAAAATGTGACAATGCTCCTTTTTGGTGTGTGTGTGACATCACTATTTCTACCCCTTCCCCTAATTAACCAAGAGAAAGAAAGGGGAAAAAAAGAACTCTTGTAACAAGTATAGTCAAGCAAAATGAATCAACACAGTGCTGTGCAGAAATATGTTACTCTGCGGCTTGTGGCCGTCATCTCTCTGGTAGGTGACATGCCTTATTATAGGTTCTCTAGGCACATGGTGGTCAGTGCTCTGATCAGTTTTTGAGCCTTTCAAAGTTGTTTTTCTTTACAACACTGTTGTCCTTGTATAAATTATTCTCCTGGTTCTGCTTGCTTCACTCTGCATCTGTTGAGAATCTATGAAAGATTCTCTGATATAATCTCTTTCATCATTTCTTACTGTGCAGTTAGGATCCCTTACATTTAAATCTTGTCATTTGTTCAGTCATTCCTCAACTTGATCTAAGGAACCCCTTTGGATTCAAATTCCACCTCCAGTCCCCTCTCCTCATTTTATTTCCCTTTCAGGAGCAGGAAGCTTATTTTGCTTATGATCAATTATCCTCACCCCTGCTTGTTTCCCTGTTGAATTGGATGTATTTCTACACTAATCCATGTGTGTGTGTGTGTGTGTGTGTGTGTGTGTGTGTGTATTCAACTCTCCTTTAACCATTTCAGATACAATTGAGGTTCATCTTATGCCTACTCTCTCCACCTATTCCTTCTTGTATATCGTCACATATTCCAACTAGGGGAAATAACAAGTTCTATCCCCTTCTTCCTCCTTTCTACACTAATGTATACCTCCTTTAACCCTCCCTTTTCTTTCCTCTCTAAAAACCCTCACAAAGAACCAATCTACTCTAAGACCTCTTTTTCTTATTTTGCTCACTCAATACTCTTTGAAGACATTACATTTCTGACAGGATAAATGTTTCTTCTTTCCCTATAAAAATGTTCACACAGCGTCATGCAACTCCTTCCAATTGCTCAAATAAATTTACCTTTCTAAATTTTTGGCAGATTTTCGCTCTAGGTTGGGGGACTCTTTTACACTTTTGAGGAGGTTAGATCCCACCTGCCTGTCCTACCTGAGACTAATAACATAGATGCCCTTTTCCTGTAGTTATCATCCTCTACCTTTAGGCCACAAACCAATCTTTGACATGTGTGGGGGCACATTAAATTGCCTGTGGCAAATTTGCTTTATCCCCAAAAAGACAGACTGCAGGTTTCTTTCTTCTGGCACCGTTCTCTCTTCCAGTCTCTGTTTTTTCCCAGTGAGTTATATTTCAAACTTCTCTTTACAGATCACTGAATCTCAGCCTCAAGAGAGATTCCCTAGAAAATTTTCAGTAGCAAAGCCAACATGTTTGTTGTACTTGGCTGGTAAAGGGCCAGCTCATTGTCTGATGCAGGCAGCTGATATACTAGAGAGGCCTGGGCACAGCATGGTACAGAGCCCGGCATTTAGACTTAGGGGACTTGGGTGTCATTTTTACTTCTGCTACTTAAGAGCTGTAAGCAAGTCACTTAAGTTCTCTTAGCTTTAGTTTCCGTACGTACAAAATAATGGGGAAGGGAACAGGCATTTAAGCGCCTACTATGTGTTGGATACTATGCTAAGTGCTTTACAAATATTACTTCATTTGTTCCTCATAACAACTCTGGGAGGCAGGTGCTGTTATTATGCCCATTTTAAAATTGAGGAAATTAAGGCAAACAGATATTAAGTGGCTTACCCAGAGTCACTCAGCTTGTCAGCATCTGAGAGCAAATTTGAACTCAGGTCTTCCTGACTCCAGGCTCAGCAATTTATTCACTGACCTAATTAATTGCCCCAAAGAACATTAGGAGTTGAGAGTAAAGGTGAGGTTATAAAACCACACTGAATCCAAACCCAATCTTGGCTCACCCTCTATCCACTAGGCCACCTAGATGACCCTCAAGGTGCTTTTTTATTTCTAAACCCTATGATCTCTATGTAGGAAAATTCTTCTTTCAGAAACAGGTTTGTAAAATTTTATATTTGACAAAGACCAAAATTGTCTGTTTCAACCCTTTCTTTTCACACATGGCAATAGTGTTGGTTATGTTTTTCTCCATGGATCTAAGTGTAATCTAGTGAACATGCCCGCATTCCATGGGCTGTTAGCCCTTAGATATCTCTAAACAAAGGCTCGGTGCCATGTAATCTCATTAGACTGAGAGGTGAGCTCATCAATCCCTTTACATAAAGCTGTTGTATACTGTGAAAACAAAGTCTCTTGAGAAATAGCTTGAAATATGCTAATTGAGTTTACTGTGGGGGGGGGGGAAGCACTTGCTTATGTATTATGTGTCACATTTAAAAATACACACACACACATATATCTCATACATATGCCTCTCCTCCTCCATTGGCCAGGGGTGGGGCGGGGGGGGGGAAGAAAAAGAAAACCTTTATAACAAATAGTTATTAGTCAAGCAAAATAAATTCCCACATTGACCATGTCCATCCAGAATGAAAGTTTTAATAATCATCAGAGTCTTCATGTCATCACAGTTATTTAGTACTGAGCTAAGCACTGGGGATACCAAAAAATCTCCCCCTTTCCCCTAGATTCTTTTTTCACATTAAGTCCCTCCTTCTAAGATTGGGTTTGGGTTCAGTTTGGGACCCAGTTTGGGTTCATAATTTTAGTTTAATTCTCAACTCCTCTTATTCTTTGGGGCATTTAGATAGCATTGAACCTAGAGTCGGGAAGACTGATCTTCCTAAGTTCAAATATGTGCTTAGACACCCACTAGCTGTGCAACTCTCTACAAGTCACTTAATCTTGTGTGCCTCCATTTCCTCATCTATAAAATGGGCTAGAGAAGGAAGTGGTACACCATTCTAGTATCTGCCAAAAAAACCCCAATGGCAATTTGGGGGGAGTCCGATAGGACTGGACAGCAGTAAACCTCACTCTCTTACCTCATGCATCTAGTTAGTTGCCAAATTTCCTACCTCCACAATATCTCTCTAAGTCATCCCCTTCTCTTTATTCGCACACCTACCACCTTAGTTCAGGCCCTCTTCACTTCTCACCTGGACTGTTACTACAGCCTCCTGATTGGTTTCCCTGCCTTAAGGATCTCACCACCGCAGACCAACTTCCATTCTATCACCAAAGTGACTTTCCTTAACCATCAATTTGACTATGTCCTTTGGTCAGCTCCAGGAAGTTACCTATAAACTTTTCTAGTTAGTTTTTAATGTTCTCTATAACCTGTCCCCAACCTATTTTTCCAGACTTATTGGACATTACTCCCTTCCCACATCCTGTGATTTAGTCAAATAGGCCTTTTCTTTGTTCCTCACATGTAACATTCCATTTCTCATTACCATGTCTTGGCACTGGACCCCTCCCATATCTGTAATATGCTCTCACCTGCTCTTTCTTCAGGATTCAGCTCAAGCACCACTTTCTATATGAAGCTGTTCCTAACTCCTCCAAGTACCTGTGTCCTCTCCCCCAAATTATCTTGTCTTTAATTACTTTGTAGTTATTTTCTATTTATTCTGTGTAGACTTGTTTTCCTTCCCATTAGCATATAGGCTGTTTGCAAGGAGGAACTGCTTCACTTATTGTATTTTGATCCCAGAACTTAACAGAGTGTCTGGAATGTAGCATGCTTTGAACCAAACTAGGTGCTTTGACTATATTACGATGGTTCTGTTATTGGAGAATGGATGCTGGTGCTCTTTATTTCATCAATTCCCTGTACATTTTGGATAATAGACTTATCCAGTTATATTTGATGTGCATGTCTTTCCACTGTACCATTTCTATCTTGATTGATTTGATTTGTGCAAAAATACTTTTTAATTGACATAGTCAAAATTATCGGTCTTATTTTTTATTGCCAGAGTTTTCATTTTAATTTCTCTGGTCATTACACAGTTGAAACCATTTTTCGGGCGAGTATTGAGAACTTGTATTCCTTCTTTTCAGAACTATCGATATTTAATCATTTATCCGTCTGAGAATAGGTCTTCTTATATAAATCTATATCATTTCCCTATACATTTTGGATTGAAGATTTTTTTTATCAGCAATATGCAAGGCAAAGGTTTTTCTTTAAACCTAATCCTTTACTTTTCTCTTTATTCTGATTCATTATTTTTTTGTTGTGTAAAATTCTTTATTTTTGCATAATAAAAATAAATTGTGTAGCACTCCAGGGTTTAAAAAGCACTTTCCTCACAATAGCATTATGGGGTAGGTATAACAAGTGTTACCACTACACTTACAGCTGAGGAAAATGAGCCTACCACTCACTGAAGTGTCAAGGGGAAATAAAGTACCAGAAAGAAGTGATGTGCCCAAAGAGATAGAGGGAATTAGTGACGGTGGGAATGGGAATTTAGCTGCCTAACTCTCAATACTTACCGGGATAGAATATTTCTTTTCTCACACAAGGCTTGAATGAAAACTCATGAAAGAAGAGAAATAGTGAGGAATAATATATGGGGCACTGAACTAAGAGTCAGGATACGCTAGGTACTACTACTTTCAGGTCTGGCTCCAAATAGTTGTGGAAACTCAGCAAGACATTTGATGCTTTGGGGTCCCAGTTTCTTCATTTGTAAACTGGAGGTGGATGAACTAGATAATCTTGTCTCTCTCTTTAGGTCTAAAATTTGACCCTGTTGGTCAGTGCTTGAAAACCTGGCATGAAAATACATACAAAACCAAGCCAGATCAGTGTAGCTCTGATTAAGGTCAATCTTAATCATTTCTGTCCCACTCTAGAAGGTCCAAATGATTCTATTGGGGACATTGAACAGGACAGTGGCCCAGAAGGTCTGGGTCAATGGTATGCTGGAACCTTGAGTGATTGCTGATGGTTGAATTTTCATTATGAGCATTTAACCTCTGAAATTGGCAAACCCTACAAACCAAGGCTTGAATTACTGTTTTGTTAATTGTCTAGACTTAACAAAGGGATGGTTTTGTATGTATTTGTTTGTTTGTTGTCTTCCCCATTAGATTGTGAGTTCCTTGAAGTCAGGAACTATCTTTTGCTTCAATTTATACGCCTAGTGTTTGGCATAATATAGGTGCTTACTACATGATTATTGACTGACTGGAAGGAAATATCAATAATGGACACTAAATTTAAAAAAATGTTAAGAATACATTTTTGTAGAAGCTGGTTGTTAAGTATTTGCCGGCACAGCTGGGCTGAGTTATATGTATGTGCCCAGGAGATTCAAGTTCAGTACCCACTCATAGGCTCAGTTGTGTTTCAAAATATTAAAAAAAATAAAATCATGACAATGTCTTGGTCTGAAGTCCTTAGACTCAGTATAGTCAAAGAGTGAATCATTCCATTCTGAACAGAAGATTCAAATCTATTTGCGGAGAAGACAACAGTGGATAAGGAAGGGAAAACTTATTTCCCAGAAACTAAGAGAGTTGGTCTTATTCCCATAAGAGTGGGAATGTTTTTGTTTAATCTAGTTGAGAGATACGTCATTTTACTCAGAGGCAGTAATGTATACTGGATAGAGAATTGGTATGGAAGATCAGAGTTCCAATCTCACCTCTGACACATACTGGTTATATAACCCTGGGCAAGTTACCTAACCTCTCAGTGCTCTAGGGCAACTCTCTAAGACCATAAATTGCAGAAACATTGTTAGCTTGCATTGGTAGAGGGAGTTTCTCTAACCAGATGTTCACTGTAGCAATATCTCACAACTCTGAAGGGCTGGCCACATTGTTTGAAAGTCAAATGTACATATGCCTAAAAGACTATTTTGCAGAGAACTCACACAAGACAAGCGCTCATACAGAGACCAGAAGAAGAGTAAGGTCTCTCTGAAAACTTTGGAAACTATTGTGAGACATTGGAGACACTGGCATGGGACCACCCAGCATGGCATGCCTGCATCAAAGAAGACACTGTGCTCTATGAGCAAAGCAAAATTGCAGTAGTTCAAAAGATATGTGAGATGCACAAATTTAGAGACATCTCCACTCCAAATGTTCACATGGAGTTTTCACATGGGCCCAACCTGTGCTAGAGTCTTCTGAGCTCATATTGGTCTGATCAGCCGCAGATGGACACACTGTACCTTAATCCTGACATTGTGATGTCATTTTGATCATCTTTGAGTCTGAAGGACAATAACCAATCCCAGTGAAATCACGGGTCTAATCCTGGCTTATCTCTTTGTTCATCTTTGACTGGGTTAAATTGGGAGTAGTTATTGTGACTCTGAGAACTGGAAGAAACTTCTCAAGCCATCTAACCCATACACCAAAGGAATCCTACAATAACATACTCTATTTAGTTCTAATTGTTAAGAAGGTTTTTTTATGACATCAAGCCTAAATTTGTCTTTTTGTAAGTTCTACCTATTGCTCTTAATTACAGAAAAGGCTAAGTTCACTTCCACATGACAATCCTTCAAATACTCGAAGAGAACAATCATTTTCTCCCAAATCTTCCCTTCTCTAGACTAAACATAACCAGTTCCTTCAGCTGAGCTGAAGCATATGATATGAATTCAAGGGCTTTTACCATCTTGGTTATGCTTTTCTGAACACTTTCCAGCTTATCAATGTTCTTCTTAAACTGTGGTGCTCTAAACTGAATGAGCGGCATATTCCAGATGAGGTCTGAAAAAGACCTCAGAGTACGGTGGGACTGTCACCTTCCAACTCCTGGAGCCCATGCTTCTCTTAACGTAGCCCACAGTCACATAAACTTTCTTGGTGGTCATATCTTACATTCACTCGTATTGAACTTATAAAATCTAAAACCACCCAATTTTCCCCAAAATATCTACTATCTATTCATGTCTCCCCAATCTTACATCTGTGAGGTTTACTTGTTTGTTTGGTTTTTTATCCAACTGAAAGACTTTATCCCTTTTGAATATCATCATATTAGTTTCAGCCAATGCCTCAGTGCTCTATCTGTTGTACCCTCTAACTCCATCAGTCTTGTCAGACAAATGCTTTTTTTTTCTACTCACAGAAATTGTTTCCCTTTGTGTCTTCAGAATTTTATGCTTGAGAATCATCTATGTCTCCTGGGCTGATTTTCCCTGAAGCACTTTAATCAGTGAGATCCTACTTATCTTTATCTTTACTCTGGATTTTTTGAAATCTACTTTCCCCAAATTTACTGTGCATGTCATATGCCCAGATTTCCTCTGCTTCCTTATCACAGATTCTAAGATGGAATTTAGGTTCATAGCCCTACAAGTTTCCTATTATTTCTACTGAAGCCACAGTTCCTCTCTATTAGTGAAAATCAGGCCCAGAACAGTATTTTCCCCTTGTTTATTTCTCCAGCTTTTGAAGGATAAAAGTATCACAAAGGGAAGTGAAGAAGTTATTAGCTGCTCTGCTACTGGCAGAGAGAGAACTCTGGCAGATAACTGAGTAATTGATGTGTTCACAGCACTTTCACATCATGCCTCTGTTCTAGCTTTGTTATCTGTTTCTCAACTTCCTCATCTATTTCCTTTTGCTGTCCAGGTGGTTTGTAGTAGACTCCAATGACAAAATCACTTCTATTTCTCCCTTCTTTGACTTTTACCTGGATATTCTCTGTTATGCTTCTCTCCTCTGTGCTCCTGCATTTTCTAATGTAAGCAGGCCTTCCTAACATGTCATGGTAATCCAGCCATCCCCCTTTTTACCTAATCCATTTCTTTTGAATAAAATATACCAAAACCATAGTTGAAGAGTTAAAGTTAAAGAGAAAATAATTGGTTTCAGGAAGATATTTTCTCCAAGGGTGCTCTGGTTTTTAACGTTATTATAGTTCTATTTGGTAAATTAAAACCACAAACTTAAACCATGTACCTGTGTTTTACTTTACTATGGAATTTTACCTTTTGTTTCAAAGATTACTATAAAAAAATAGAAATTGATTGGGAGAGGGGGATTCTCAATTTTCAGAGAAGCTTTGCCCTTTGGACATCTCTATAAGCAGGAAAAAAAATTGCATATTCATAAACATCTTTGGTGGATTTGGGTTAAAATTCAGAGTGCGGAGTTTTTCCTTATTTTTCAGCCTATACCATCTATTCATTTGCAGGACTGGTCTGTTTAGTATGGTCCAGACTACTTGACAGCCCTGGAAGATTATGATATGTGTTAAAACTCTCCCTTAATTTCTGTTAAGAAAAATCAACCTAGTAAAGGCCTATCAGAGATAGTACAGGGATGTTGAGTGCAGAAAAAGTTCAGAATCTTGTGATTGGAGTATTATTTGGGAGTCCCTAGGACAACAAATTTAGAGCTGGAAAAAATCAAGTGTTTATTAAATTCCTCCTATGGGCCAGGCAGTAGGCTAGGCCCTGGGAATCAGAGTCAAAGGTAAAAGTATCCCTGCCCTGAAAAAGCTTATATTTAGATAGCAGTGACACTATATACATATACAAACATAGATTATATGCAAAATGAATACAGCATAGTGTGAGGCAGAAGGTCACTGTCAAGGGGATGGAGGTGGGGTAAGTAACAGAAAAGACTTCTTATAAAATGTGTCACCTTGAGCTGAGTTTTGAAGAAAACCAGGGATTCAGAGAAGTGAGAAAAGAGAGCATTCCATGCATGGAGACAACCCATGCAAAGACAAAAAGATGGGAGAGATTTTCAAGTCTGGCCCCTCAAATTAAACCTGGGAAACTGAGATCCATTGCAATGAAGTAACTTGTTCAAGGACACAGAAGTGATACATCAAAGCTGAGGTTTGAGCTTGGATCCTCTGATTCCAAATCTACCACTCTTTCTACTGTTTTCTAATGATTACAAGTTCCATTTCTTATATTAGTGGAGAAGGTCCGCAAAAGTTAGCAGATAGCAATAAACCTGTGAGAGTCTACAGGAGACCATATGTCAACAATGTGTAGTATGTTATGGTTACTTATATATTGCACAGAAGAGAGCCAGCTGCTACTAGTAAATCTGACAGGCAGGACATAAGGATTTGCCATACAGGAAGCAGTCACTTAGCTCTTTATGTTCATACCTTTTAAATTTATCTCTACCTCACTTCCTTGTTTTGTCACCCAAGTCCCTAATCTTTCTTCCCCTTGCCCCCCATAAAAATGTCTTGCTGACCACTGGTTTATGTATGCTATTTGTGTTTGATAGGCTCTTGCTTACCAATTCCTTCCATATGTTTGAGTTAGACCTCACTAGAATACCTGTTCTTCATTTTGGGGGGAAACTTTTCATATTTCAAAGAAGTATTTTTTTTTAAAGTAAGTTTCAAGGACCGAAAAAAGCAAGAAGGTGTAGTAAACACAGTAGTGAAGTAGTGATTACAAACTCTAGATTGTGTTCTTGGGCCCTATTTCCCTCATTGTTAGGTTGTTTTCCTTAGTATACAATAATGGAAATAATGTCTGCTTTCCACTGGGCCTGGAAAACAATATAATAAAGAAGTAAAGTGCATTCAGGACACTCTATAACACTCTAAAGAGTTATAGAATTCT
This sequence comes from Potorous gilbertii, assembly GCA_028658325.1. Classification (NCBI taxonomy): domain Eukaryota; kingdom Metazoa; phylum Chordata; class Mammalia; order Diprotodontia; family Potoroidae; genus Potorous; species Potorous gilbertii. The sequence continues at coordinate 79,738,839 of CM053773.1, read as the reverse complement.
TACCAGCCTATTTTTAAAAATTTTCTCTTATTGTAGGTAATATTTGCAGCCTAGGAACCATGGCAACTTTACTTGCATGTATTTCATAAGCCTGGGAATGTGCCTAGTACTTGAACCTAGGATGGAAAAATACTCTGCGGGTAAATAAATACTACCTTCACTGGGTTGTGTTCAAAGCAAGTTCTCTTTGTATGTGATTCTTAGTCTTGAATCCTTATTAAAGTCACAAACTCCCCTGGTTTCTTAGCTCTATCAAGAGTTCCCACGCATGTCAAACAAACATTTGGTGCCACTCAAATCTGTGCCTCTGAGTTCATAAACACTTGAGATAACTCTTTTCATCTCACCAGTAAACTCTCTCTATTCTACTAATCTATATAGTTCTCTGGACTTAAAGGCTGTCTTCAGAGTAAATCCCTTTCCCCTAGACATATATAATAGCAAAGAGCAAAGTCTGAATTTTCTCCTCTACATATTGCTTCTGTCTCTTTCTTGCCTGGTCCCAGAAAGGTTCTCCAGAGAATTGGGTAGTAAACCTAGCATTGTCTAGAAATTCCTCTCTCTCTCTTCAGAATACTTAGTTCAAGGCTTTTTAACCATTCTCTTTGTACCTAGTCTGCAGTTTTCTCCATCCCAAGAACTATATAGTCCCTTCTCCAAGATCTCCTTCATTACTCTTCTTTACATTATTTCTACTGCTCTTTCGGTCCAAGAGATTCTGTTCATGTGTGTGACAGAAGCTAAATGGAAGACTAGACTGTGTCCTTCCCCTACTGATCTATCTGCTTTCTATGGCAGCACATATCATCCTCCCTCCATCTATTTTTCAGACCTGTGTCTGTTCATTTTTAAAAGACAAGTCCAGAGATTAAACTCAAATATATTCTAGCCATGACTCAATCAATCATCTCCAGACTCTTCGTACTCCATCTAAGGCACATGATCCAAACCCTTAACATATTATCAATGTGGATTCTCAAACCTCATCTAGGGAGGTATATTCAAAAAAAGAGTGTAGAACTTATTCTTGTCAAGTTAACCAGGCTACTTTTGGTCATACACTCTACCCAGAAAAATATCTTCTTTATAGGAACAGCACAAAATATTTAACTACTCTCTGAGTAGTAATACAAGCAGGACAAATTTAAATCAAAATGTAATCTAGAGCAATTAAAAAAATGCAAAGACCTAGCTTCAGGTTAAGTTCTACATCTTCTCTCACTAGATTTCAAACTGTTAACAGTCTCTACTTATGCTTACTTGCCAGATCTAAGTAGTATCACCTTGACTCCCTTTCTAAGAGTCAGAAATCTTCAAGACTCTTACACTGCTTTGGGGCTTGATAAATAATCTTTATATATGTACTTGCCTTTAATTAGTTACTCACCATGATAAGGGAGAAGGAAACAATTTGCATGCTTGGTTTTCCAAGCTGGCTCAAGAATCTAGATTTATTTGATGATTCTCTTTCACAATAAGAACAGAAAGTCTCTTTAGAGTCTGCCTCTTCATAGCCAGCCAGGATGCCAAAAGACATGGATTCAGACATTGCTTCTCATTTCCCTGTGGCTGCTTTTTTTCCTAATAAAGAAAAGGTTACTAGGGCAAAACTCCATAGCAACTACTCCAGCTCCCTCCCTTTCTTCCCAGTTCCTTATCACTATTTTATTTACAGTGAAAGACAGTTCAGTGCCAGCAGCACCCAAGACATTTTAGATTCTCCTTCTTGTTTAAAGCAACTGAGATCTTTTTCCTTTAGAGCATTAAAAAAAAAATCACATTTATATAAAATAGAACTTGCTGTTAGAAACAGAGCTATTCCAGTGGAAGCTGGTTTCCTCCACCTAAATAAAATATTTTCTCTAGTCTTTCCTACAAGTAAGTCTACATAAACCAAACCACTGAAGTAAATGCCTCTACTGAGTCACATAATTAGCAGGGAGTGTTTTGACTTGATTTGTCAATAGTGATGCTCAGTTATATTGAGATACATGTAGACTCTTTTCCAGATTCTTCCAACACTTAGAAAATCATCACTTCATAAATACTATTTATCTTATTTTTTGTTATATATGCCTTTGTCCATCAGTCTGTCTCTGTTAATCGATTTATTTTTCTGTTCTTCCATCCCTTCAGCTTTCTGCTTCTTTGTCTGTGTAGAGAGAAAAGTAGCTAAGTGGCACAGTGGATAGAGTCAGCAAGATCTGAATTCAAATCCAACCTCAGATACTTACTGGCTGTGTGACTATGGAAAAGTCACTTGACCTGTCTCTCTGCTTCAGTTTCCTCAACTGCAAAATAGGGATCATAAAAGGACCTACTTTAATGAGTTGTGGATATCAAATGAGATATTTGTAAAGTGGTTGGCACAGTGACTGCCACATTTTTTGTTTGATTTTTTTTAGTCATGTTTGATTTTTTTGTGACTTCATTTGGGGTTTTCTTGGCAAAGATGTTCTTCAACTCATTTTACATGAGGAAACCAAGGCAAACAGAGTTAAATGATTTGCCCAGGGTCACACAACTGATAAGTGTCTGAAACTGGATTTGAACTTATCAGGCCGGGCATTCCATCCACTGTGCCACCTAGCCACTCTCCTGCCACATGGTAGGTGCTTTAAAAATGCTTATTTCCTTTTCTCCAGCCTATCCCATCATTCTAAGCAGTATGCATAATGTTAAGACTACCTGGGTTAGGAATATAATTATGGTTGTGGAGCAAAATATGGAGAGATCAAACCAGCTTTAATAGAACAATGTTTTACGCACTTGAGTTATTCAGTTCAATTAAATAGAGAACAGTCTTCTAGGGCCTTATTTAATAGTAGTCCTTCAGCTCCTCAGGAGTCATGGATTTAAAGATAAATGTCAGCCTTTAGCCTTCCTAGACCTAGTCCTAGTCATAAATTAATAATTATTACTTCCTAGTCATAACTCCTCTTACCGTCCTTCATCAGGGATAGTTCACTTTTCTATAATCATTCCCATCCTGTTTCCCTGGATCTACTCCAGTTTCCCAATATCCTTTTGAAAGGGAGAAGATCAAAATGGACCCAGTACCCTATAGAGGACCTGTCACTTGCGGAGTGCTGCTTCAGGATTCCTAAATAGTCATCCCATGATTCTTCACTGAAGATTTTCTTGACCTTAGGACTTTCTTTGTCCAATCCCTTATCTACTATGTAGGTATCTCTTTTTCTATTAAAATGTTCCATTAGATCTATCTAAGAAATTAGTCTTTCTCCAGATCCCAAAAGAGATAGCATCCTGCCTAATCTCCCTGAAAGTTCTAGACACAATTTAACAACCCCCTGGCTAATTCTTCTCCCTGGGGCTTAAACAGAAGAATTGTTCCTTTTGGTATAGTAGAACAATGATCAACAAAATGTACAAAAATAACTTCAACTTTCCTTCTTTGGAGATCGGAAGGGATGGCAAAGTGTTTCCTTTAGGGTGTTCAAATGAATGTTTCAGGCATGGTGTATTTCTTGGAGATTAATGACCGTCTGGAACAGCTGAGGGTTTGATGAGTCCCCAGAGAACTACTCATTTCTCCTGGAATGTCTTGTACTGAGTGGGTTAGGCCTACAGGCCTTTTATTTTGGGAAAGGAAGTCATGAAACACTGACAAATAATGTTGTAATTTATTGTATTTATTTAGCATTAATCTCTGAGAAACTTAGTGTGCTCATGGGAGGTTGTTCTGCAGCCCACGTAACATCTTAAGGGGGAGTCAATCCGGACACTTAACTGCAGAAAGCTTGAGGCAAAGAGCAGGGAGAGACTTTTGACCCAAGTCTAAAAAGGAAAGTCAGGGCGGAAATAATTTTCTGCCTCCTAATCCAGTGCTTTTGATGTTTCCTCCTTTTTTCCTTATGTGTCTTCTCTCTTTGGTGTCATAGGTCTAGTCAGAATTTTATAGAAAATGGAAGTAATGACTATTGATTTGTTCAAAATGGGGATTGCTAACCTTTTTTTGTGTCCTGGACCCCTTTGCCAGTCTGGTGAAGACAAGAACCTCTTCTCAGAATTATGTTTTTAAATGAAAGAAATAGAAATTACAAAGGAAAAACAATTATGTTGAAATATAATTAGTAAAATATATTTTTTGAAGTTTACAAATGCCGGATTAAGAACTCTGAATTTAAAAGTTATTCTGTTTGTTCAAAGAATATTTTAGAGGGTTCTGAAGGAAAAATGATAACTTATTTTTCTCAATGTTGGCCAAACAGTCTACAGTCTTTGGGGCTAGGCCCAATCTAGGGTGCTCTGGGAATTTCAGTTTGGGATTGGAGCAAAATGAGATGCTGGCAGACCATATAATATTTGACAAAAGAAGTTTGCCTAACAAGAACAGAAAAGACATCATCATCAAGACATAGCACTGATTGATTTGGTTGTAACTCTCTGGACTAGACATTTGCCATGCTAGTTCAACGGATCAGAAGGGTATGCCAAATCTAAGGAGGATTGGACTCCTCATGCCTTGGGCTTTTCTACCTAGGTACCAGGAAGTTTATTCAATGGTTTGATTTAGTCCCCTTAACCAATTAAGTATGAAAAGTGATTTAATTGTTTTTTAGGGAAAAACTAGCCTAGTCTACTGATAGCAGATAGATGTTGATCCTACCTTTTATCTCTGTTTCTTTTTAGTTTTTATCTCTCTCAATCTCCTCTGTGTCTCTTTGTCTTTCTGTCTCTCTCACACAGACACCCACATACATTCACTTATACATGCCTTCCCATGCTCAATGTATTAGGTTTTGTTGTTGTTTCATTTTATATATCACAGGAACCAGGCTAATGCTTGGACTATCCATCTATAACAACTCACTTTGGGAGTATTTGCTGTTTTATTTGAATTCCTTATTATTTGCCTCATTCTACTTTAATTCAATGTTCTTTTGCCTGCCTTTGATGTCACAAAGCAATGAAAATTGATTCCGTCTGGTCAGAGGGGAGATTCAGAAGAAAGGGGTTGGGAGACAGTGGATGAATCATTTGGATGAATGGTGGACCCAGATGGGTCCTGAGAACCTCAATGAAGCAGTGAATCAAGGTGTGCCAATGTTTTCCCCCTAGTATGGAATACTACAATTTTCGAAGCATCAGAGTTGTAGATCCAAAAGCCTGTGAAGAGACAGGTTCTGAGCAGAAATAGACATTAGTATTTCCAGTGATGATCAACATGAAGGATATATCATAAAAGGATATCATCTAAGAAATGTATAATTGCAAAAAAGAGATTGACCAGTTAAGTATTGAAATTGAGTTTGATCCAAAAACTCTGGAAAGCAATATAGAACTATGCAAAAAAAGGGACTGCAATGTCCCTTCTCTTTGCCCCGTAGATATCATTGCTAAGTATGTACCTCAGGGAGATCATTGACAAAAAGAAGGCTCTCCTTATATACCATAATATTCTAACAATACCAATTTTTTTTTTAAATAACTAGAAACAAAATGGTATGCCCAGAGATTGAGGAATGGTTGGACACATTGTGGTACATGAGTTTAATAGAATGTTACTGTTCTATAAGAAACAACAAACATGTTGAATACAGAGAAACAGAACAGATGCAAAGTGAACTGAGCAGGACCAGGAAAACAATCCAGGCAATGATTGCAACAATGTAAACAGAAAGAATAACAACCACAAAACTACTAGAAGTCATTGTTGCAAAATGATAAAGAACAAGTTTGAATATGAGTTATGAGGTGGAGAAGGGTCCACAGGTATGGAACACTGCATCAACGTCAGGTTTTTCTACATTTATCAGATTGGCTAACTTTTTCTCTTTCTCTTTTTTAAACTTCATCGAAGTTTAAGGGATGACTCTCTAAGATAGAGGAAAAATAAAGGGGGAAATCTAGGTGATATAGAAACAAAAGATATCAATAAAAATCTATTTCAGATAAAAAATAAAATAAGTATAATTTTTTGGTACAAATTTAAACATGCAATAAAAAAAATTGTAAAGCTAAAAGAAAGTAAGGAGTTATAGATTCACAGTCTGAATGTTACATTGATACCCAAGAGATATAAAAATCTCGAGGAAGGCTTCCAGATCTGAATATAGAAGGAAAACCTTGAATCTGCCCTTGTACAGTCACCCCTTCTGCTACACTAGAACTGGTGGGTAGTGGGAAGTGGAGGGAAAACCTCCCATCACTCCATCCATTGTCACTTCCTCCTTTCCTGGATCCAGTTCTCCCATCACAAACCTTCCTGTGTATCTATCTCTTGCCATACTCCCTTCCCCCATTTAACCTCCATCAGGCACAATGCAAAAGCCCTCATCCCAAGCATAGCACCCGCTGTGTAGCTGGCACAATCCCTACATTTGAATGCCAGGCATTCTGGAACTTCTGGGCAATGAAGTAGTAGTGGGAGTGTCCTTCACTGGCAGGGGCAATCTCTGCTGACCCTATAATGGGTTTTACAAAGATAGATTTTTGTGTTCAGCATAGAAAACAAAACAACACAAAAATATGTCAAAAGTCAGAATAGCTTATAAAATGTGAAAACTTGTAAAGCTAACGTAAATAAATTCTTGTACAATGTATTTTAGGCCCCAGGAAGTTGGAATGGTTGAGAAATGTCAGCTGAGTGTGCTAATAATTTAGTTGCTAATAGTTTTTCTGATTGGAAGGAAATCAAAGTTGGACATAGACTTTACATATATAGATCAAAATGATGCCCCTTTCCCTATTTTTATTTCTGCTCCGGAAGAGAAAAGTGAAGGAACAGGAAGAATAGAGGGAGGGAAGTTTAATACCTTCCTTGGAATTAATAAGAACAAAAGCTCTTTCAGTAGGAGAATTATGTTGTGGGAACCAAGCACTAGTGGGAAGGAGACACTTCATTAACTCCCAGTTAACTCAGGCAGTTGGAGAAAGTACTGTAACGGCTTCTAAAAGTCATAGCTAGAGGCTATGCAAAGACTAAATGGGGGTGGGAGGGTGTTTCTAACATTTAAGAACAATGCAGGTGAGAGAGAGAAAAGTTTTCTCTAGTTTTAGAAAGGAAAGTTGTAAGTTGACCCTTGATCGTTAACAGTTGAACTGAATGTGTCAAGACGCTTCATGGCATTAAACCTTCTGCTCTCCAGAAACACACTGATAGAACCTTCACCTGACATATTAATTCCTTGCCATAAACCAATTTCCTACCTTTGATAGAGGCACAGTTGGATACTATAGTTCCCTGAACTAGCTTTCTCAGTCACACACATGCTCTTTTCAAGGTGGAGTTTAGCCAAAGGATTTTAGTGTCTCAGTGTAAAAAATGTGAAAGGATTCACAGAATATATGCAGAGCTGTTTTGCTTATTTCTATCTAGTACTAAGTGACTTGAGTGACTTGGGCTCTAGGGATGACAAAGCAATCTCCTTATTGGCGTCTGAACAAGAAGAACTGCTGGCTTACTTTCTGCTCATCTGAGTTCCCAAATATCCTGTCAGAATCATTCAAGGCTTTCCTATGAGAAGAGAGGAAAGGCCACCTTTCCCTCCTCCTGGAGACATGTCTATTGTTTCCACATGACAGACTGGGAAGGACTTAGCCAGGCAAGTTGGAGCTTGTACCCCTGGATTCTTCTTCTGCTTTATGTTACCTTGTCTGATTGTAGATAACAGAACACCAATCTTGGGTATGTACAGAACTATGAATTTGGGAGGTCCAGAGTTCCTAGGTCTACAGTTTGATGTCAGAAGCACTTTAAGAGGAATCCCTAGAAAGTATTCTAACATTTCTAGGAGAAGATGACCATGGAGGAACCCTAAGCTCTAATCTGACTTGCAAGAAGATATGGACCTGAAGAGAACTGTTTAGACAGTACAGAGGCTGGGTGAAATGTAACTATGACTAGTATATAAAGCATTTATTAAGGGATTATTATGACAGGTAATGTACTAAGTGCTGGGAATACAAAAACAATGAAACAAGATAGTGCCTCTTCTCAAGGAGCTTACCTTCTAATAGAGAAAGATAACACATAAAGGAGGAGAGGATATACCTCTACACTAGCTGCCTTATCCCCTAAGAACGATCCCATTTTTTTGCCTGGAATGGCCAGGTCATCAAAAGTCCCAGTCTCTCTCTTCACTTCACTCTTGGTTGACTCTCTAGTGGGCTCCACTTCCACACTGGCTGCCTTGCCCAACTCAATGATTACTGAGTACTTTTCTGGAAACTGCCATATCATCAGGAGTCATTGTTATGGGGTAAGGCAGCTGTTGTGGAGGTAGAGCAGGATGGAGAATTTTACTGGGAAGGAAATGAGACTGTTCAGAAGTCCCATGAACTGGGAGAACTTCATGTTCCTGTGTTTAAGTGTTAACCTCTCAGAAAAATAGAAAAGCTGTTATTACTGCTGATTATCTAAGTTTTTCAATTAGCTGGTATTTAATATTTTGTGTTTAGCATTTCTTCTTATGCAGAGTAAATAAATGCCTGTCTCATATTCTGTTGTACATTGGAAGTACCTTTCTATTCCATGTTTTTGGGGAAACGTAGGCTGGAGCCAAAAACAAAGCTTTAAGCAAGTCCCCACTCCTCCCCTCTTCCACCCAGGGCTCTGGGTTGAAGGTGCAAAGAACTAAAAGTGTGAGAACAAGAGCTTAACCACTTTTGTTGGAGGCCCAGCTTCAGATCAGAGGGGTCCCTTAATGGAGAAGGAGAAGCTGCCAAGTCCTAACCCATAAGGTCCGGCAGCAGTTAGAATTACTAACTATATAAGGAAATCTAAGCTTTGATTCCTCTCTCTGGGACCGTTTTGAACGATCAGAAGAGGCTGGGAGTTGATGAGCTAGGGGATATGAAAGTTATCTTTCTCTAGGGGCTTTCAAAGAGGTCCAGAGGCATAGTCATTGACCAATTAATAATTAATAATAATAGCTAAAATTCATACAAGGCTTACTTTGTACTAGGCACTGTGCTAAGTGCTTTATTTATTATCTCATTTGATCCTTACAAATAACCCATTTGATCCGGCACAATGAATAATTATTCCCATTTATCACCCCCATTTTACAGATAGGAAACTGAGGTTAACACTTAACAGAGGTTAAATGACTTGCCTCGGGTCACACAGTTGAGCAGTATCTGAGGCCAGGTTTTAGCTCAGTCTTCCTGTCTCTAGGCCTAGTGCTTTGTCCACTCCATCAATTAAACACTAGTGGCACCCATAGTAGGTACTATTACTATTTGTGCAAGGGCAAAATGTCAGAGTTTCATGTGGCCAAAGAAACCCAAATCAAGACTATTACCCATATGGCTTTGGAAAATCACTCAATGACACTTGAGTCTCAATTTTTTCATCTGCAAAATGAGGAGGTTGAACTGTGTAACCTTTAGACCCCTTCAACCTCTAAATCTATCAACCTAGTCAATATATGCATGTGGGCACCCTAGAGAGCTCAAGTCAAGGAAGAAGTGGTATTGGTTGCTGTGTGTGTGTATGTGTGTGTGTAGGTGTCCAGAGAAGACAGTTTGTCCCCTTTCCTCCCTTTCAACATCAGAATTGGCATGATTGTACAACTACATTGTATAGTTATGCATTTCCTTCTAATATTTGATTATTAGTATTCTGTCCCTCTTTATCCATTTCCATTAATGTATTTAGTTAAGTAACAGTATTCTTTTAAAAAATTCTACTTTGTGAATACATGTGAATAATGTATGATTGATGAAAAGAAAATGCATCAACCCAGACATTTGGTAGAGAACAAACAGGACTGAGGGAATGTAGCAAAAGCCACAGCCACCCTGGGGACCATCCCCAGCAGGGGCCATCATTAAGGATCCTGGGGCAAAGCAAGCAGATTAAAGAAGATGGATCACAGCCACAAGATGAAAGGGGAGCCTACCCTGAAAGGACAAGTATGAGAGGCAGTTCCCAAAGAGGTTAAGCACTGAGAGAGTGTGAACATGAAAGCACATGAAAGAAGTAAAGTAGAAGCCAGGAGAGAGCTTCTCTAGATGGTAATCATCTCTCTCTACTGTCTCCACCTACTTAGAATCATTTAAAAAAAAGCAGCCCCATGGTCCTGGTCGCATGGCCCTAAATTTCCACAACAGAGTCGTCTCAAGAGAGATGGGAGCTACTACTTATGTGAAGCTGGACAAGTCACTTAACCCCATTGCTGAGAGAGAGAGAGAGAGACAGAGAGAGAGAGAGAGAGAGAGAGAGAGAGAGAGAGAGAGAGAGAAGGAGCGAGGGAGGGAGAGAGGGAGAGAGAGAAAGAGAGAGAGAGAGGAGCTCTCAAGAGTCAAGTTATTTTTATCAATTAAACTTTATTTTGTTTTCTGATCTACATTCTCTTTCTTCCACATCACCTCTCTCCATTCCCATGAAAAGCAAAACCCCTTTTACAAACATATATAGTCAAACAAAACAAATCCATGCCCCTCAAAATATATCTCAAATTGTTTTCTGAGTTCATCTCCTCTATCAAGAGATGGGTAAATATGCCTCATTTTGAGTCTTCTTGAATTGTGGTTGGTCATTGTGCTGATCAGTTTCTATGTCTTTCAAAGTTGTTTGTTAATTGCTGTTATTGGATAAATTGTTCTCCTGGTTCCGTTGACTTTACTCTGCATCATTTCATACACATATTCCCATGTTTTTCTGAAACTGTCATGTTATCATTTCTTACAACAAAATAGTATTTCATTATACCATAACACATTCAGTCATTCCCCAACTGATGGGTACCACCTTGGTTTCCAGTTCTTCGCCAATGAAGGATCAGGGATCCCTCAAGGACCAGAGTACAGGAGAGGTGAGTCTGGAATGAATTCATGGACTCAAGCATTCTTTAAGTCAAGGTGGCAAAGGCTTTTTGCAATGCCAATATAGTGGGCAGAGATTCTTAAGGAATTTGCCACTTAACTGGGAATCAAACCACAAGGGAGGAATTTTAGAGGGAAAATGATACTCATATAATGAGGTTCCTAGTTTTGGGGGGAATGACAATGTCAGAGAAGTAAAGAGAATTCCAAATTGTACCTGGGCCCTTTGTATCCAGTGAGAACCTGTGAAACATGAATTGTCTTTATAGACACCTGATGGTATATATCTTTATAATACTAATATCAAACACCCCTTTAGTCAGCTTTCTCTTTCACCCATGCCAGAAATCTGGAGTTACTCACCTAGTAGGTAGGCTGAGGATGAAAGGGACTTGTACTTTCATGAATGGGGAGGGTTCCATGGCTGTCACGGGAAAGTGACATTGAGTTAACTTGATATTATAATGGTCATTTATTCAATTTTGGCCTCCCCTTCACTGTAGCTGACTGCAATAATGGAGAGAAGAAATCAGGAAGGAGAAGTTCTATCTACACACAAATAGGCAAGGTCTATTAAGTAGGGTCAGCTAGATGCTGGGTCTGGAGTCAGGAAGACCTGAATTCAAATCTGATCTCAGATACTGTCCAGCTGTCTGATCCTGAGCAAGTGAACATTTACCTAATCCGCTGGAGAAGGAAATGACAAATCACTTCAGTATCTTAGCCAATAAAAACCTCCTACAGGATCACAAAGAGTAAGACACAACTGAACAATGACAAATGAAGCAGGGAGATAGTAGGACCTTTCAGGCAGTGGTTCAATGGAATAGGAGCTGGCATGGAGTCATAAGACCCATGTGATCTCAGACAATGGACTTGGGGGGTGGAGCCAAGATGGTGGAGTAGAAAGACTCATATATGCTAGCTCCGAACCCACAGTCCATGGATTTCCTCTAAAAAGAACTCTCAACAAATTTTGTAACGGTGGAAGCCGTGCAGCAACACAGTAAAGGAGATTTCCATTCCAAAGAGCCCTGAAAAACCGATCCCAAAGGTCCGTCGCACAAGTGGAGCCCAGCCCTGCCCTGCCCTGGCCACGTGGCAGGGAGAGGAACAGATCCAAGCAGGCTTCAGGGAAGGAATCGCCAGCGGCCATGAAGGTCCCTCCACCCACAGACGCACAGGTAAGTGAGAGAGACGTCTGGACAGGCTGAGAGGGGAGCAGTGTGTCTCCATGATTCGGGCCCTCTCGGGAGGCAGCAGCAAGGGCAGCAGGCGGCCAGAGGCTCCCAAAGCAGGCAGGAGCTCGGCAGCAGCTCCATTACAGAAGGTCTCTGCATAAACCCCCTGAGGGAATTGAGTCTGGGTGGTGGCCCTGCCCCAACCTGAGCACCAGAACTTAAGCTCCCATTGAATAGCAGCCAGGCCTGCTGCCGAAAGCCCTGAGGCTGGAGAGCAGCATTTGAATCTCAGACACCAAGCACTAGCTGGGCAGATCTAGACAAGGTGGAGAGGAATCTCAGAAGTCAAGTAATTGGCTGGGAAAATGCCCAGAAAAGGGAAAAAAATAAGATCATAGAAGGTTACTTTCTTGGGGACCAGATGATACCCCCCCTTCTTTTCTGATGAGGAAGAAGAATGCTTAACATCAGGTAAAGACATAGGAATCAAGGCCTCTGTATCCCAAATATCTGAAATAGATATCCAATGGGCTCAGGCCATGGAAGAGCTCAAAAAGGATTTTGAAAATCAAGTTAGACAGGTAGAAGAAAAACTGGGAAGAGAAATGA
>CM053773.1:79675065-79725755 GCA_028658325.1 Potorous gilbertii | reverse complement strand
TGGAGGGAAAAAGAGGAGAGCTGAGAAAAAAACAACATGAAGTTTGCTCTCATCACATTTGACTAAAGGAAGGAATAAAATGCACACTCATTTTGGTATGAAAACCTATCTTACAATACAGGAAAGTGGGGGAGAAGGAGATAAGCAGGGTGGGGGGGATGATGGTGATAGGGGAAATTAGAATGCTCATGTACTGGGGTCGGGGGAGGAGACAAATGGGGAGAAAATTTGGAACCCCAAATGTTGTGAAAATGAATGTAAAAAGTTAAATAAATAAATTTATATATAAAAAAACCAAAAACCAAAAGACAATGGACTTTACCCTTTGGGCCTCAATTTCCTTCTTTGCAAAATGAAGGGATTGGACTAAATGACCTGAAAGACCAATTTCAGCTCTCTATATATGATGCTATGACTTCCTTTGATTCACAAGCACTGCCTCAAGACACCCTAGCCACCATTTTTTGATTGGTGTAAGTAGTAGATCCTAGGAGAGTTACTCAGTATTCTACAATAATAAGAGAGTAGAGGAGATTTATATCTTTGGGAATTTGCTACAGAGAGTTTTTGCTATGTTATTATGCAATTATTATAGCATTATAGTGGGACTTGATTGTAATGTGTAAATGACATTTAGACTTTATTATTCAAAACTGGTTTTAGCAGCCATATGCTTTTCTGTATTTATTTCATTTTAAAAATATTTTATTTTTTTCTAATTACATGTAAAAACAATTTTTATCATTCATTTTTTAAATTTAGAGTTCCAAATTCTCTTCTTCCCCTCTCCCATAATTGAGAAGGCAAGCAATTTGCTATAGTTATAAATGTGTAGTTGTGGAAAACATATTTTCATATTATTTATGTTGTGAAAGAAAACACAGATAAAAAAACAAAGAAAATAAAAAGAGTATACTTTGTTCTGCATTTGGACTCCATCATTCTTTCTCTTTAAGTAGATAACATTTTTCATCCTAAGTCCTTCAAAACTATCTTGGATCATTGTATTGATGAGAATAGCTAAGTCATTCACAGTTGCTCATCATACAGTATTGCTGTTACTATGTATACTGTTATGGTTCTTCTCACTTCACTTTGCATCAATTCATTTAAGTCTTTCCAGGATTTTCTGAGCATTTCTTGCTTGTCATCTCTTATAGCACCATAGAATTCCATCACAATCATAAACCTTAACTTGTTCAGTCATTTCCCAATTGATTGCATCCTATTAATTTCCACCACAAAAAGAACTGCCATAAATATTTTTGTAGATATAGGTCCTTTTCTTTCTTTTTTTTTTTAAATCTCTTTGGGATGTAGTCATAGCATTGCTGGGCCAAAGGGTTTTATAGCCCTTTGGGCATAGTTCCAAATCGCTTTCCAGATCAATTCACAACTTAGATCAATTCACAACTCCACCAATGGTGCTTTAGAATCCCAATTTTCCCACCTCCTCTTCAACATTTGTAATTTTACTTTTCTGTTATATTACCGTTACCATTCTGTCATGTCATCAATCTGATAGATGTGTGTGTAGTACCTCACAATTGTTTAAATTTGCATTTCTCTAATCAGTAGTGATTTAGAACATTTTTTGTGTTACTATAGGGTGCTTTGATTTCTTCATCTGAAAACTATCTGTTTATATCCTTTGATCATTTATCATTTGGGGAATGATTTGTATTCTTACAAATTTGACTCATTTCTCTAATATTTGAGAAATGAGGCCTTTGTCAGAGAAACTTGCTATAATATTTTTTTCATAGTTATGATTATTGTGTATTTCCCTCCATCCTATTTTCCCATTTAACCTTCTCTCTCTGTCTCTCTCTGTCTCTGTCTCTCTCTCTCTTTCTCTCTCTCTCTCTCCCCCTTTCACCTTCTCCATCTTCAAAAGTGCTTTGCTTCTGACTATCACCTCCTTCAATTTGCCTCCCTTCTATCAGCTCCACTCCCATTCCTTTCTCCTATCCTTGTAGAGTAAGACAGATTTCTATACCCAGCCAAAAATATATATGTTATTTCCTCTTTGAGACAATTCAAGTCTTGTCTGTCACCACCCTCCAACTTCCTCTGCATTGTAAAAGTTCTTTTGTACTTCTTTTATGTGAGACAATTTATCTCACTATGCCTCTCATTTTCCCCTTCTCCCAGTGTATTCCTCTTTCTCACTCATTAATGTTATTTTTTTAAACCATCATGTCACAGTCATCCCTCATCTTACCCCTTAATTTTATTTTTTAGATATTATCTCATCACAGTGAACTCATATCTGCATCCTCTGTCTATATAGTCTCCTTCTAACTTCCCTAATAATGATAAAGTTTTTAGGAGTTACATGAATCATGCAAGAATGTAAATAGCTTAATCTTACTAAAACCCTTATGATTTCTTTTTCCTGTTTACCTTTTTATGCTTCTCTTAAGTTTTATATCTGAAAGTCAAATTTTCTATCTAGTCCTGGTCTTTCATCAGGAATGCTGGAAAATCCTATGTTTCATTAAATATCCATTTTTTTCCCTGAGGGATCATACTCACTTTTGCAGAGTAGGTGATTCTTGGTCACAATACTAGTTCCTTTGCCCTCAAGACTATCATATTCCCAACCCTTGAATCCTTTAATAAAGAAGCTGACAAATCTTTTCTTATACTGACTGTGGCACCATCATACTTGAATTATTTCTTTTTGGCTCCTTGTAATATTTTCTCCTTGATCTAGTTGCTCTGGAATTTGGTTATAATATTCCTGGGAGTCTTCATTTGGGGATCCCTTTCAGGAGGTGATTGGTGGATTCTTCCAATTTTTATTTTACCCTCTGATTCTATGATATTGAGGCAGTTTTCCTCAGTAATTTCTGGAAATATGATATCTAGGTTCCTTTTTTATCATGGCTTTCAGGTAGTCCAATAATTTTAAAATTATCTCTCCTTGATGTATTTTACAGGTCAGTCACTATTCAGATGAGATAGTTCATATTTTCTGCTTTTTCTTTTCAATCCTTTGGTTTGTTTTATTGTTTCTTAATGTCTCATGGAGTCATTAGCTTCCACTTGCACACTTCAAATTTTTAAGCAATTATTTTCTTCAGTCAGCTTTTGTACCTCCTTTTCCATTTGGCTATTTCTGCTTTTGAATGAGTTCTTTTCTTCAGGGAATTTGTGTACCTCTTCTCCCATTTGGCCTGTTTTGCTTTTTGAGGTATTTTCCCCAGTATTTTGTTGTATCTTCTTTATCAGTCTGTTGGCTCTTTTTTCATGATTTTCTTGCATCACTCTCATTTTTTCCCCCAATTTTTCCTCTTCCTGTCTTATCTTATTTTTTAAAATCCTTTTGGGGCTCTTCCAGGAATCCTTTTTGGGTTTGAGAACCAGTTCACATTTTTCTTTGAGGCTTGGAATACAGATCTGCTCCTGAGGTGCTGGGGGCACTTTCCAAACTTCAACATTTTTGTGCTGCTGTTTTCAGGGCTAGTTCTGCAACTCTGGAAGTTTTTAGTTCTTCTAAGGAGAGGTGTAGTGATTGCTCTTCTGGCTTGTGCTCTGGTCTGTGAGCAACCATAAGCACTCTTTTGTGCCCTGGAACTATGATCAGGGTTCCCACTTCCTGTGGCCACATACCCTACTGTGCTAGTGCTCCTCCTATCTCTGGGACCAGGATTAGAACTGAGTATGGACAATACAACAGAGTCCTGCACCCAATACCAGCAAAAGGTCTCTTATAGTCTCCTTCTGACCAGTTATTTGATCTCTTTATCATCTGTGGCCTGAGAGCTCTAGAAGCTACCACTGCCCATGCAGTAACCCCCTCAGACCTGCTGCTAGCTTGTTGTGCTTTACTGCACTCTCACCCTAAAGAGACAGACCTTTCCTACTACTCTTCTAAGTTGTCTTGTGCTGGAAAATTGTTTCACCCTATCCTTTTGTTGTACTACTGCTTCAGAATTTTGGAAAGGAATTTGGGAGAGTTCAGGCAAGTCCTTTCCTTTATTCCGCCATCTTGGTTAAGGGGTCATAACCTTATTCAGAGTATAGCTGTGTAGTAAGTCATCTGACTTGACATTACACAAATGACCACTTCTGACACAGATGACTGTAATAAGGGGAGTTAAAGATCTCCCCCATTAACAGGCCCCAGGTGGATCCCATTAAAGGAAGCTTGATTAAGGGAGGTTTGTTTCGTAGGAAGGCCCACATCTTTTGATAATTGCTAATGAAGCACTGGGTCACAAGGCTTGTGATGCTCACTGGCTCTGAAAAGTGTGTATATACTGTGAGGTGAGGTTTTCCTTTGGGGACTTGCTCTTTGGAAGAAGGTTTGTGTGCCAGATGAGACTCTGGGTTGCCACTAAGGAGCCCTCCTCACCCCACCTTGGAAAACCCAGATGCTGGTGATTCTCTCTCTGGTAACTATGTATGCTGGGCCTAATATGACAGTTTATTTCTCTGCTTGTATTTTCTCTGTTGGTATATATGATTAAAGAAGATTGTTGACCACTCAGAAGTTGCTTTCCTTTTGGAAAAGCAGATCTAAGAACCTGGGCTAGCAGGCCATCCTGGATGTGTCAGGGTGCTTGCTGCTATGTTGTTCCATCAGATACTTTGGGGTACCATCAAGAGGAATCTGCCAGCAAACTGGGGTTGACTTATGAAAAGAGCTTTGACACCAGGTTTTCTTAGGTAGAAGGAAAATCAACAGCTGCTGTCCCATCAGGGGAAATTTTGAGTACCTAGAACCAACAGAAGCAATCACACCCTTTGCCTGAATCAAAGACATTTACTATTCCTTGGTGGCTACTGGCCTAATCCTGAAGGGATAAAGGGTGTGTTACAAGGCTTTACCAAGAATGGATTTGTGGACTTGAAATTTTAGCAAGGGCTGTTCTCCATAAGCAAATTATTTGCAAACAAATTTTGCCTTAGAAAAATGGCTGAGTTTCCATCTATAATGACATGACGTTGTATAACTTTAAAAATATATTGCTTTGAAGTGTCATGCTGCATTTCTACTTTGCTCTCTAAAGAACAAAGTATATGTGTCTGATTACTCTGTGCTTCTGAATCTCTGATCCGGAGATTTTGTCATTTTTGAAAGGATTCAAGTCTTTCTCTAACATGAAGAGTGTTTTCTTCTACATATGCATGATAAATTGTGGTGACAGACGCTCAGGCATGGCTTTCAGTGCCATCTATAATCACTTCCAAAAGCATATGCTGCTGAGGTTGGTTTTCAAAATACTTTTCTTCAAGGCCACAGCCTGCTGCAAATGCCTCTAATTTTCCTACCCCCTGCTGTTCTTTATGTGGTTAGAGCAACAAACAATCTGGAAACACAGCCCCTTCCTTGTTCTCTATGATCATTCCCTCTGGAACAGACTTTCCATGATGAGAAATACAGAATCTTCCTGAATCACAGCGTAAACTTGAATTTTGTTTTTAAGTCTTCGCCTCTCCCATATCACCTCCTCTCCACCCCGTAGCTCCCAAGTGCATTTGGTTTCCAAGTTGCCTCATCCCATGTGACCTCCAGAGATTTGATGAGCCAGTGACAGGCCTATAGCTCCCATCCTTATATTCAAGGAAGATATGAAACAGTTGACCCTGAGAAGAACGGCTGACCCTATTTCATTTCAATGCTACACCACCCAACCATAGCTAATAATTTTTCATCCCTACACCCACCAAAATAAAGAAAAACTTTCTTTTCCTGTCCAAATTCCAACCAGAGCAATCTAGCTTAAAACAAAAAAAAAATAAAGGAAGCTGTTGAATGGTCTCATTGAAGTGACAGAAAGTTCTTGGAATGGTAAAACTACTGATTTATCTCCTATGACAGCAATAGTTAAGCTGTCCCAATTTCTGTGGGAAAACAGGAATATTAACATCGGTCCCCAAGTATCATACTATTTAAAATGTTTTAGTTATGTCTTTATGTGCATGTTGTGCCTAAGAAAGTCCATTGCTTTCATCAGCAAAAAGAGATTCTAATTAAAACCCTGTATAATACACACTTTTAAAATATTTATTTTCAACATTCTTTTTAAAAAAATTTTTTTAGTTCCAAATTCTATCCCTCTCTCCAGTCCCTCCCCCATCCATTGAGAAGGCAAGCAATATGCTATCAATTATATATATGAAATCATGCAAAACACATTTCTACATTAACCATGTTCCCCCCACAGCAAGAAAAATTAAGAAAGTGTAAAAAGTATACTTAAATTTATGCTGGATTCATCAGTTCTCTCTCTGTTGGTGAGTAGCATTTTTCATTGTGAGTCCTTTGGAATTATCTTGGAACATAATATACTTTTTTTAATCTTAGGGAAAATGGAAGAAAAGGTGAAATTGTGACTTGACCCAACCTAGCTTGTCTGACCTAGTCCAAGAGAATACCATCTGAGCTGACAATAAAACGCATGAAGATTGAGGTGGTAGAAGGAACCGCCGATGAGAAAACTGCCTCTGACAATGCAGCTGTGTACCTGCTCTGCCCCAGTAGTCTTAGATAGTCACCTTGAGTAGCAAGACACTAAGTGACTTGCAGAGGGTTAGAAAGCCAGTATTGAGGAGAGAGATATCTCTCTAAATATTCCCGGAATTCCTAATCTTCCTGACTCTGAGGCCAACTCTCTAAGTGTTATGCAATGCTACCTTTAACATACTTATTTACAGTATTTTTTATGGAGCTTCAAGGAGTTTGCAAAGCCTTTCCCAGGCACCTGACCAGGTGGGTAGCACAAGGATTACTATCCCCTTTTTACAAAGGAGACTACTACTCTGTAAGGCTCAGAAAAGTTTAATGAACCAAGTCCAGAGCTCTGAGCATCTGTGTGGTATGAATGTGGTGTTTTTAAATCCAAGTTTGTCCATTGTTTTTTTTTCCCCTCAGGATATCTGGGTTCCTGCTTACCCTTTGACTCTCACAGTTTCATTTAGTGAATTAATACTGACTGGCTGCCTCAAGGTACAAATCACACAAAGCCCTTTGCTCTGTTTCTTTAAAAAAAAATTATAGAACAAAAAAGCATTTCTAAAACATAATAAAAAAAAAAGATGATTGCACATGAAACTGCAAATCTATTACGTACAATTTGCTATTCTTTTAAAATATGTAACAAAGTTATTATGTAACATTTTTTCACTTTTTTCCCCCTATCCTAGAGCTGGCTACCATTAGACACAAATATCTACATTATATGTAAAATCATTCTATTCATACTTCTATTAATCAGTTCTCTCTTTGGATGCAGATAGCATCTGCCTTCATGTTCTCCCTTTCAAAATCTATTACTTGCTTTTACTCTGTCCTAGCCCTAAGCACAACTTCTAGTTCTAAAGACATCCATTTGATTTATCATAGCAACACAGGACTACAATCTTTTCAGTAACTATCTTCTATCAAGTCCCTTTTGCTGTCTGGACAGCACCAATAGCTATCTATGAAAGGTTAAGTATCCATCAAATTTCTTAAAGAGTCAGTGAAAGCAGTCTCTACTGTCTCTCTAAGTAACTTATTCAGTTTTGTTCAATTTAATGAGTGTCTGCCAAGCCCTTTCTGCAGATACAACAGTCTATGAAAACAAGAGGTTATTTCGGTCCATGAACTTGTTAGCACAGAATCGCTTTGTGGGTTAGAAGCAGACCTGCTCTACTTGCTTATTCCAAACAGGCGTTACAGCCATCTTTGGAACCAGATCTGTGCCACGTTAATGTCATTCTTTGTGTGTGGGAATTCAGTTGGTGCTCAAGAACTGAGAGCTTGTATTATTGAATAATAGTGTGTATGAAGGCCAGCACAGATAGCATTAACAGTTTGATAGAAGCCTGGGCTATTCGAGCTTCAAACTTGTCTTTGAATTTGTGATGTTATTGTTGGCTCAAATATGTTAACTCAGAGATCAATTTCAGCTTTATTTCTGATACCCTGTCTTTGTGACTTTATGTATTTTTTCAGTGACAACCTTAGATTTCTTGAATGGGACAGTGGGGAGAGGAGGAGCAGAAAACAGAGAGGAGGCCTATAGTTTCTGTATCTATTGAAAGATAAAATGTGTTCATCTTCAAAATTTTATTCCTACTCCACAATGGTGGGGTCAGTTTTTGGTTGGAGTCAGAAATGATCTCTCTCTCTCTGGCTCTCTCTCTCTTTCTCTCTCTGTGGCTCTCTCTCTCTCTCTCTCTCTCTCTGAGCACAGACATGTGGGATACTGTTTTTGGATTTGTGAAACTTTAGACTATGGCTATTTAAAAAACAAAAGAAAATAAAAATGTGTGGCAGGAACTCTGTGGCTGTGGCACGAAGAAGTCTGACTCTGCACTTAGAGGACCAGCATTTGTATCCGGACTCTGAGTCTTACTTCCTAAATGACTTTGGGCAGGCATTCGCCTTCTGTGGACCTCAGTTTCCTCCTAGATAAATTGGGGAGAGGGGACCTCTAAGATTGCTTTCAACTGTCTATGGGACTATGCTTCCCATGATGCTATGCATCCAAGGAGAGGAAGAAAATGTAGAAAGGTAGATTGATGAAAAATTGTGGAGTTGCCAATGAATATGGATCATATCCTCCCTTCCTCTTCCTGGTCTGAATTAGGATTTTTTTCCCTCTGTTTATTCCCCAACTCTATCCCTTAGGCTTGGCAAATTCTTGACTAAATGCAGAACTACCCTTATATTAGTGTAGTTGCTTTAAAGATTCTCTTGGAAATATGTGTATTCACATCTGTGACTTGGCCATACCTTTATAACTTGGATGACTCCACTACCCCTTCTTGAATTCTTCTTGGTATTCTGATTTTCCCCAACAGGGTCATTTTATGGGAGTGGCTCACTAGAGCACAGGAAGCACCATATTGTGACTTGGACACTTCATGGGTGGGTGGAGGAGGAACATTCAACTTAGGGTCAATGGTGCAGCTAATTTCTAGGCCGTTGGCAGTGACCTAAGGAGACAGCTGCTGGTGGTGCTTCCAGACATTCATGCAAGGTTATATTAAATTCTGATTTGGCTTTTATTTGCAACTTATAGGTCTGGGACTCCTGAGGAGCTGGTGAATGGGGACTTCTCCCAAGGCTGACCACACTGAGAGAAAGCAGCTGTGTTTTCTTAGCTGAAGCTAAGGGTGAAGGCAGGTGCATCATGTTATCCTGATGAACCAGTCCAATGGAAGGAATATTTATGGGGTCTCTGAAGCAGAAGAGAGTTCAGCTTTTCTCCTGATGCCCTGAGATTTCTGCCAGAACAGATTAGCTCCAGGGACAGAAGTTATATCTTGGTTTGGGAAAATTTTATTAATTTAGGTACCTTCCCAGGGAAGAGACAGTCTTCACAGAGGGGTTGGCCACCTTTCAGAATCAGTATGCCATTGATATACTCTCTAAAGAAAGCAATTTGATGGACCTGGGTGTTTGGAGGATTCCCTGGGAGAACCTTTCTTTATAGCGGCAAAGTCTTGAATAGAAGATTGGGAGGAAGAAGAAAAATGTAGCACAATTGGGTTGGTCTCCCTATCTCTTCTCCTCATTTTTCCTATGGGAGACTCCTTTCAAAGTACTAATATCTCTAAGAGGAACATACCATGAACCACTACCTGTTAGCTCTTTAATTATGAGATAGTTTGTGTTTGTTGAATTTATGGAACTGAAAATAAGAAAGAGTGGGAGATAGACTAGGTCCTTGGGAGTGAGGGCGTCAAGAAAAGAAGATTATTATTAGGGGAAATGGAAGTCACGAAGATGTATTCAGAATCTCAGAATGTTGGAGCTAGAAGGGATCTTATGTCATCTCTTCTCTAGTCCTCAATTTTCTCATCTATAAAATGAGTGGATTAGGGTAAGAAAACTAGAGCTGGAAAGGATCTCAGATCATCTAATCCAACCCTCTTATTTTAGAGGTTAAACTGAGACCTTGAGATGGGAAGTAACTTTCCCAATGAACTCAATTTCTTTCGATATTGGAATAAAAAGGTGGAGCATAGAAATTTAGGATGAGAGCTTCTGTATTTGAGTTTAATGAACCTTCTGTCCAGTAGTGTCCTGGTAAATGTTTTCTAGGTCTCTGAAAAACTAAATGTACCCATGATACAGTTCTAAGTTTAATTTGCATCATTAACATTTTCTCTATCACTTTAAGTCTATACGATCAGCAAAACAATAAATCAAGACATGATTTGTAGTATTTGCCGATTTGAAGGTATAAACGCTCAAAATGAAAAGGTAACAATTAGAAACTAGCTGGTATACCTCTTGCTTATCTTATACCAAGTTATATCTCCTTTAACAACTAGTCCTGGCTATACTACTGAAAATCATATTAGGTGCTTGGATAAATGATTGTAATTTCAAGTTTAGAACTAATTTAAAACCTTTTTCATGTATTAAAAGTGTGTTGTAGCAAGGCAATCATAAATGACTTTTAATAAGTGACTTTTAATAAGCTTGGCAAATTGCTAGTATGATTAGCTAAGTATTTGATCCAAAATTATTGAGAAAAAAAATAACATGATAGTTGGCAATGTGGTTTACCTGAACAAATCCTGCGAGATGGATTTAATTTCTTTCTGAAATGGGATAACAAACTTAGTGGATAATAGAAATGTAGCAAATAAATAGCATAATCTCTCCTTGGTCAGGTATTTAATTTCAGGCCATACAACCTTTTCTCAGAGAAAATGTCCAACTTAATATCCATCTGTTTTTAGTTCTATGGATTCATCATATCTTACAAAGAAATTATATACCAAGTAGATATTAATAACAGCATCAGATCAGGAGGAGGTATTGATCTGAAGAAAGTACTTCTCTGAACTGTTGCCGGTTTTAGAAATTGTAATTGACATTGTGACATTTCATTCATTTGGTGAAATGGATGGAAATCAATATAATAAGATTAATTTGAGATCCACACAGAATGACTGATTATGGAAAGAATAAATATGCAAATATGAAATGGGTGATATTGGAATTTAAATAGTCATGAAAGACTTTCTTTAGTACTTTGAGAAGAAAGAGCAGGAACTTATTATAATACCTTTTCAAAAGGTCTAATATAATGAGGTTTGAATCCATTTTTAGAAATAATAGCAAAGCATTTAACCATTGTTCATTTATCAAATTTCATTGTGCTAGGTACTGGAGAAACAAAGATGAATGAGACATATTTCCTGGCCTTAAGGAGCTTTGTAAATAGGATGGTACCTTATAAGTATGTTATCACATTTTAATAATAGAATCTTATGGTAAGAGAAATAAAATATATCATCAAACATAGCGAGTGAAAATATTAGTGCATAAAGGGAGTGTAAAATGCCATGAGACTGGATAAGGGAGAAATCAATTCCAATTGAGAGAACTCACAGGTTTCATGGAGGTATTGGCATTTAGATTAGACCTTAAAGAATGAATAGGATGTTAATGGATCATAGATCTTAGATTTTAATCTGGAAAGGATCTTATAGGTAACTTAGTACAACCCCCACAAAAAATGGGGTAATTGGGCCTCAGAGATGAAAATTACCCCAAAGTTGCAAAGGTGGGGACCTGGAATTTGAAGTCAGGTCTGCTAATTGCAAATTTAGTAATCTTTACTGAATCTCTCTGATAGAGACATGAAGGAAATAGCATGGGAAATAGCATGAGCTTAGGAGCTTTGGGCTAGGTGACTCATCTGCACAAATGAACTTAATTTCTTTTTGGTAATGATATAAGTTTAAATGAGTGTTTCTTAACACAAATGGCAATTTATTCTATTTTTACCTCATATGGGAAGTACTTTGTTGTATTCTCAAAGACTTAAGAGATATCCTAGTTTTCCTCAACAATTTTAAAAATTAAAGCTTATTTGTGGACAGAGTGTTTGAATTGAGGAGGTTCTGTATGCATATGAGAAAAGATTTATGAAAGACTTAGAAATCCAGGTCTCAGTAATTAAAGAACTATGGTCAAGAGGGCAATTGTATGCAGTTAGATGATAAAGATCAGAAATATAGGCATGGGCAATTTTAGGGGACATTTGGCTGTTCAGGAGCAGAAAGGAGAACTGTTGACCCTTAGGAAACGGACAGCAATGCTTCAGGATGCTAGAAGTAGATGAGGTCTCAGAAATAACCTTTCCATGGTACAGAGGACAAAAAAAACAACTTAGGGGAGAAATGATAGCTACCTTCAAGAATTTGAAGGTCACCTATCTGGAAGAAAGATTGATTTGTATGACTTGACCTCAGAAGAAAGAATTAGGAACAATGGGTAGAAAGGTAGAAGTTACAGAAAAGTAGAATAAGGTGTGCAGGTACAGGCCTACATCGTCCAAGGAAGACAGCCAACTTGTGTAGCCTTTGTTTTTTTGTCTTTTTTTTATGCTTGCCAAAAAGATGATTTTATGGAGAACTCACACATAGCAAATGTTCACATGGTGATCGGAAAAAAGCGATACAAAGACTCTCTCAAGGTCTCTCTTAAGAACTTTGGAGTTGATTATGAGACATGGGATATACTAGCACAGGATCACCCAGCATGGCATGCCCACATCAGAGAAGGTGCTGTGCTCAAAAGAAACTCAAGATGTACAAGTTTAGAGAATCCCCCCAAGTGTTCACACGGTCTATCGGTGCCTGACCTGTGGTAGAACATTCCGAGCTCCTATTGGTCTGATCAGCCACAATCAGAAGCACTGTAGGTTTAGGCTAATCTAGCAATGTCATTTTGGTCCTCTTCAAGCATGAAGGACAACAACCGATGTATGCAGCAATAATGATAGTGCCAACATTGACATAGCACTTACTCTGCACCAGGCACGGCCTCAATACTTCACAGTTATTTCATTTATCGTTACCACAACCCTGAGAGGTGGATGTTATTACGCTCATTTTATTATGGGGAAACTGAGGCAGATAACAAATAAGTGACTTTGCCCAGGGTTGTGCAGCTAGTTAGTATCTGGGGCTAGATTGGAACTCAGGTCAGGAGCTCTGTCCACCGTACTACCTTACTGCTGGCTTGTTTTCTTACCTCACGTCTCTTATATCTTAGATCACGTCTCTTTTCTCACATCCATTATGTCCTCTACTAAGCTTCCAAAGTGATCTTCCTAAAATGCCTATTTGATCACATCAGTTCTCTCTTCATAAACCGCATTGGCTCCCTTTTACCTCCAGGATCAAATAAAACATCCTCTCTTTGGCTTTTAAAGCCCTTTGCAACCTGTTCACTTTCGTTTCAACCTTTCATTCTTTCTCTTCCTTTCCCTTTATGTACTCTAAGATTCAGTGACACCGATCTTCTTACTGTAGCTCAAAGGGGAGCAAAGGTGACCAGTTCCATTTCCTTTTCCCTCACTGTCTTTCAAGTTTCTCTCTTCCCACTCTGTACCTTCTACCGCCTGCCTTCCTTAAAGAAACACTCAAATCTCACCTTATGCAAGAAGCCTTTCTCTGTCCACCTCTAAAATCACCTCCCATTTTCATTGCCTATGTCTTGCATCTATATACTTGTTTGTATGTTATGTAAGTGAGCTTCTTGAGGGCAGGGATAAGTTATTTACCTTTCTTTGCATTTCCAGTAGTTAGTATAGTGCTTAGCTATCACTACATCACTCAAAAAACAAACTCAAGTGCAAGTCATATCATCATTTCTCTGATGGCATGGTCTTCTTTGGCAACGAAGGACAAATACACATCATGCCTAGCACATAAATACTTAATAAATGTTTGTTGACTGACTAGCACATGGTAAACCCTTAATAAATGCTTGTTGACAGACAAAAAACAAAAGAGTGAGGAAGAAAAGGATATGAATTTACTTAGTTTGAAGGAGAGAAGGCTAAAAAATGAGATATACATTTTTTAACCTGGACAATGTAGGAATGTGTTAAATGATTGTTTTTCTTTTAAACTGAAGAGTGCAGGACAGAGGAAAGAAATACTCATTTATTGAAAAAGGAAAACAAAATGGAAAAAGAAGAAAAGTCTGAGAGAATTTAACAGTCATCTTTGAGTATATGTTGGACTCTAAAGACTGTAGTGACCTAGCTGGTCTTTATGCTCACATATGGGAAGAAAGGTCATGAGGAAACAATCTGAAAAATGAAATTTTTATGTTGAGTGTAAGGAAGAATTATTTTACATAATAATACTAAACACTAACATTTATCTAAAACTTCAAGGTTTGTAAAACATTTTACAAATATTATCTTTCTTGATCTTCATAAAAACCTTGATCAATAAGTGCTATTAGTATCATCTCTATTTCACAGAGGAGTTGAGGCAAACCAGAGGTCAAGTGACTTGCCTAGGGTCATACTGCTGAGCCTGAGGCAAGATTTGAACTTGGTCTTTTTTGACACTAGTTGCCTTATCCACTGAATACTGAAAGACGGCCAATTTTTGGAATAAATTACAAAATCCCTTCCCTGAAGGCCTTTTAAAATGTGTTCATTTTCATCTATTTGTGGTTCATCAGTGGTCTTGTCTAGAGACCAAAGGATAAAACTTAGCTCTCAAAGTTGCTTAAAAGTCTGAAGGATTGCAGAGAAAGGACTGCACTTAATGTGTAAGAAGAGGAAGTGGTTGTTTGCATCGTCAAAGCTATGGTTTTTCCAATAGCAATATATGACGCTAAGTGTCACGGAATGGTAGTGCCACAAAAACTTTTGAGAGTCCATTGGACAGTAAGATGCTCATATCAGTCAAAACTTAAAGAAATTAATTCAGACTATACACTGGAAGGTCAAATACTGAAGGTGAAGCTTAAATATTTTGACCATGTAAGGAGAAAATGGGATTCATTGGTAAAGACCCTGATGTTGGGAAAGATCAAATGCAAAAGAAGAAGGGGATGGCAGAGGATGAGATGGGTAGATAGTGTCGTGGAAACAATGAACATGAAGTTAGACCAACTTCAAGAGATAGTGGAGGATAAAATAGCCTGGTGTGCTATGGTCCATGGGCAGGCTTGAATAACAGTAAAGATATAACTTAGGGGCCCCCTCCTAAAATATCTTCCTCGTGTTGTGTCAAGTTCTATCTATTAGAGATTCATTTGGAATAAAAGAAAAATCTCTCCAAAAAGCAAATATTGCTAGCACAATTAAACTGTCTTATTACTTTTACAAAATAGTGTGAATTTGTTTATTTGGTATGTTTTCCTACTATCTGAGCTTAGCATGTAGAAGGAATAGAAGTGTTTGTGGATAAGCTGGTACTGGTTGGAGGTGGGAGATGATTGAAGAGGGGGAAAGTAGAAAAGGTACAGAAAGGGGGTAACCGGAGGCCAGCATGTGAGAGTTAGGCTCTGGAGGGGTTTGGGAGATGAAGTTAGTATATGGGAGAGGGTTAAAGAAAAGAAGTGAAAACAGAGTCTGAAAGTAAAGCAAAAGGTCTTGGCCTCAGGCACTGAAATTTAAGAGGATGCCATTTTATCCTGCCATTTATCAGTCACCAGATAGTAAGCTACTGGCTTTAGGTACTATAAAAACTGCCCTACCACTAAGGGAATTATCCATTTCCCAAAACACTAGTTGAATATAGGTGGGGCTTTCCACTGTTTAACCCGAACTTTTTCAGCTCTGAATTCCTTTAAGACAATTTCCTTAACTCCTCTATCCTAGCAGTACAATAAATACAATTGCTACTTATACCCAAATTTCAAAGCAAAGTTTTTTGGTAGCAAATGTGGGCTGCCATGCATCTATATCTATATCGCAGGTAACTCTCCAAAAAGATTCTGTTCCAAAGTTTACAGTGGTACTTACCTGGGAAGTGTGGAAATGATCATCATCATATGCATTTTTTTTTGCCAGTACCCAGCAAGCCCTGGGCAAAGCATAAATTTCTGAGGTAGAAACCACTCCTTCCAGCTTTCAACATCCAGCTCTAGCTAGAACAGCTTCAAAAGCTTTAGTATCAGGAAACAGCTCCAGAGGATAAGGAGATAGGTTGCCATAGCAACATCAGGGAGTGGGGAGGTAGGAAAAGAATCTAGATTATAGGTAAGAGACTCCAAGGTAAGGTGAGGACTTGGGGGCACAAATTGAAGGATCCATCTTCCATGCTACCCTTGTACCCTTAGCCTTGAATTTGCAACAACTGCCCCTACCTCCTCCCTGGGATTCATCCCCATTGGAACCTGCCAGTTTGGACCAGCATTGTCTGCTTCATGTTCTTGGTGCATCAAAAGGACAAGGTTGCCACTCTTTCTACCACCACCCCTGTGCCTCCCTCCCAGCTATCCTTGGGGAAAGGGAGAGGTTAAAGGTTGTTAGCTATGCTTGCCTTGATACCTTAGGGGACATCACTCTCCCTGCCTTTCCTGCTCCTTCTCCCCTCTACTTTTCCCCACACCCCACTTGGTAACTTCAAGGGGCTCTCTAGAAGCTCACCAGAATTGCAAGGAAGGTGAAGGTCAAAACCCTCTCTCCCAGATGTGGGATCCTGAGGCCCTCCCATATTCCAGGTAGATTCCTCCATGACTAGAAATTCCAGTTGCTTCTCCGAGTAAAAGAATACCTGTGACAAATTTTGTCACTTTTGCACTTTGCCTAGAATCAGCCCTAGGCAGCTTAATGGTTTAGGAGACTAGACTAGAAACATTTTTACTAAAGTCTGAGTGTGAAGAGAGTTCTTATATAAAAGAATAAAATTAAAAGTGAAAAATGCTGGATTTTTCACTTCCTTACTTTATTTTGTCTGAACATATCAAAGTACTTTCTTTTCGAACTTGACCATGAAATTTTGGGGGAGAACCAAGGTTTCCCTGATGTGAACAAACTGGAAATGAGGAAGAGAAGTTTCTAAACTTAACAGCTGCAGATATTAAAGTGGAGACTAGCACATTACAAATCTTCAGGAGCATTTTGACAAGGTCTTTTGGGTGACTGGGAGCAGGGTGGGGCACTAATAAGAGGGGTTTTAGATGCTTATTATTGCCTTAAAGTAACCGGGTGTGTTTTTTTTTAAGTCATTCTTTGCATGAAAGCAATCTTGAATAATTTATTTGTCTATAACACCAAGGACAGTCATTTAAGATGTCAAAAACTCCTGGGAGCAGTCCATGCTTGGAATTGGCAGTAAATTCACTCTTGGTATCCCTTATACTGGATTCTGAGGCTGTAGTGTGTGGGAATGTGCTCCTCTCAGGAACTTTCCAAAGAGTAAAATGAACTTGCTTTTAGAGAATGTTGTTTGAACTGTATAAAACCAGTGGAAGAGAATCCCAGGGAGTTTATCTCCATCGCCTTCCCTAGGGATGAGGAGATTAATTGCTTTGGGATCTCAAGGAATCTTCTTATATTTGTGCCAAAAAGGGAAAATAATGAGATATGTAATATAGCCTTAAGAAGTCTCACTCCACACTTGGTAGAAATGACCAATCCTTTAAGAACTTTAAATACTTGCTCCTATGTTAACAGCATTCCTGGACATAATGGGCCTGTTTTGGGGCCCATAAAATAAAATAAAATCTTAGATTTTTAGCTAGAAAGGACCTTAGAAGTCATTTAGTCAAAGCTTCTCATTTTTGAAATGAGAGAATTCTAAGGTCCAGAGAGCAGTAGTAATTTGACCCCCCAGGATAGGGTATGGTCACACCAAGATCACACGTGCCAGTGTTGGAGCTAAAATTCAAAATCTGATTATAGTATCATCATTCTCTCTAATGTACCACCTCAGTAAACAGCTCTTCATAAAAACCCATTGATTTTATTTGGTTAATGAATACTGAGTAGATCTCACTTTAAATGATATTGATGATTCATTAATTGAATGAATAATATTGAGAAGGGACATAGGAAATGGGGACTTATGAATGACAGTACTAAAGAAAATCTGCAATATCTTAGGGTTACCCCTTGTCAACCTGAATTAAAGGAGACTACCAAAGTAGCAAAAACTAAGATCTTTAATGGAGGCAAGGGAATTGCAATTTGGAGGACCATAAAGCATGGAATATCCAAGATGGGCACAGAGGGGCAGGATTGAATACATTTCAACAGGGGAAGTACAGACTCAAGAAGCTGTTATGGAAATTATTTTACATAACAAGGGAATGTCCATAGGGAAGGCTGAGGGTGGGTGGGTGAGGGAAGGCTGGCATCTGTTCAAAACAACAGGCTCAGGTTCCAGGTGCAGCAGTGGGGAAACCAGTCTGGACTTACTCCAAATATGGGGTCATTTGGGATCAAAGTCATGTACACCCTTCTGGTATCTGCATTTAACATCCTAGAGCCCGGAGAGAAGAAACGGTTTCTTGGCCACAGGGACTTGAGCTGTTAGTCTGAGTGTCTATTGGAGGAGAGAATGCAGAGTCTATGTGCTCCAAGTTCATCTTCTATACAGAAGCAAAGTTAATATTCTTAGAACACAGATTGGAGTATATCACTTCCTGCTCAAGAAGCTTCAGTTGCTTCCAGTGGCTTCCAGAAAGATATGCAAAATACACTATTTGAGATTTAAAACTCTTCTCAATCTGGTTCTGACCTATTTTTTCCAGGTCAGTTATACATTATTAACATCACAAACTTGATGCTTTGCCAAACTGACCTATACACATCATTGTACATACTATCTTTGTGCCTAGTGTGATCATTGCAATTTGTATATGTTTGATGTTATAGCTATAATAATAGGACTGTAATATGGAATCACTTAGGTCAAATGGTCTTAATACCCATAGAACATATAGGCAAAATCAGACAGGTGTGTACTTTTTCACTGTTCTGATCTATGTTAACCCTATATCAAGAAGTTAATGTTTGCAGTTTCTGATTGGATGAAACTTGCTGAATGCAGGAGTGGCCTGAGTCATCCCTTCTTCTACTGCTTCAGATAGCCAACTTAAACCGTCTCCTAATTTCTGGTCCCAATACCCAAGCCTGGTGTCAGTAAGTAACCCCAAGAACTTCTCTATCACATGTGGGTCTGACTAGGAATGCCCTCTCTCATATCTGGCACTGATTATCTATTCTCTACCAAACCCATTTTTAGAATAAAAACTTCCTGAACCACCAAACTTCCTGAGCCTTCCTATAAAAGTTTGAGTTTAAAACCTGAACCCCAATTTTGAACATGTCTTCTTTCCCTTCTCCCCTCCACCCCCACACTGGGTGATTTTCTTGAATCTATGGGGACAAATTTCTGTTTATATTGCCATATCGTGTGGGTGTATATGACGTTTTGGGGGGAGGGGCTGATTGCTGTATGCATAAAAATGAAGCTCATTTGCACCAGATTCTTGAGCATCAATTTCTTGTGAATCCCTGAACCCAAGTCTTTGCTTTAACAGAAATAAAGCACACAGGCTATCCCTCCCTAATATGACCTGCCTGATAGGCTTTCCTTATTCACCTACCCTCCTTCTTTCAAGTGCTGCCTCCTAGAAGAGGTTTTTTTTTTTCTGATTTTCCAAATTATTCATGCTCCTCCATCCCTTTTGCAAATTATATTTAGTTTATGTATAATCTGATGAAGTGAATAGACTTTCCCTAAAAGAAATAGTCCCATTCTGCTGACTTCTGGGGGCAGGAATCTCCTAAAACAGCAGCTCGCTAGCAGCTCTGTTGCTTTTTTGTACATCAGCTCCACTGAATTCTTGTTCAGGGAGTGCCTGCCAAGAGCTGAGAAGAACCGGGCAGGTGGCCATCCTACTCTGGGGCCAAGTCACTTAGCCAGACCTAGGACCCTTGACAAGCTCTTGCAATTGCAGGCTTCTCTTAGTTTTACGAAGTGAAAGCAGGGGCCCTTTCCAACAACCAGTAAGGAGCTGAGTATTTCTGTATAAATAAATATGTACTAATAAGCATGGAACTCTCCTCCTCCCCAAACTTCTCAAATATTGACAAATGAAACTTCTGAGGAGCAGGCCAGCTGAAAATCTTTGTAAGTATTTCTCTCCTTGGCTCTTGCTTCTGTTTGGTGTTTTTTTTCTTCCTGTTACCTATTTCTTCTTTCTTATTTATGGGAATTCCCCAGAGAACAAGTAGAACTGGGAATTTTGTTTTATTTTTCTTATGTTTTCTTTTGATTTTTAAGTGGCAACCAAGTGCATGGTTGCAAGTCGGACCTTAAAGGTAAAAGAGTTGGCCCAGGGTGATGGTCCTTTCACCAAGTAGGGCCCAAGCCAAGGAAGGTTGTGTCTCTTATCCATCATTGCTAAACAGTTCTCTCCTTGATGGATTAGCAGATCCTGGGGTGAGGGACCCACGCAGAGGCAAAGCACTAATTACCTTCAGCCAGTGGAGGAACCTTTAGCATCAATAGTCAAATCCTGGGCTACTGGGCCAGTTAGGGCACAGTAAACTCTTTTATATAGTTATAAAGGGTGATGCTGATTTAAATTAAAAGCTGGAAAAATATTTCTGAAGGGTAAGCTCGGAAGAGGAGACAGGTTTTTCCTCTCCTCCTTTCCCCCTCCACTCCTTTAGATCACTTCAATGGATGAAATGGCATCATTCTCTCCCTCCCCCACCTTCATCAGTTATTGAGAAAATGACCTATGAAGATGAACTTGAGGAATAGAAATACCTGGATTGACCTTTGCCCTTTCTGGGTCAGCTTAGAGTACCAAGCAAATGTTCCTTGGGGAGGATAAGAAGTCCCAACTGAAAGCCATCAAATGTACCTAATGTGTCTATAATTCCAAGTAACTCAATATTCTTTGTAAAACCTTACCACCCAGAGAGATTTCCTAGAGGCTGCTAGATCAAATGTGGCATTATGCTAAAAAAAAAAAAGTGTGGGGGAATTGGCAGATTCTGAATAGATGCAAATAAGGCTTTTACCAGAAGGCCTGAAGAGCCAGCCAAAATCTCTGCAGATGCCATTACTCAATTTCCTTGTCCTATAATGTTTGGTTACTATCTTAAGTTAAAAAAGGTGATTTTAATATATAGTCTCAGGGACAACCTATTTGTATGATATTCACCTATTAGTCAAAAATAATTTATTAACCAAACACTGTGTGCCAGGCACTGTGCTCAACACCCAGAATACTGCCACCCCCTCCTACCCCCAAGACAAAAAAACCCAAAAAACAAAACAGTCCCTACTCTCAAAGAGCTCACAGTCTAATGAATACTAGAATTTCGTGCCTTTGTGGGAAAAGCATAGCTTTCTTGATGCCCTGATAGAAGCGAGAGTACTTCAGGTAGGATGAGAAAGAAAGCAGAAAGGAAAAGCAGGTTGGTCTCAGTTCCACAAATTTTACTAGGGATAGTCTTTGTGATAAAAATAAATATACAGATAAACTTCAGGCACTTGGTTAAGAGTAGAGGTTTGCCATACGTAAAGAGTGGGGCTTTCTTTCATCTTAAGATCTCAAGGGACTGCCATATGCCTTTGTGAAATAGGTAGATAAGTATCACCCGCCAAGCCCCCCTCTCCCCCCGTTTATAGGTAGTTATTGATAGTTTCAGCATTAAGACAACTGAAACACTCTTAAACCCTCTAGTTGAGAATTACCTCCATTTTCATAACATGCCTTGAGGGTAGGGATTGTTTCTCTTTTTGTACTTGTATACCTAGTGTTTAGCACAATGCCTAACACATAGTAAGCACTTAATAAATAATTTTAAATTTATTCTTTCATTTTCTTCTCCAACTATATTGTACTTTTATTTATCTATTTCAGATAATTTTAGGGAATATCATGTATTCTGTAGGCTAAACACTCAGTTCCTTCCAGTGATTTGAATATGATATTGTTAAATTCAGAAGGGGCTTACCTGACTCTGACTCAACTGACTCGATAACTGGAGCAAGTTCAAATAAGTTGGAGCTGGTCATGTGGTATCCCTGGAAACTCTCTCTTGCTGCATCTGGAACTCACTGCTCTGACCAGATGTCACCACTCCTTGAGTCTCCCTAGTCTTTGGACTTTGAGTTGGTTGTTGTCCTTCATTCTCAAAGAGGACCAAAACGACATCACCATGATACAGTCAAGTTTCAATGTGTACAACTCTGGCTGATCAAACCAATACATGCTTGGAATGCTCTACCACAAACTGGGCACACTATGGAAGTGTTCAGCCCATCTCTTTAGGATCATATCTTTATCACTAATCAATGTGACTCCATCAGTACTGAGTAGTTAGTTGCAATGCACTATAGGTTTTTGGTCCATGAATAGCTTTCAGAGAATCATCAAAGTGCTTTGGATTGTTACTATCAGCATAAAACTGAATTTCATCTGCCTTCTTACTGAGCCAAGAATCCTGCATCTCTCTAAGCTTTGCTTGTGCTTTACTTTTGATGATATCAAATGCTGCCTTCTTAGAGATGGATGAACTATCCTGCTGGTAAATCCTGTGGAGTTCTCATTTTTCATTTAGCAGCTTTTGTATTTCTCCATCATTTTCATCAAACCAGTCTTGGTGTTTGTGAGTGTTCTGGCCCAGACAAGCAGTGCTGTACACCACATCTCTGAGAGCTGCCCATTCCTTTTCTGTTCCACTGTTGCCAACTGTATGTTGGCTCAACTTTCCCTCCAAGTTAGCAACAAACTGTTCACACTCAGAGAAGAGTTCTAAATTGTTGACATTAATTCTCTGGTAGTCATTTTGCCTTAGAGGCGGCTCTTCTGATGAATGTGAATATTTAGCTTGGAAAGGATAAGTCTATGATCCCTTGCACCACACATTGCCTTTGTCTCTCTCACATCTTGTTTGTCTCTTCTCCATACAATCACATAGTCTATTAGGTGCCAATGTTTGCTGTGAGGGTGCATCCATGAAGCTTTATTGTGTTTAGGTAAATGGAAAACAGTGTTGGTGATGAGAAGGCCATGCAATGCACAAGTCTTCAGCAGTAAATGACCATTGCTCTTGCTGTTCAAACTCCATTTCTCCCTAGGAGTCTCTGCCAAGTCTGGTAGTCTGAGTCTACTGTAGCATTAAAGTCACTCAGAATTATAAGCTTGCCCTCTTTGGGCACATTGATGATAAGGGTATCTAGGTCTTCCTAAAATTTTTCTTTGACCTCATCAGGATTCATCATGGTGGGAGCATAGGCACTGATGATAGTGGCATGGTGTTTTCCTGCGAGTTGCAATTGCATTGTCTTGAGCCTGTCATTCACTCCTTTTGGCAGGCATACCAGCTTGCTGACTAGATTAGTTTTGATTGCAAAACTTACACTAGCTTCACACCCCTTCACTGCAGCCATTCCAGAAAAATGCTCCAACTTCAGTAAACTGGCCTTTATTTACCAGCCTTGTTTCACTCAAGGCTGCTATTTGGATGCTATACCTGTTGAGTTCTCTTGCAACAAGAGTAGTTCATCTTTCAGGTCCACTGGATTTTGTGTTGTCTATAAGTGTGCACACGTTCCATGTGCCAATGGTGAGTGGAATCATCTTTGCAGATGTTTTTGTATATTTTATACATTTTTTTGTGTTTTGACCACAAAGTGGGATTCCTCTCCTGCCATGGTAATCAGGCCAGAGTTGGATAAGCAGACAATTTTTAGGTCACCTTTTCCAGCCCCCTTCCTCACTCCAGGAGGTGAGCAGTGTGATCCTTAAAAGACTCCTCAGACATCCAGGAGGCTGCCAAGTCCCACTTCCACTTCCAGTGAGAAACAATCCTATCCCTGGGTCACCTGTGTGCAGAGTTGTGACTACAGCTCTCAGTGTATCCGCACCTGCTGCTTCATCACTTGCCTGTTGCCACAGGACTTTGAGGTATAATAGTACAATGGTATGGGTGATGTCTTTTGACTTGTGGGTAAATTGTATTTAAGTGAGGCAGGGTTGCACGAAGTCATCAGCCTCACTCTTTCCTCCAGAGTCATCGTAGTCCAGTGGTAGGTCAGAGTCAAGATGACTGGCGATGGCTCAGGATGCAGTGGATGACCTTGGCATCTTCTATGTCTAACCAAGTTCTAAGTGCTCTCCACATTGCCTGCTTCAGCTGCCATCATGGCTGTTGGAAAAAATTGTTCTCATCTGCCCATCCCACCAGATGAAGTCTTCACATGCTTGGGGTAGACACCCCCTTAACTCACCAATGGGTTTGAGACCCCTTGGTTACTCTCTGCCTGGTTTGGCCAGTCTACCAAAACAGTTTACTTGGGTGTGACTGCTGCACATGCTGCAGCTTATTGGAGGCACAGATGAGAGTTGGGTGGAACAGGTAGACACCAAAGGTGGAAAGAGCCCTGAAAAGGGCTCGCCAGTCATCACACCAAAGGTACTTGGCTTCTCTGAACACACCCTACACCCCTTTGGGTAGTTATATGCAAAACAACTTATATAACAGCTTTGCAAAGCTGTGTCTTCCATGAGACTCCCCCCTTGCTGAACAGTATTTAAACCCTGCCTTTTCTGCACCTCCAGGACTTCGAGTGTTTTGTGGTGTTCCAAACAGCAATTTCCTTGCTTTAATTAACGATTCTAGTTGTTGCTACTTTGGTGTAGTCTTCTTTATTTCAAGTTGACATTTCTGGTGTCAGAAGTGGGATTTGAACCTACACCTCCATATAGAGACCAGAATATTCAGAGAGGAAATTAGAACCTTGAGTCTTGAGCCTCAGATCACTATGCCCTCTGACAAGGAGTTTTTAGACATAATACAAGATCAGCTCCAAATGGTTTCATGGGATCAGTGGGGTCAAGATCAGGTATACCCTTCTGATGACTGCATTTAACAGAATGAACTCAATGTTCTTCACTGTCTTGTTTATCCCACTCTTCAGGGTCCCCTCTCAGATAAACTTCTTGAGGACAGGGGCTGTTTTTAATTTTTTGTCTTTGAATTTCCAGCATCCAGCAAAATGTTTGGCATACAGTAGGTGTTTAATAAATTCTTATTGGAGTGAACGACTTCATGTATTTACAGTTTGTACATTCATAGCTTCTCAATCCTTTTTGTGTCTTCTCCCTTTGCCTCTGGGCAATACCTTTCTAAAGTATTTTTTTCTTTTTTCCTATATAGGAAATATATTTCCAGAGCAAAGCATGCCTCTTCATGTCTTGTGTTGAGGGATAGTCTGAATAGTAATCAGTATGTTGGCAAAAATCCCTCTATTGTTTATTTCCATTGCCTTGCATTTATCCTCTTCCAGTGCTAATAAATATTGTTGTGTGCTGCGGGCCTGCACAACATATTAGTTTTCTTGATTTGTTCAATTATAATTAAAATGGAAACTGTTCACTTATTACCTACCTTGGGAATCTGAGAAAGTTCACTGCACGAAGCAGTTAGAGAGAATGCAATGTTAGTATTTCCAAAATGAAGGATAATGAATACCAAGAATGCTAATCAGAGCTTTGCAGGTTTAGTTATTATTCTTTTGTGTGTTTCTAACGCTGCCATGAAGAAATAGCTGAGAAAATGCAAATAGAAATACAGTTACCTTTCCTTTATGGGGAAACTTCCAAGTAAGGAAGTGATAATTTTGCTGTTCTCTGCCCTGAACAGACTGTTGAAGACAACTTTCTAAGACTTGTTCAGTCTTTTTTTTTCAGTCATGTCCAACTCTTCATGACCCCATTTGGGGTTTTCTTGACAAAGATCCTAGAATGCATTGCCATTTCCTTCTCTAGCTCTTTTTACAGATGAGGAAACTGAGGTAAACAGGGTTAAATGTTTTACCCAGGATCACACAGGTAGCAAGTGTCTGAGGTCAGATTTGAACTCAGGAAGATGAGTTTTCCTCATTCTAAGCCCAGCCTGCTATCCATTGTGACACCTAGCTGCCCCTCCTGAACAGACTACCTCTGAATATTTGTTCAGTGCTGGACATCACATTTTAGGAGTAACACTGATAAATTGTAGACCTGGTGACCCGGCAGAGTAGGGCAAACAGGACAATGAAGAGCCTTGGGCTCATGCCATGTTAAAATTACTTGAAGGAACTGAGGGCGTTTAGCCTAGAAAATTGGGGGGAGGCTATAGAGAGGGGATATTTACTAACTTCATATATTTGGAAGAATGTTGTTTGAAAGAGATTAGACTTGTTTTGTTTGCCCTCAAATGGCAGAAGTAGGAGTCTTAGGTTCAAGTTACAGAAAGGCAAACTGAAACAGGCTACGAGCAAGAATGTCATAACAATTATAGCCACCCCATAGCGGGATGGCTGCCAGAGATGGTGGGCTTTGCCTCCCACCAGAGGTTTTCAAACAAAGGGTTTGTGACCATTTGTTAGGTGTGTTGCATTGGTTTTTTTCAATCAGGTATCGACCAGATTGGATGGCCCTTATGGTCCCTTGATAGTCTGAATTTTGGTCTAAATTATGTTTAGACTTTAAAGTTAAAAATTGTCATGCTATAAAATGTTCCTGCTTCCTAAAGTGCAATTTATTCTTCTCTCTTTCTGGGAGAGTGGGGTCAATGAGAGGAGGTATTGTGTAGTGAAGAGCATGCTGGACTTGGTGTTAACAAGCTATAGCTATGTGGCCATTGTCAAGTTACTTACTTTTCCAAGTCTTGACTTCTTCATCTGTAAAATGAGAATAGCTATGTTCCTACTTCATTATGAATCTCAAATCAGATAATTATATAAAATTCTTTGTAAACTTTAAGGTACCTCATAAATGTCAGTAGTAATGAGTATGTTTCCAGTGTGAGAAAAGAGTCTCTCTCTCTCTCTCTCGGAGGGTAGAAGGCAAGGCAATTGAGGGTAAATGATTTACCCAAGGTCACACAGCTAATAAGTGTCTGAGGCAGAAGTTGAACTCGGGTCCTCCTGACTCCAGGGCCAGGTTCTCTATTCACTGAAAGGAGGCTCTCCTGAGAAAGATTGTCCTCACCTCTATTGTCAGCAAAAGGATTATGGGATGCTTTTGTTGGTGGTTCTTTGTTTTTGAAGAGGACCAATGACATCATGGGGTAGTGTCTTGACTCCTGGGTGAATTGTATTCCAGAGAGGCAGAGCTGCACCATGTCCGCAGGCTCACCGTCTCTTCCAGAGTCTTCAAAGTCCATTGGCAAGACAAAAGTCAAGATGATTGGTGAGGTCTGGGATACAGTGGATGACCATGATGTCTTTAATGTCTGACCAAGCTCTAAGTGCTCCCAGTGCCTGCTTTAGCCACCTTCATGGCCATTAGAACAAATTATCTTCATCTGCGCATTCTGCCGGGTAAGTCTTCGCATGCTTAGGGAAGACACCCATCCATCCCCAACTCACTTATGGTGAGACCCCTCGCTTACCCTCAACCTGGTTTAGCCCATCTGCTAAGATAGTTTTATCTAGGTGCGGCTGCTGAACATGCCACTGATTCTTGGAGCCACAGGGGAGAGACGAGTGAATCAGGACACCAAAGCTGGATGAGCAGAACTGGAAAAAAAAAAAAAGCCCTCCTAGAAGAGGTGCTGAACATCTCATACACCCCTGTCTAATTAATTAAAGAGCAGAAGAGCAAGTAAGCACATCTTTATTCACCTGGCTAGGGGTAGGTAAGTGAATTCTTCAGTGAGTCCTCTCTCTTTCATTTGGTATCATCTTTTTGAAGTTCTATGCCTTTGTCCGTCCACATTCAGTATGAAATGTTGCTCTGAATCACAGTAACTACCAGCTCAGAGTTTCATGGCATAAGTATGATGCCCAAATGCCAAAGAAAAACCCTCAAATATTTATTTCCTTAGACTTGACAGTTTCTTGGAAAGAGCAAAAGCCTATAAAGCCTTCATATATGAGAACCTCCATCCAGTAATAAAGGAAGATTCCTAGAAAGGAGAACCAGTGATGGTCTGTGGCAGAAGCAAATTACTTGCACAAAAGAGCCTAGATCTATTAGCTTAATGCCCAACCATCAGGAGGTAGAATTTCTAAGCCCTATAAACATTACTCCCCTTTTCCCATGTAAGCCTTTTGTGACATCCTTCTGGTGACCAGATAATTTATTACAGCCTCCGGGCTAGCACTAATTTTGTACTATAAATGCTACCCACAAGGATTAAGTGTTTGAGGTCTTTCGGCCAATACAGCATTAACTAGTACATGATTGTGTTTTGAAAACCTTCAGACTTTCACTGAACCTCCCTTCCCACTCACTAATCCCACACTCAAGTCGACTTCTTTGAAAGAAATAGCATTTGTGATCATGACAAGGGTAGAAGACTCTGAAATTTAGTACTGACTCCCCAAGCTCCCAATTGCTGTAGATTGAAATAATAATATGAGGTGCTGGAAAGAGCAGTGGCCTGGAAATCAGGGTTCTAACCCAAGCCCATTAACTAAGTGGTGAGAGTCTCCGTTCTGTATTTGATACAGTGGTTCACGCAGGGCCAGAGGGTTGAATAAAGCAATCCTTTTACTAAAAATAGATTCCAATACCCTCTCCCATCTTCCGAGCAATTCCACTGAGGTTTAAAAGCAGTCTACAGAATAAAAACAAATAGCTCCTGGCAATAAGGTTAAAAAGTGGTCAGCTACAAGATTACCTGGGGTCCCAAGAGTCCCCCTCTAAAATTCTAAACATTGCTTTTATACTTTTCTTACCCAAAGCACACAGCTGGGTCCCAGATAAATCCATTTTGGAGTCAACTGAAACTGCCCCAAGTCTATACTATTGCTTGTAGTAGCAACAGTCCCAGAGTGAGAAGGGCACAAACTTTTGAGTGCCTACTATGTGCCATGCACTATGCTTTACAAATACTGTCCCATACACCTTCCCAGCTCTACTAATGTCCTAGACCAGTGGTGTCAAGCTCAAACTGTGGGACACATTGATTTAGAAAACCACAAATTAGCATTCTCTATGTTGTTTTGTATTTCTACTTTTTTAGTTAGCTATTCCCCAGTTACATTTTAATCTGGTTCAGGCTGCACTCGGGAGCAACAGCAATGGTAATAGCTGGCATTTATGTAGCGCTTTAAGGTTTGCAAAGCTGAGGTGCGCTGACAAACACTTAACAAAGAGTTCACCAAAAACACAGGACACATTTTAAAGTTCATTCTGCATTATTAACATTTGCTCCTTTACTTAAGTCTAGGCAATCAACACAACAATAAATTGAACCGTCATTTGTAGTGTTTGCTGATTTCTAGTACAAGATGGTTCCAGTATATCCATGGCAAAACACTTTGTTATCTAATTTTATCCTTAAAACAACTCTGGGAAATAAGTGGTATCATCATTTCCATTTTACAGATGAGAAAACTGGGGAAAATATGTTAAGTGATTTGCAGTCCTGCTGCTAGTAAGAATCTGAGGGTAGATTTGAAGTCAGACTTGCTTGTCTTCCTGATTGGAGAACCAGGGCTCCATTCACTAGCTGCCACAATAGTCCTGTGAAAAAGCCAAGAACTCTAACCAGGATGTGAATCTAGATCAGAGGTTCCCAGACTTACTTGGCTTACTGACCCCTTAAAAAAATTACTCAGCACCTCCCTGGAAATCTACTTTCTTTAACACTTCAATGTTTGTTTTCAATTTGTGTCATTTCAAAAAAATATACATTTAAAAAAATGATGCATCTTAAATTTAATAATTTATTGTAAATTTGTGGGGTTTTTTCCTGTATTGAAGTTTTGATGACACAATATTGCAGCACGTAACCATATAGTATTGTATTGTAAACAAGTCATCACATACACATATTCCTGTTGATGCATGCTGGACTTCCCAACAACGTAAAACACTTGCTTAAGACTTGTTGGCGGAACTTGACCTCTTATCAGTCATTTTTCATTTTGTGTGTTTATTAGGAATGCAATATAATCACTACAACTTTAACTCTGTTATACAGAGTTTTTCATTATTTTCTTCTCTTCTTTCCTTATGCTTCCACCTTTCCTTTATTTCTACTCAATGCCCTATGTAGTTCTAGCACTCCTGGGGGCAGTACCTCTGTGAAGGCCAGAGGTAGAAAGGAGCATCTGGGATAGGAGCAGGACCAAAAAGAAAAAGAGGGAACTAATTCTGAGGTGAAAATCCAGGCTGGGGTCAGAGGGGCAGAGGAGCCAACACCAGTTCTAACTTAGCAAAAGAGTCATCTTTCTCCTGTGTATGCAATGTTTCCAACGCTTTGTCTATTTTGTGGTTGTTTTCTGTCTGATCTTTCGGATAGACCTACTCCCTCCTCTCATCTGCGGTTGTCTCAGCTAGGTTGAGCCTGACCCCCTTATCAGTCAGTGCTTTTATTGACTAGTCTGTCTCTGAGTGTGTGAGGGCAACTGAAGGGAGATGGTGAAACTGGGGAATCCCTTAAGCTCATTTTGACTTTTGCCAGTTCTCCTCTCAACCTCCCTCAGGAGTCTATGATTCTCCTCTGCTTGAATTAATTGAGAAGGCTATTTCAGTTATTGAAACAACTGTTTTTAGCTCTCCTGTAAAATTTCAGTCCCAACTTTGCCTGGCTTTGTCCCAAGTCTTTCAGGCAATTATTTTGGAGCATTCACAGACAGTCTTTGTATTAAGTACATTTCCTGTGTTATTCTACCCCAAAAGTTTATAGTATTGATGGTATTTTTTTAAAGTGTTCCTTGCCAGTAAAAACTCTATTAGTTGGCTTGATTTCATTTAATTGAGAACGCCATGGTGTTCTCCATTGGATGTGACTTGCTTTTCTAATTTCACTATAGGGAGAGGGGGGGTAATCCCCTAACCCTACCTTCCAATTTTCTTGAAATATTTATTCGGGAAGGTGAAGCTTTGGGCCTCTTTCTGACATATCATGATATCTCATATAAGCACCTAGGATGAAATATTTATCGGGGCAGCTAGCAGTGGATAGAGCACTGGTCCTGAAGTCAGAAAGACCTTCGTTAAAATCCAGCTTCAGATGTTTATTAGCAGTGTGACCTTGGACAAATTGTGGGTGGCGCAATAGATAGATTTCCAGGCCTGGAGTCAGAAAGACTCATCTTCCAGAGTTCAAATTTGACCTCAGTCTCTTAGTAGCTATGTGGTCCTAGGCAGTCACTTAAACTTGTTTGCCTCAGTTTTCTTATCTGTAAAATAAGCTAGAGAAGGACATGGTTAACCACTCTAGTATCTTTGCCAAGAAATCTCCAAATGGGTTCACAATAAGTTGGATACGACTGAAAAAACCTAAGCAAGTCACTCAACCTGTCTGCTTCTGTTCAATGGGGATACTAACAGCACATGCCTCCCAGGTTCATTGTGAGGATCAAATGAGGCAATATTTGTAAATCACTTAGCACAGTACTTGGCACATAGTAAGTTCTATGTAAATTTTAGATATTATTAGCGTCAAGGGTATATCCTCATCTGACGGCTACTGGCCCTGTTTGCTTTGCATATGTAGATTGCCATGATGGTTTTGTTAGGAAGAGGGAGAAGAGAAAATGCTCAGGTCACTGTATTAGGGTCATAGGCATGGGAAATGTCTGACTAATCTCATCCATTTGTCAGAAAAATGTGTTGCTTCTCTCTTTTCGCTGGGAGCTGCTGAAAGGCAAGCAGTGTGGTACAGCAGAAACAATGCCAGA
This sequence comes from Potorous gilbertii, assembly GCA_028658325.1. Lineage (NCBI taxonomy): Eukaryota > Metazoa > Chordata > Mammalia > Diprotodontia > Potoroidae > Potorous > Potorous gilbertii. The sequence goes on along the minus strand of CM053773.1, from coordinate 79,694,378 downwards.
CTTGGCATCAGGAAGAGCTCTAACACTTTCTAGCTATGTAACCAGCCAAGTTATTTAATCTCTTTAAAGCTGAGTTTCTTCATATGTAAAAGTTGGGTGTAGTCGATATAGGCCCTATATTTCCACAGAGAAAATCAGCCTAGAAAAGATGGAAAACTCTAATGAATGAAATTATAGACACAAAGATAAACAATTCTGAAGAGACAATGAGTAGAAGTTGTCTAAAGAAACAAATATGGATGCAAAAGGTAATGGTTTATTCCTTTAGATTTTAAAAAGATAGATATAGAAGAAGAAATCAAAAGCAGATCATGGAGAGGTTACATAAAAGCCTTGTGTCATCCTGTAAGACAATCAAAAGTAATAGTCATCCTCATAATCAATGGACATTTCTTGAGTGCCAACTATGTGCCAGGCACTGTGCTGAGCAATGGGAATGTTACAAAAAGAAAGACAGTCCCTGACCTCAAGGAACTTATAATCCTAATGGAAGTCAATTACACAAAAGGAAGCAGAAATGGAGGGGAGGGGAGTGGAAATGTGCTGCTAGAGAGTATGGTGTTTGTGAGCAGCTAATGGATAATGAAGAGTTTAGCTGGAATGTTCTGAGCTCCCCATAAAGGAAGACTTTGGGAATTTATTGTTTACCCTCCATCATTCCAGAGAGAAGAGGCAGCTGAAGGTGCTGAACTGAGATTTTAGGTGATAAACTGGTGCTGAGGGAGATATGATGTTCCTTCAGAGCAGCTGATGGGAAATGAAGATTAGTTAGAACGAGTGAAAGCTGGCATAAGAAGACAGTTTTAAGAATTATTAATAGGCACTTGAAATGCAAGATCATAGATCTAGAGAGTTAGAGGACATCTGGTCCAACTCTCTCATTTTATGAGTTAGAAAACCAAAGTCCAGAAGATTAAGTGATTTGCCTGGAATCACACAGTTCATTCCTTCCCTTCCTCCTTCACCCTCATTAACAAAGTGGAAAGTTGCAAAGAGGAAGATAAGGGCAGATTTTGTAACAGAATTATTTCTATGAAAAAAAAGGAATCCTCTTCCAATAGTGGTTTTCCTCTTAGTACAGGTATTCTAACAATGACAATTTATGGAATGTATTAAAAAAGAGACTCTTGTTTGGGTAGGACTAGATCTTTGAAAGCCCTTCCTACTTCCAGATTCTGTGTTCCTTAGGTTTCTTCTGGCTCCTTCACATGAGACAGTCAGGGCCACAGAGTCAAAGAGTGGCCAAGATGTACAATAAGAAAGGTTTTGAGATGGTCATTTTTAAAGATGGAAGAAGATAGAGCTTTGATTTTGAATTATTTCTGCCCTTGTGGACTCTTTCTTCTTCCTTAGGCCATATTCTTTCAATATCTTCCCACTCAAAAGCCTCCACATAAAACCTTGCACTCTAATTTTATGACTGGAAAGGCAAGATAAGCAAATAGCTGTTTGGTAAATGTAGCTTTTGAGATTTTTGTAAGAGGAAGAGGATAAAAATTAATGACTTCACTTACATAGATAAACCTTCCAAACAAAAATAATGAGTTCCATCCTACTAAGTAAAGCAGTGTGATAAAACCTAGGGATACATCTCTTTAAATGGACTTTTTATTTTGAAAAAGACAACAAAAAGTACTTGTACTCCAACTTTCTTTTTTTGTACCGGGAAAGACACTAGTCATTTTAGCCTAAGCTGTGGTAAACAGATAAAAAGTGGAGAAATAGAATATAGTTCAAATTTGATGTATAGGAGTACCGTGAACAAGCTAAGCTAATACAGTTTGAAAAAATCATTGGTTTAAATATTCCTCTTGAATTAAAAAATTATATTATAAAATATAATGTTTTATATATAAATTATAAAATATATAATATAGATAATACATAATAAAATATAAATTATTTTATATAAAATAAAATTATACTATACTATATAAATATAAATTATTTTATATAAAATAAAATTATACTATAAATATAAATAAAATAAGATTATACTATACCATAAAATATGCTAAAGAGGCAATAGAAAAATTCCTAAAAGAACCCTGGATTTAGATTTAGGGATTCTCTGTTGCCTTGGATTCTAAAAACTGAAGTTTGTGTCTATGTTGCCATTTTTTCACTTGTGTGACCTTGGGCAAGTCATGTCAACTCTCATAACCTCAAGGGCAATCTTACTCAATTCTTGAGTTTATCCCCAAAAGGATGCTACCGCCAGGACCTCTCCTAGATTCACTCACCTTTCCTTTCTCTTTGAAGCCTGTATCCTCTGGCATGCTGTTTCCAACCCTACATTCAGTTCATTGTTAGGACTTTAATAACAGACATCCTCCGTGAGCATAGGACACTTTTCTCTTGGTTGTTCTTGCTCCAAGAACCCCTCGGAGTCTGAGTATGTGGACTTAGCCTCAGTCTCCTTTCTTAAGGAATAGCTTTAGAGAAGTAACTCTCATAAGAGTAACATAGTTGCTTCCCCTTTTTATATATCATAACCAAGTGTTTCCTTTTCCTCTTGTTAATAAGGTGAGATATGGCAGAGGCTAACCAGGTACTTCTGATTTATTATACCTCCAGTTTTGTGATCATAGATTATCTACTTTAATTGTATATCAACAGAGGCAACTGGTGGCACAGTGAGTGCTGGGCTTGGAATCAGGAAAAGGAGTTCAAATCTGGCTTCTGACGTTTATTAGCTGTGTGACCTAGCACCAGGCATGTAAACTTCTATTTGCTTCAGTTTCCTCATCTGGAAGATGGAGATAGTAACAGCTTCTACTTCTCAGGGTTGTTGTGAGGCTCATGACATAATATTTGTAAAGAGTGCTTAGTTCAGTGTCTGCCTAGATGCCTTGGCACCCCATTGTTGTACACCTGTGAAACCTGGACAGCATGCCAGCACCATGGCAGGAATCTTAACTGCTTTCATTTGAGTTGTCTTGGAAGATTGTGAAGATCTAGCAAGATAAGGCACTGGACCCTGAAGTCCTTTCTCAAGCTGAATTGCCAAGCATTCCAACTGTACTGCGGAGAGCACAACATCCATGGATTGGCTATATTGTTCAAATGCCATACATAGGTTTACCTAAAAAACTATTTTACGGAGAACTCACATGAGGTAAGTATTCACATGGAGGTCAGAAGAAGCAATACAAGGACAGTCTCAAGGTCTCTATGAAGAACTTTGGAATCAATTGTGTGACCTGGAGACACTGGCACAGAATCGATCAGCATGGCATGCCCACATCAGATAAGGTGCTGTGTTCTATGAGCAAAGCAGAATTGTAGTTGTTCAAAAGAAACATGACATGTGCAAATTTAGAGACTTATCGACTCCAAAGGTTCATGTGGACTGTTTGTGCCTGACTTGTGGTAGAGCCTTCTGAGCTTGTATTGGTCTAATCAGCCAGTCTGACACACTGTTCCTTGACTCCAGCATAATGATATTTCAGTCCTCTTCAAGAACTAAGGACAATAACCAACCAACCATATAAATGCTTATTCTTTCCCTCTCTTTCTCTTATTCCCAGATAACACTAATAATTCACATGTATGAAGCACTTGGAGGTTTACAATAATAGCTCACATGCAGACATGTGTGTATTCAATTTAAAAGGTGCCTTCCTCACAGTAATCTTGAGAAGAAGGGAGTACAAGTATTACCTGCATTTTGCACAGGATAGTTCAGAAGCTCTGAATAACCAAGTGATTGTCCACATTTTCACTGTTTGTAAGTTTCATCAGTACTAACATTGGAACCCAGGTCTTCTAACTCCTAGTCTGGAATTCCTTCCACATGGAACTACACTGAGGTAGGAAAGCAGAGAATGATGACCTGTATCTTCTATCTACCCTGTGGAAATTTCTGTATTTTTCATTCAGTAAAAGTTTTACTGATTTTTTTTTTCTTCAATGCCATCATTTTACAATGTCTCCTCATACCCTCCTTGTTTCCACAGAATATTTTCATAGAATGAAATTATTTTGCTAAGTAAAGCAAACCAATGGCCTTGTCTGGTCACATGTACTTCAATCCATACCTATCTGCTAAGAGGAGGGAGGCATACACCCTCAACAGTCTTCTAAAGGCAGGATTGATCACTGAATCCAATTATTGGTTAGAACTCTCCAAGTCTTCCAGTGTTGTTTTTCTTCTTTCACATGATGTAGATATAATATAAATAGTTCTCCTGCTTTGGCTTACCTTACTCTGCATCAACTCATACAAATCTTCTCAAGGTAAACTGTCTTACTTCAATTTTCCTTATGTAGAATTGACTTCTCATAGGAGATATGAGGAATGAATGCTCTGGAAAAAATAATTCCTGCATGACTTTATTATTACAAAGTGCTTCATGGTGTGAGTGTTAATCACTACTTTTTTCCAGCTCCTAATTTCTGCAGTGACAGGCCCCAGAGAAACACAAAGTAAAATTAAACATTATCAACTATTTTGAAAACTAGTTTTAAAATGTTGATATATTATACAACACATTTCAAATTGTGAAATACGATACCATGATATATGAACTGAAATTTTAAACTCCAGGTCCTGGTCTCATTGGGAGCCCATGCTATAGATGAAATTATTTTTATTTCTTCAAATGTACCCAGGTCCCTGGAAATGGGGCAAATTTTCCTCCCTGAATTGAAGACATAAGAAAACATTCATTAGTTATAACCTTGCATATTTTTCTTTGGCTTCTATTCTTTCCCCATGGTTTTGGTATTTGTCCTTTCCCTTTGACTGGATTGAGAGCATTGGTTGGGGCTATTATTTGATAACAGGTTTTCTGGCAGATAGAATTCTTTTCAGAACTTCTTGAGTTACAGGATTGCCATATACGGTCTGGAGAGCAGCCCCAGATTTGTCTGTTTGGTTACTTTTGGTGACAAAATTTATATTAGTTCTGAAAGCCATAGGATTCAATATAAAGAACACTCCTGGACTGAGAAATAGCAGACTGAAATCATGGAATCCTTGAATGTTAGAACTTCAAAGGACCTTAAGAGAGCCTTAAATCTATTTTTTAAGCATTTATTTTATTTTATTTTTATTAATTTATTTTTCAGTTTTATACAATCACTTCCATAAATCTTAGATTTTTTTCCTTCTCCCTCCCCTCTTCCCCACCCCCCCCCCCACTCTTTCCTTCCTGAAAGAACATGCAATTTTATATGGGTTCTACACAGACATTCTTGCTAAATACATTTTCACTTTAGTCATGTTTCATGGAAGAATCAAAATGAAAGAAATCATGAGAATAACTAAACCAAAAACAAGAGAAAATAGTCTGCTTTATGCTGCAATCCAATTTCATAGCTTTTTCTCTGGATGTGGATGGCATTTTGCCTCAAGAGTCCATTGGGAATTTTTTAGGCCCTTGCATTGCTGTGAAGGGCTAAGTCTACCAGAAAAATTCCTTGCCAATGTGGTTATTGCTGTGTACAAAGTTTTCAGCTCGAAGCTAAAATGCAGCAGTTTTACCTGGTGCTAAGCTGGCTGGTGTGCCAAAGCAGAGGCTAGGTGAAGTCTTTCTGAGTTTCCCTGAGTTGCCCTGGAGCTTGCTGCATTAACTGTAGGGGAGGAGTGGTCTGGCAGCAGGAGGTCTCCTCTCGAGCTAGAGCATAGGCAAGCTTAGTGGTTGGTGAACCCCACCTGCACTGGTGTCTTCCTGATTCCCCTGACTGCGCTGAGGCACCCCTGGGGTCCTGGTGTTGGTGCTTATGGGCTCCACTTCTCCCCCCTCAAGAATCTCCTCCCAGTTCATTGAAGTGGGGCTGTCTGGGACAGCCATTGCAAGAGGGACCCCCCCCCCCACTTTGTGATTTTCCTAGCCTCATGGGCTAAGAGACTGTTTACCCTTTGACTGATTCCACTATTCCAGGATTTTTCCTGGGGAAATATTCTCTGGGTTTTTCAAGGTCAACAAGGGGGGTGGGGTGGGGAATGCATTTACCAATCACTCCACCATTTTGGCTCCTAAAAGTTCAAGTAAGGTGCCTTACAGACATTTAATCTTCAAGCTAATAGTCTCAGGAGCAGCTGTTGCTGTTACCTGGGGTTCTGTATTTCTCTTGAACCTTAAATCTATTCCAGCCATTTTACCACTGAGAAAACTAACTTGGGTTCTTAATCCTTGATTTGTAATTAACTATCTAACCATATTACCCTAGACAACTAAATTAACTTTTGGGTCTTTATTTATTTATTAAATGAACACTTATTTAGCATCTACTATGTGCCAAGTACACAGTAGGGCAACTAGGTCATACAAATGCATAGAGTGTTGGGCCTGGAGTCAGAAAGACTCCTCTGCTTGAATTGAAATCTGACCTGAGACACCCTGGGCTGGTCACTTAACCTTCTTTGCCTCAATTTCTTCATCTGTAAAATTAGCTGGAGAAGGAAATGGCAAACCATTCCACTTCTTTGCCAAGAGAACCTCATATGGGGTCATAAAGAGGTGGATATGACTGAAAAACAACTGAACAACAACAAATGGGCCAATACTATGCTGAGCTCTGGGGATATAAAAAGAAGCAAAAGAAATACAGTGACTCTTGGATTTAATATTTATGTTGCTTTCTTACTCTAATGTCTCATCATGGCAAGGAGGGTAACCTTGACTTCTAGAAAACTAAGCCAATGGAAATCAAGCTCCTACAGGTTTTATCAAACTGGAAAAGCAGAACAATGAATGCTATGTCTGTAGGCAGAAGACCAGACTTACTAGGGCTTCTTAACCTGAGATGTATGAATTTTTTTTTTAAATTTGACAACTGTATTTCAATGTAATTGGTATGCTTTGTAATCTTATGTGTTTTATTTTATTTTATTTTATTCTGAGAAGCAGTCCCTAGGTTTCACCAGACTGCCAGAGACCATAACACACAAAAAAGGTCAAGAATACTGGCTATAGAAGCTCATCACCAAAAAGCCTCCACATGATGAATTCCTTTCGCCACAGTAGCTGTCAAAGACCATCTACTAAGATGTAGAAGGTTGTCATCTGTGCTATTGGAAGAAATATTCATACTAATACAATTACAGAATTTCTGAAATGATGTGCTTCTATAAATGTCTAATAGTTTAACCCCACCTTTATCTACCTCCTTCTTCTTTGCAAAAAGGTAAGCAGGGGGACAACAGAAGAGAAAAATGTGAAAAGGCTATGTTGCAGGAAAATTAATAGTAAATAATAATGAAAACAAATGAGTTTCACTCACTCACAAAGCAGAGACTAGCAACTCAATGGATTAGAAAGCAGAATTTAGCAATATATTGGTTATAAAAATCACACTTAGGGTTAGAGAAGAATTTATTCCTCACTCAAATTCAAAAGAGCAGGATGATGTCAGATAAGACAACCGTAAAAATATATATAATTACAAGAGATAAGCAGAGAAATTACATGATGCTTAAAAGCATTATAAATAATGAAATAATATCAATATCTATGTATCTACACACACACACACACACACACACACACGCACACACACACGCACACATCCCAAATCTAAATATATCTAAATGGCAAGTATCTAAATACTTAAAGAAAAAGTTAAACAAATTATGGGAAAAAAAAGAAAGTAAAATAATTATTATTGGGGGGAGATCTTCATTATGTCCTTTTCAGAACTATACAAACCTAATAGAATGATAAATGAGAAAGAATTTAAGACTTCAGAAAAGAATTTTACAAAATTTACAAAAATTAGATACTATAAGGTTTCTGATTGCCGAATGGGAATAGAAAGGAGTATACATACAAAACTTAAACATATGATAGGACATAAAAACAAATGCAGAAAAGTTGAAATATTAAACATACTGACAATAATGCAATAAAAATTATAATCAATAAAGGAAAAAATTCTAGTATGTGGATTTACAAGGGAATAAAATTCAAAGAAAAATTAATTCCAATATTAAATAGATTATTTCCAAAGGTAGGGAGAGAACTCCATTAAAATCTTTCTGTGTAATAAATATAGTGCTGATATCTAAACCAAAGAAGGATAAGTCAGAGAAAGAAATCTGTGGAACAATATCACTAATGAACATTGATGCAAAATTTTTAAAAATAGAATATTACTAGTAAAGAGGCTACAACAATGTCTTGTTTATGTTTCAAGTGTGTTAAAAAAGACCCAAAAGGTTATGTACTATGACCTGGTTGAATTTATACTAGGAATGAAACATTAGCTTAAAAATAGGAAACTATAAACACAATAGACCATATAAATAACAAAACCTAAAATTGCATGACTATATCAGAAGGGAATGCATAAGGAAATGTGCATAAGAAGCTTTTGAAAAAATACAATACATACTTTTTGAAGTATTAAAACACATAGGAATTAATGAACTATTCATTATTATAGTCAATTGTATCTATCTAAAACCAAGAAGTAGTATTATTTTTAATGGAGAGATACTGGAGAACTTTCTATTAAAACTAAGGATGAAGCAAGGATAGCTATTACCAGTTTTATTATTTATTATAGTTCTAGAAAACCTAACTGTAATAATAAAATAAGGAAAGGAAATTGAGGTGGTAAGAGTAAAGAAGAACCAAAAATATTGCTTTTTCCAGATGATATGATACTGTACAGAACCCTAAAACTTCAACTAAAATATTAAACAAATCAACTAATAACTTTGGTAGAGTAGCATGTTATAAGATAATCCTGCAAAAATCATCAGCCTTTCTGTATATCACCAACAAAATTTAGCAGGAAGAAAAAAAAGAAATTATATGATGATGGGGATGATGCTGTATTACATTTTACTTTTTTGCAATTATCATTCATTTTTCCTTCCCACCTCTTCCTACCCACTGAAGAAAGAATGAATAGATGAAGACTAAGCCAACAGGGTTAAATCACTTTTCCAGGATCATGTAGCCAGTAACTGTCTAATGCCAGATTTGAACATGATGAGGATGAGTCTTCCTGATTCCAAGCCCACTGCTCTATACACCATGCCACCTAGCTGTCAGCCATTTCCCTAGTTTCAATTTTTTGCCACCACAAAAAAATACTATAAGAATTTTCACATATATGGGATCCTCTTTCTTTGATCTTGTTAAAGTATAGGCATAGCAGTGGTATAGTTGGGTAAATGCACTGTTTAGTAACTTTTTGTGCATATTTCCAAATTGCTTTCCAGAATGGTTGTACTAGTTCAAAAGTCTACCAGCAATGCATCAATGTTCCTGCTTTATTGCAGCCCCTACAACATTTCTTTTTTTTTTTAATCTTTGCTGTAATTACTAGAGATTTGGAACATTTTTTTTTCACATGACTATAAATAGCCTGGGCTTCTTATTTTGAAAACTATCCATTCATATCCTTAGGCTACTTTATAATTGGGAAATGGCTCTTATTCATATGGATTTAAATTAGTTCCTTATATATTTTTAAAATGTCACCTTTATCAAAGAAATTTGACATAAAGATTTTTCACAGTTAACTATTTCCTTTTTTATCTTAGATTGGCCTTACCTATTTATTACAAAGGTTTGCTTTATTCCCCCTCCCCCCTTTTCCTTTCTTGAATAGTGGTGGTAGGAAGAGAAGAGAGAAGAGAGCTAGTGATAGCGTAACCAAAAGAAAGGAAAAAGGTCATTAAAAGACCTTTAAAAATTCATAGAATATAACAGAAGGAAGGTCAAAGGAAACAGAGATGAGCAGTACATGTTTGAAAGGTTTTTTTAAATTAAAATTTTTGCTTTTAAGATGAACTGGCAAGCTATTTTTAAAAATTTATATTCGGAAAAGAGTAGAGAACTACTATGATATTCTCCTTTGGGACTAAATGAGAATGTAATACAAATTATACAGTATATGGATCCAAAGTACAATAAATTGTTACTTTTTTTAACCTTATGTGGCTTTAATTATTTTTAGAATTTTGAGAGCATAATGGACCTGGAACTGATTATGTTTTCAGTCAAATTAGTAGTCTATAGACAAATACCAATTGTGTTAGAAAGCCTAAAATGGTAAGTGGCTAGATGTTGTAAGTGCAATAAGGAAGAAACATACCTAGGAGTGAACAGAGCACATGTATTTCATTATGTCTTTAAAGAAATAAACACTGGTAGAATCAGTTATTTTGTGTGTGTCTTTGGTGCAGATGACAGCCGAACCCATATTTATCACTATTCTAGTAATCATCACAAATTAAACTGAATTATCTTAACAACGTATCTAGATATGTGTAATGGTTATTAATGTTCTTTCTTCAGCTCACAATTGATCAAAACAGGAATCATGATGCATAGCTTAGAATTATGCCTTAAAAATAGCAACTTCTTTAAAAGAAATGTGTTAAGTTAGGGAAGATTATTCTGACTTAAACTCACATGACTTGCATATATTTTGTCAGAAGAACCTTGAAGTACTCTATAAGTTATGCAAAGGTGTTCCTTTACTTAAATTTCTCTCCTACACTAAACCATTTGCCATTTTCCTCATTGACATAATGCCTTTCTATTTATCTGTGAACATATTTAATAGTAACATTTATATTCCAAACTTATGCTACTATAAAATGGAATTCATCAAGAGACTGACCCATTACTCCAAACCCAAATGCTACTTAATATAAAGTCACTGTATAAACACTTATAAAGTATAGAAAATTAATCAATAGCAATCAGATAAACAGAAACCTAAGAAAGAGAGGAGTTCCAAAAGATTTTGTTTTTTGTTTATCTGTTTGGATTATGTAATAGACTTTGTCATGAGGCTTTTGAAATATTACATTCTGTTCTCTGAAGATTATTAAAAGAGTTTGAATTCTATGAGACTCAGCAAATATGTGTGAAATCAGATTTACTTGTCTTTTTCAACCTTCTTCATTGTAATTTTATATAAAATGAAATCACTCACTGAATTTTAAAAATACATAGAAGAGAAAAGAAGGAAGGCCAGAAGGAAATAAAGGTAAGCAAAACAACTTTGAAAGTTGTAAGTTAAATTCATTATATACTTAAAAGGAAAATCAAGTGGTATTTAATGGATTAATAGTATCATTTGCAATCTCCTTTTTCCGTTCTACATTACTTATTAAAATGTTATCTTATTTTGTATTTAAAGAATTTGCCACTATAATCAAAATGCTACTAAAGCATGCATACTTTCTGATCCAATAAAACCATTATTAGCATTATATTCAAAAGAGATTAAATAAAGAGGAAAAGGACTCCTTTTCACAAAAAATATTTATAGCACTTTTTTTGCATCTGTAATATTGTAACATAATTCCATGAGAAATATGTGAATTGATTATGTGTCTCCCAGTGTCAGGGGCCATGACTCTCTTATTCAAACTGCATAGGACCTACCACAAATCCAAGTTCAGAGCAGTGCTTAGGAGATGAGGTCAAATAAGCTAGAACCCATTTATCTATATACCCATTAATCTTTCTTTCTGCAAATCACCTATCTTTTTAGCTATCCTCTAACTTTCTATCTATTTATTGACATCTTTCTATCATCTACCTTTCTGTCTTTCTATAATCTTCCTATCATCTATCTGAACATCTATTGTCTATCTACCGATTTCTATCTTTCTATCATCTATGTTTATCTTTCTGTCCATCTATCTACCTATTTATCATCTATCTATTCATCTAATTTTATATCACCTAACTATATCTATCCATTACCTTTCTATCTATCTTTCTATTATGTACCTACCATCTATTTATTTTTATTTCTATTATGCATTTTTCTTTGTAGTTATTATCTACCATCTATTTATCCTTCTATGTATCTAACTTTATATATCTGCCTATTATATATGTGTGTACGTATATGTATTTAAATATATATATATATACACACACATACATACATACATACATATTTTTCTGTCACTATCTTTCTATGTTACTATCTTTCTATCATCTATCTCTGCATCTACCTATTTCTCTAGGACCTAGAAATGGCTAGGAACAAGCTCAGCTGAGACCTTTTAGATAGGCTGGGCTGGATCTCATATCACAGCTTTGTCATTTCTCTCCATACCAGCGTCTGTTGTGTGTGATCTCAGCAGCCCCTCAAGGTAGAATCCAGACTAGACTAGCCCCTGTGCCCAACTTAGGACAATGCAAGGACAACACAAGGGGAGAAGGCCCAAGATCCAACTTCACAGGCACAGCTGTGAGGTTTCATGACCTGTCTCCTAGACTATTAGTTTCTTTCCCAGAATTCACCCCACTGTTTGCCTACCACACTGTCTCAACACTTGATAACAAATAGTTTGAGATAATGCTTAGTTATCATGTTGGTGGATAGGTCATAAAACACATTCCCTTGTACCTATATCAGGGTACCTGAAACTCTAGTGTCTATGATTCTTTTTACCATTGAGTAATTCTTTGGAAAGAGACAAGGTGGCTTGGTGTATAGAAGACAAATTTCGAGCCAAAGAGAACTGGGTTTAAGCTCTTCCTCTGATATTCACTGGCCATGTAACCACGCCAAGTCATTTAGCCTCTCCAAGTATATAAATTGCAAGAGAAGTATTAATCTATATTAGTGGAGAGAGATTCTACAATGTTCTTTATAATGATGAAATTATAGGTCCAGACCTAAACTAAAAACTCCTTAATAATTTTCCTCAGTAAATAAAACTTAAAAATTTCCAAGCATGCTACTATGTGTAATTTCATTGCCTAATTAATGAATTGTTATCAAAAGGCAACAATTTAGGGAAATGTTGGGTTTCCCATGGTTCCTACTTCTAAAAGCCTGGAAAGACGAGTGAAGGAAAGCTCTTAGAAAGATGATCTCCTTGGGACATGAGTCTCTTTCACAAGGTTTTCTCTCCCTTGTCTCAAAATAAAGCTGAGCTTGAATTACCAGTACCACAGTTTGTTATCTCTGGCCTTGGTTTTGACATTGAATTGTTTTTATGAGAATGTGTTCCTTCTATTCTTGGACTCACTCCAGAAATATCACTCCTCCTAGTTGCTATCTGTCTGATTTCCCAGCAGGATGAGTTTAGGCTATGGTGAGATTCATGATTTGAAAACTCAAGTGTGCCTGAGATACACTACCTGTTCCCACAGACTAGGAAAATATTTGTAAGGTTTCTTAGCAGATTTGAGAGGAAGGGGGAGAGTGGAAAACGAACCTTGCAGGGTGGTAAGGGGATGCGGTAGATAAAAGATGACAAATGAGTCTTGGAGCAACATCTCCCAATAATAAGTAGTGAGAACACTTTTTTGGAGTAGGATCATTAAAGCAATGGACTTGGATACTAATTAAATTTTAAGACACTGAAAATAGCATGCACTTGGCTTCTTTTCAAGACTCAGATTGTCATAATTGAGGGAGATGAAAACAAGTATCATTTGTGCTGATGACATACATGTCTGTTCATGAAGACCTGGATTTGAAAAGGCCACAGTCTTGATAGGAAGACAGGGAGAAGGACAATTTTAATTTGAGTACTCGTTAACTTTCAACACCTCTCATTAAAAGGTGCCTAACTATACCATTCTGATTGCTTTCCTGGTAAGAGTGCTTTATTAGGCAACTCTCCGGACTACCCAAACTCTGTGCAAATAGCTGCTACCATCTTCTATTTCACTTACTCAAAATGAAAGGTAAGGACTGTAATTACTCTCTTGTCTAGATCCCAGAATTAAATTCATTCAAAGAATGGCTAACTTGACAGGTTTTGAGCAATGCTGTCATAAAGTATACTAATTTTAACTATAATGGCCACCCTCCTCCAGACAGATAACATGAGCTACTCAGATTGGAGTTGGGGGGTTGGGAGATACAGTGAACATGGGCAGGTGCTGCTGCCAGGCAGTACAGGAGACAGTTCCCTATGGAACTCACCATTATGGGGAACAGCTGTGATTAGCAGATGCTGATGGCGGGGAAAGTTCCAATGGATAATTCAGTGGTGCCAGATAGTAGGAAGGTTGCTAGTACTCAGCTCTGACATTTACTAGCTATAGGAATATGAGAAGCGAATTAACTTCTCTGAGTCTTAGTCTCCTCACCTGTAAAATGGGGATGCTAATGATATTATAATACCTACTCTGAGGAAGCCAGAGAATATAAGAAAAGTCTGATTCCCACTTTTAGGAGTCACACTATCCCCAGGATGAATTCAATTTCTGTGCCAGCACAGAGGAGGGCTCCCTTTTTGAGAGGATACTCCACCCATTCCATTTTCTATTTTAGAGGATGGAGGGAAACCTAAAGAGAATATGAGATTAATTTACAAAAATTTGGGTCTAAGGCAAAAGTCTCAGTTCCAGGTGACTTCCTTTTTCTACAAAACTAAAAAAAAAAATATTAAAGTTATAAATTGCCAATAGAATTCATATAATTCTCTGAGCCTTGGGTTGCTGATTGAAGAGCTAGAATGGTTATGTCTCAGGCAACTGAATTGACCCTAATCAATTTTGATCAGTTATCCACTGGTTTTCCTTTTCTCTTACATTGTCTATAGGGGCAGCTAGGTGGTGCAGTGAATAGAGCACCAGTGCAGCAGTCAGGAGGACCTGAGTTCAAATCTCACCTCAGACACTTGACACTCGCTAGCTGTGTGATCTGGAACAAGTCACTTAACCCCAATTGCCTCATCCTGGGTCATCTCCAGTCATCCTGATAAATATCTGGTCATTGGATTCAGATGGCTCTGGAGGAGAAGTGAGGATGGTGACCTGCACAGCCCTCCCTCACTCAAACAAAGTCAAGTGCAAATCATGTCATCATTTCTCTGACGGCATGGTCTTCTTTGGCACCTAAGGATGAACACACATTGTCTCTAGCAAAAATACAAACTTGGGTTGCATTTAGAATTATAATATTTATCTAGAATATGATTATTAATTTTTTAAAAACAAGCAGAACTTTAAAATAGCAAAGAGATATGGAAAATGAAAAAAGGGTCCTCCAACCTTCTCTTCAAGATTTCCAATGAAAGGGACTCTGCTGAGACATCCCATTCCACTTTGAGATAGCTCTTTCATTATAAAGTTTTTCTTTTCATCAAGTTTCAATTTGCCTCTTTATAATCCAAACCTACTGTTCCTAGTTCTTCTCTCTAAGGCTAACCAGAATAAGATTAATCTTTCTATGTGATATATTTTTAAGTACAGTGCTTGAAAACAGAGATCTTGTCATCTCCTGAGCTTTCTTTTCTCTGGGCTAAGCATTCAACTATTCCTCACATGGCATGGACTTGAGGTCTTTACCACTTTGTGTGTCTTCCTGTGAATGCTCTCCAGTTTACTAATGCCCTTCCCAAACTATAACACACCTGAAGACAATATTCCAAATGTTGTCTAACCATGGTAGACTTGAATTATAACCTTCCTATTTCTGGAAGCTATACCTCTCTTAATGCAGCCCAAGATATATGAGTTTGGGTGTTTTTTGGAGGGGGGCAGTTTGACTGCCACATCACACCGTTCATCTGAATAGAGCTTGTAATACATCAAAACTCCCGAATCTTTTACCTATGTACCATGGTGCAACCATGTTCCTCCCCTATTTGTGGGATCAGTGTTTTGAACGCAATACCTTCTTATATCTGCCATAGTGCCTTATATGTGGAAGACACTAGTAAATGATAACTAATGAATCTGAGTAAGAATAGTATAACTCCAGTTGACTTTATTTCCTACTAGGAAAATGAGTCTGGTCCCACTGTGGCCATGAGGCCAAGCAAAGTAGGATCTTTTGCTCTTTGTTTTAGTATAATCAAGTATAATGCCTCTATTTGAACGTGATTAAAGGTCTTCCCCACTCTTTGATGGTGCCTGCCCATTGTGGGAAGCTTGATTGTAGGAGGGTCCCAAGTACCTTGTGTTTTTTCCTTTGAGGCACTGGGTCAGAGTCATGCCCTCTGGCTCAGAAAAGTGTATAAATACTTTGAGGGTGAGGTTTTGCTTTGGGGCTTAGTTTTTGGAAGAAAGTTTGAGTGCCAGATGAGAGTCTGGAAAGTCACTAAGCAGCCCCCAACCCCCTTTGAAAACCCAGATGTTGGTTCCTCCCCCTCTAGTGAAGATGTATGTATGCTAATGGCCAGGCATTGGGAAGTGCTGTCTGTTGATTTTTGATTTCTCTGAAACTTTCATTTTGATTTTCTCTGGTACCTGTGCTTGATTAAAGTGATTGTTAACTTCTCAAAAGTTGCCTTTCCTTTTAGAGAAGCAGATCAAAGAACATGTGGTAGCAGGCCTGCCTGTGTATGTTGGGGTGCTCACTGATACAGTGGCTGAAGCTGGGTCGAGCTATTAAGAGCAGCTGTGAACCACATGGTGAGAACGAAGCTGTGCATCAGAAGCAGGAGCAATGGTGCAAAGTCCAAAATCACAGTCATGTCCAAAGGGTCAGTATTGACACTCTAATCAGCTCAGAAGGGCCATGGGGTTGGGATTTTGGGTGGGATCAATATGTAAGCAGTTAGTCAGCAGTGAAGCTGGAATGACAGAAGTATGGGAGATAGGTTCAGGAAAGCTAGAGAAGTCCAAGAGAGATGGGAGCTTGAATATGGTAATTTGCTCTATTTGGTAAGATTCAGCCCCCAGCATAGTTAGAGTAGCAGGTTGCCCTATGCTGGAAAGAGTTCAAATTCTGACTGTCATACCTCCCATCTTAAAGAGGTGTTGAGGATCAACTACTGATTTGAAATATATGCTATTTAATGGTAGAAAATATTTCGAGGATCTGTTTCATAATCAGAATCTCCTGCTATGAATGTGCAGCATCTTTTGGCTTCACAGAATTAAATTGAAAGAGGTCTCAGCATCCATCTAGTCCAATGCCTATGCAAGGGGAATGTCATTCATATATATTAGATAATTGATCATCCAGATTCTTCTTGAGGACCCAAGTAGGAGGAGTGAGACAATCACCTCTACTGTCCCTCTTAAACCATGGTGCTTAGAACTGAACACAGTACTTCATATGAACTCTGATGAAGACAAAGCACTGTGGGTGTATCACAGAGTTTCAGAGTTGGAAGGGACCTCTAGTGCTTTGGCATTCTGACCTTTCAAAGACTACAAAGTTGACTAGGATTCTCCTTCATCTCAAACAGGAAAGAACAAATACAAAGGAGCAGAGATCAAAGACCCCTATTCATGAATCAGATGTTGGTCCTTGATTGGGAAGATCAGCTACTCTTCTTAAATCATTGTCTCTCTCATCTAAATAGCATTCAAGCAGGAAAGCAGAATCCAGAGCAAAAGGCTTGCTTTGACTGGTTAGTGCCTTTGAATGCACTTCAGTTAAAGCTCTCCAGTCAATCAATGAGCTTCTTCATCCCATGGTTAGCTCACCAGAACCAATCCAAATCAAGGAAAAAGTCATTCTATTTCACAGTATCATGCCTTTCCAGAAGCAGGCCATTCATGCTGACCTGTCTACCTTACAAAAGGAGATTCTCTTAGTCTGGCTTGAGATCTTCTTGATGAGGTCTCACTGACTCCTTTCATTGACACCTTCCTTTTTAGATATTCACCAACTATCTTCATAAAGCTCTGTCCTAGAATTCTCCCAGGAATTGAAGTAAAGCTCCTTGACCTATATTTTTCAGGCTCTGTCCTTTTTCCTTTTTTGGAAAGGGGGATAGCATTGTTTTGTAGCAATTCTCCTGTTAGCCATAATCCTTCAAATATCACCAGTTGTGACTCCATTATCTCACCTGTCAGTTCTAGGGGAACCAGAGGGTGTAGCTCATTGGGCAAAGTGACCTGAATTCATTTAGGACAGCTAGGTGCTCTCTTACAAATTTCCTTAATTATCTATGGCATTGATGCCCTGTTAGGTCATTTCTGTTCTTTGTTTTTTAGCGTAAAGGATGTTATTTGTAGAGAAAAACAGAAAGAGAATAATAGTTGACTATCTCTCCGGCTTCTCCCTGTTGTTAGTTACCATCATTCTATCTACTTTAAGCAAAGGTCCTATACTTTTTTTTATCCTCCTTTACCCCCTACTGTAGTGACATAACCCTTTTTGTGGTCCTTAATTTTTCTCACCAGTTTTAGTTCATTCTGACCTTGAGTCTTTCCGTCACTATTTTTATAGTACTATGTCATGCTCTTAGATTCATCTACTTTCATCTGTATTTGATTCCATCTTCTGTACATTACTTTTTAAAAATCTAGGGTAGTTGGCCAGTTCCCTTTGTATCCACACCAGTCTTTACAATCTAATTCATTTATTAAGTACCTACCATGTGTCATGGAACTATTAAGCACTGGGGATACAACTAATAAAAAGAAAGTCCTTGCTCTCAAAGGGTTTACAATCTAATGGGGAGGGGGAGACAATTTGATAAAGGAGGCAGGAAAACAGAGAAAACTTCAACAGAGATAGGAAAGAGACATAGAGTGTAGTATGATCATGGGCATGGAAATGGGAGAAATGGGAGAAAACATCATGAGAAAGTAGAGGGAGAGGCATAGTTTGGCTGGAAGACAGACCCCATAATTGGGAAGGGGATGACATAAGACTGTAAAAGTGCAATACAGCTAGATTGTGGAGGGTCTTGAATTACAGGTTTAGTTTATATTTTATTCAGTAGATAATGGAAAACTACTGAAGGATTTTGAATAGAAAATAGATATGATCATAGCAGTTCATTAGGAAGATTGTTCAAGCAGCAGTGTTGGGCACAAATCTAAAAAGGAATAGAGCTAGGAAATCCTATTAGGAGGGTAGATATTTAGGAGAGAAGAGATGAAGGTGTGAGATGGGAATGGAAAAAGGGGATGCAGAGTGTGGGAAACAATTTATAATGGGTTGGGAAAGACAGTTGAGGAAGAGAAAAGAGACAAGAATGATTCCAGATTTTAAGCCTATGTGACTGGAAAGATGACCATATCATTTATAGAAATATAAATATTAGGAAATAGGACAGATTTGGTGGGGTACGGGGAGAAGAGGAATTCAGTTTTGCACAGATTTAGTCTGAGGTACCAATGAGCCTTAGAGCAGTCTGTTTAAAGGTGATAATTGAAGCCACAGGACAGGATGAGAAAACTGAAGGAGTGTAGGGAGAGAAGAAAAGCAGTTTAAGTACTGAACGTTGAGGTGGGGCACCCACATATAAGCAATAAGAAAAACCAGGAGCAAAGACAGAGTAAGAGCATTTCATGTGTGTATGTGTGTGTATATAATACCACCAACTACCCAGATACTGAAAGATTTCAAGAGTTACAAATATTGTCTTTCCATATAGGATTGTAAACAGTTCAACTTTGGTAAGTCCCTTGTGACTTCTCCTTGCTATTTACTTTTTCATGCTTCTTCTCATT